>OY744522.1:114768568-114776068 GCA_963556195.1 Sepiola atlantica
CACACAAACATATGCACATACACACACATACACACATATACCTATACACACCTATATACGCACATGCACACATAGCCACAGATGTGCAAAATAGAGATACATATATATGTATACATAGACATACACAAATGCACACCTGTACACATACCTATATACATACTCAGTCATACGCATACGTACACACATACCTATACTGATATACTCGCACATGCCCATACATGCACACATACACCTGCACCCATGTATACACATATATACCTATATACACATATATATATATACAAAATAATATATACGGCCTGGAAAGTTTTAAATTGCATATACATACCCATAAGTAAAATAATACATACGGCCTGGAAAGTTTTAATAACCGGGGTAAGAGTTTAATTAAATATACGCACACACTGATAAGGCAAATATGCAGTACATACATACACACACACACATACACACACCCACATACATGCTAGCACATACACAAACACATGCATGCATGTACACATATATATACATACAAAAACAAATGTACTTATATATACGTTCCTATTCTTATCATACATACATATACACTAATGCCCGCATACACGCGCATCCGCACGCGCATGCATACATAGCAAATATAATGCTATCTTATTTCAAATACGTACACTGAATACACGAATATCTTAAGGTACACTCGTATATGCATACATCCGAAAAACAATTATAACTAATGTCACCAGGTCAGTAATTACATGTTCAAAACAGATATTAATGTAAATATTAATGGGGGTTTACCGTAACTGATCTATTTAGTATCTAACCGTTACAAGTCTAGAGGTCTATCAGATTGTTAGATATTGGTAATTTTAAATTTGCATTTATGTCTGCATTTCGCCATCAATTCATCACGTTTGTTTAAAAGATTATTGCGGTCGTATTTTAGGATTCTTATTTTCTCCTCTAAACATAAATTGCATCTCTGCCTAAATCCATTTGGGATATCCGAAAAGCATAGTATTGACCACGAAACCACCGGATACATTTAATAAAAATAAACAAAAAAAAACATAAGATCCCCTTAGATTAATTTAGTTAAATATAAGATGTTAATTCCTACTCGCTCTATGTTGGGTGTTCAAACCGGCTGCTACCACCACTCCCTCTGATTGTGTTTGAAGTGCCGAGGATAAATTCAATTTTCTATCAGTATCAAAAATGTAATTGTTAAGTTGGATGCTTGAATAAAACCGCAAGGTTATATATATATATATATACATTTAGATTTTTCACTTATAAAATAGATCATTCAGTGAAGACCGGGGTTGTTCCAATAAAAACAAGCTCGATGATACTCGATTACAGAGTACATAGCATTTATATGTGATTTTATGAAGGCTTACCAAAGCATTCCTTTCAGGACACCAATGATCACCATTAAAGATATTTTTTCTTATAAATATTATTTATTCAAATTAAATGTTTTTTCCTACACGTGTTTCACTACCAAGCAGTTACTTGCTTGGCAGATCATCAGGGAAATTAAATGTCTGGAATACTGGTTTCAACTGCCGACAATACACAATGTGGCGTTGCAATAGTTGAGGTCACTTAAGAAGAGAAGAGGAAAAAAAAAATTAAAAAACAAGGAAGAACAACGATAAAAAAAGAAAGTCCTAGAAAAGTCTTAGAAAAGGAGCTCGTTCATTATTTCTTCCACCAAGCCAACAAGCAAATAATCGGTCCCAAATACATTCAAAAAAACAAAAAAACCGGAACAATGTGCGATAATACACTTTCACGTCAGCCGGCACATGATGAATAAATCCCCCCCCCCCCACAAAAAAACAAAAGAACTAAATCATTCAAGGTACCGCTCACAAGTTACCATTCCAACCCAATGATAGTATGGGAATTCTAAATTCAAACTTCTCACAAAGAAAAGTCAACACAAATGTTCGTCCGAGTTCAAAGAGCCTTATTTCAATGGCTGATTTCTTGCCCTTCGAAACAAACACATGACGAGTTGAACGTCAATCTCGCAGAAAAAAACCCTTACATTAAGAAAAAATCTTAATTAGTAGATAGAAACTATTTATTCAAAATACTGTTTCTAAAAATATTTATTAATAAACCTATTCTTTATAGAAATTAATTATCTAGTGTCTGGGACGTCATTTTACATTTTGGGAAAATATCCTTCATTTAATTAACTGCCGAATTATTATCGTTTTGTTGTTTAACGAAGCGAAAAAAACGCCTATCCCGCAGAATTTGTTTTTAAAAGATTATTCATATATCAAAAATAAAATGTTATTATAAAAAAGTTTTCTACAAAAATCTAGTTATTATTTTAAATCATTTAAAATATTTCCTTAACGGCTGTGTCTGTTTGCAACTCTCTGTGGAGAATATTATTCTATATTCGATAAATAAATGTTACTACGGAATATCGTTATCAGAAATCTATTTTCTATTTTGAAAAAACCTTTATTAATGGACCGGGTTATTTTTTTGGCCAACTTTACGGGACAATATCACTCTAACTCGTTAAATGACAGGAGACTTTGTTATTAATAATTTAAAATCCCGTACAAAATACTTTTTATAAAAACCCAATTGTTTCTATTTTTAGAAATTAAGTCCGTGTCGGCATGCTTGTTTTTAAAATTATTTTTTCCTTAATTATTTTTTCTCCCTTCCTGCCGCCCATTGTTTTATTTAATTTAATCTAATTAAAAACCAATTTAATTTAATTTAACCTAATTTAATTAAATAGTGATAGCATCCAGGTTGCTATTTCTTATTTTTCACTTAAAATTACTTAAAATTCCCAATGCATTTCGTATAATATATCTATTTCTGAGAATAAATTGTGATTTATTAGTTATTATTCCACTATCTTTTTATATGTAACAAAATTTCCCCCCTCTATTCTGCTGAATAAGTATTTACTATAGTTGACTATCAATGGGCCTTATTCCGATAGAATATTCCTACCTTATCACCCCCAACCTAAGTCCCGAGCCTCCGCTAATAATTGAATCAAGACATATCTTAGCATAAGTACGTGTTACTAATTCTCATCCTCCATATTATACACTACTTATTGCCCCAGATAGCCTCAGGAAGGGTTCATCCTGCCTTTCTCTGCTATAAGTTTATACTTCCCCCAATTCCCCTCCTATCCAGGTTTTAGGCTTGATAACAGGTAACGGTTTCTATGCAGACAGCATTGTAGTATTTCCTGCCTAGCGTTCAGTAAATTATCTCTAGATGTCATGATGTGGTACGACTCCAATGCACATAGGTTGCATCTCTTCCTTTTGTTCGGTTTATATTTGTTAGCCCTCCCTAAAATTGACCATTTCAGTTCGAAAGGGTCTTGCCTAGCAATGAGGTTTCTCACAAAACGGCCAATAGAAGTGTTAGGCCTATCTATGTCTTCCCTTTGGCCTCCCCTGAAGGAACTCATGTGGTTTCTGAATCTATCTTTGAACTCACCCCCGGTGGAACCGATATATGATTTCCTACTACTCTCTGTTATCACATCGCATTTGTAGACAATGCTTGAAACTCTACAGTTCCCCCCCCAGTGGACAGATGTTAGAAGCTCTGCAGTTACAGTTGTGTGCTGGGCCGTTGCTGGATGTTCTACTACTATGGATATTTATAATGGAGGTTCTCACTGAACTGGTGTTACTGGGATCAACACCAGAAGAGAACATGGCTTCCCTTGTTTTAGTTATCTTAGAATTATTATATCCTATGATGGATGTGGCTATATTTCTACAGGTTGAATAAGACAGTTTTACAGTATTTTTGTTAATGATTCCCCCCAATCTGCTATCCCTTGGAAAGTTTTTTTCCACTATGCTATAAAAAATCTTTGGGATATTAGTCTTAATATGCTGGCTATAGGGGGGGGGGGGTTGAACCATGTAGTGGTCCTTCTCCTATTTTTCTTCCTACCTTCCCCACCGGTTTGGGTAGCATGTGTGTTCAATTCCTTACTTCCAACTTCACGAATATTATCATCAACCTGTTCCCTCCCTACCTGATTTACACTACCGTGGGATACACCAGGTCTCCTATATCTAGCCTTGCCCATTGCCCTATTATATGAAACCATTGATCGAGAGGCGATCGGTCTCCCGTTTAGTCCCCCATTCCCAACCGAAGGAGGCACAAGGTAATTAATTTTTTCCTTGTATCCTGATCTGTTTAAAGCTTCATTGTAGAATTTTTGTAGAATTTTTTTTTTTTTCCTCTTCTCTTCTTAAGTGACCTCAACTATTGCAACGCCACATTGTGTATTGTCGGCAGTTGAAACCAGTATTCCAGACATTTAATTTCCCTGATGATCTGCCAAGCAAGTAACTGCTTGGTAGTGAAACACGTGTAGGAAAAAACATTTAATTTGAATAAATAATATTTATAAGAAAAAATATCTTTAATGGTGATCATTGGTGTCCTGAAAGGAATGCTTTGGTAAGCCTTCATAAAATCACATATATATATATATATATATATATATATATATATATATATATATATATATGTATGTATGTATGTATGTATGTATGTATGCATGTATGTATGCATGTATGTATACTTAGCAGCAAGTCATTATTCAAGCAAACGTTGTTGAACGTCACGGAACTTTCTCGTTTGTAAATATTCTTCGTGAGGTTCTCAAACCGTCGAGCTATCCTTCTGGTTTCAGGTTGCAATCCGTATAGTACCTCTCTTATTGTTCTTAATTCGGCCATTTTTCGAGCGCTTTCGACTTTCCTAGTCGTCTTAAGGACTAAGTTTTTAAAAATAAGACTTGAGTTAATGTTTTATAGGTATCGTTAAGGGCGAATGAAAGAAAAGAGAGGGCGTGTGGTTGAGTTAATTTTATTCTATCGTTTGTGTATTTGGTTTTATTGTTTATTTATTTATTTTATTAATTCTTATTTTTACTATTATTTATTTATTTATTTCTATTATTACCATTATTTATTTTTTATTTTTTATTTTTTTATTACTTTATTTTCATTTAATTATGGAATACTTTTAAGATGTTAGTACCTGTGTTGAAAGCTATTTTGTTAATATTAGGCTGTTTAGTTTTAATGAATATTGCTTCTAGTATTTTAATGCAGTTATTTTTTTAACAAAATTCTTCAAGCAGACAAATTTCCTGATGCGTGGAAAATGGGCAACGTTCAACCTGTTCACAAAAAAAGTAGTCGTCAACAAATAAAAAATTACCGTCCTATTTCTCTTCTTCCAATATGCAGCAAAATATTTGAAAAACTTATCTTTGACCAAATGTATCAATTATTAATTGCTAATCAACTCATTTTATCACACCAATCAGGTTTCAAGCCAGGCGATTCCACTATTTACCAACTCCTGTCCATTGTTGATTCAATCTACAAATCTTTTGAAGATTTTTGTGAAACTCGTGCCCTATTCTTGGACCTATCTAAAGCCTTTGACAAGGTTTGGCATGCCGGGTTAAAGAAAAAATTAATAGCAAATGGAATAAGTGGAAAATCATCCAATCTTTTGAATAGTTTCCTCAATAACAGAAGGCAGCGTGTTGTTCTCAATGGTGTCTCATCAGATTGGCACAACATAAGTTCAGGAGTTCCACAAGGATCGGTTCTAGGCCCTCTTTTATTTCTTATCTTCATAAATGACCTTGCTGAAGGTATCTCATCAAATATACGACTCTTTGCCGACGATGTCGCGCTATTTGCAAAAGTTTCTGACCCGAATGCAACATATCAAGTGCTAATTAAAGACCTGGCCAAAATATCAGAATGGGCATCAAAGTGGAAAATGCAATTTAACCCTGACCCTACTAAGCCTGCCACAGAGGTCATCTTCTCTCAAAAACAAAATAAACCTACTCACCCCCAAATTGTCTTCAACGATGTCCCTGTTAACAGAGACAAGCTAGTTAAGCATCTAGGAATGGTCCTGGACAACAAACTTAATGCTCGCAAACATATTGTTGAAATATCGATGTGGCAAATAAGGGTATTAGCCTGTTGAAATTTTTGGAAAGATTTGTCAATAGGGAAACTTTGGATACGTTATATAAACTGCATTTCAGACCTCATCTCGACTATGGCGATATAATTTACCACGACCAGCACAACGAATCCTCAAGTTTGTTGGAATCGGTTCAATATAACACTGCGCTAGTGGTATCCGGATGTTGGAAAGGAACAAACAGACTTAAGTTGTATTCTGAGTTAGGATGGGAATCACTTTATAATAGACGACATTGTCGTAGACTTTGCCTCTTTTATAAAATTCTGTATGGTATTGCTCCTTCTTATTTAAAATACGGCCACCAACATTTGCGAACTTCCCCAACACAACGGTATTCTAAGTCCTTTTATCCATACTGCATTTCACATTGGTTTGTTCTTCCAAATTTTATACGTAGCATAGGGAGCTTCCCACTTTTCAAAAAGTATATCTTCCATCTCTATCGCCCGCAGACACGTTTCCGACAATACAGGCCTTAAGCTCCTTACTCGCCTGCGATGCGATTTTAGCGACTTGCGTGACCATCGTTTTAAACATCACTTTAACTGCACATCCCCACTTTGTTCACGTGGAATTGAGAATGAAACAACAACGCACTTCATTATAAAATGTCGGAACCATTTACAAGCTCGTCACTTATTGTTTGTTAATATTTTTAATATAGCTAATGTGGACAACACCTAACTCAACGATACCGAGCTAACCTCAACATTACTTTACGAAGATCCTAAATTTAGCCACGCCCAAAACCATAATATTTTATTGGAAACAATATCTTTTTTAATTAAAACAGAGCGCTTTAAATATATTGAAGCCTACTCTAATGCTAAAAACTGATCCAGTCTCACCCTTTCACTCCCTCAACTGTCATGTCGCAGTGGTTAGCCTCTCTCTCTCTCTCTCTGTCTTTCTCTCTCTCTCTCTCTCTCACACACATTTCCCCTCTTGACATGCACTTTGTCATACACATCTTTTTCCCCAAACATGTGTGATTCTTTTTTTTTTTCCTCTAAACCTAAATATAAAATTGCAGCATTGACGAACATTTCCCTAGTGGCTTGTGGTAGCAGAACTGGACCAGGTGATATAGTTATTTCCAGTCCTGCTTATTGTTTTTCTTTAATATGATGTATTTTCTTGTTGTTTCTATTTTGATCTAACCACTTTCTTTTCTTTTGCCATTGTAAATATCTATAATAAATAAAACAAAAATTAAAAAAAGAAGTTATTTTTGTGTATTATTTTGGTGTTAGATGTTAATATTTTCCGTATATCGGCCGACTGTAGTCTTTTGTTATGTGTAGTAATGTGACGTTGAATGGCGCTGGTATCGGATAAATACTAACTTAGACGTCGAGAGAGAGTTGTTGTAGTATGGCGAATATAGGTGCTATGTACTTGTTCTGTTTGGGTTGTTGGGAGAAATTCCTTAAAAAGGCATGAAAACATATATATAACGTTAGTTTG
>OY744522.1:114778568-115021068 GCA_963556195.1 Sepiola atlantica
CTCGACACGTCCGTCGCTAAAGCCGTTCAAGATAGAATATGGCATATTCATTTGCTTAAAACTGCTTATTATTGCATAAGACCATTATATTTAGTGTATTTGTTGACAAAAACAAAAACATTACGTACTATACGTGAACCAAATAATCATTTATTAGAAAGGTCTTAATGTATGGTCGCTTATTATTTACAGTAAAATGGGTTTCTATTTCTTCTATTTACGACTTATTTTTTCTTAAAACGATGTAGTAAAATATATATATATAGCGAGTTTAATCATCTATGCAAAACGCGGTCAAAACAAGTCGACCGAGAAAAAACAAAACATGGTGGATATAAAGAAAGAAAGAAAAGAGATACCTCCAAGTTTAACCCTTTTATTAGGGAAATATTTTCTAGTAAGAAACAGAGTTAGCAATTTGCAGTAACCCGGAAGAAATCAAAAGCAAAGAAAAACGTTCTTATTGAATTTTCTTACCTTGAGTGATTTCGTTTCGGTTAATTTGGGTTTTGCATTGTTTCCTCTTACCGATGTTAAGTCATTTTATAATAATTAACTCTTTCCGAGCACTCATTTCCACCATATATTTTAAATTCTTTCATAGTCGATATTATTTTTTGTATTTCTATGCATTTATTTTTTTGTAATCATGTTCGCATTGAATGATCGTGTGGGATACATTTCATCCTTCCCCGTGATTTTTTTTTTGTTTCAAATCATTCTTTTTCCCCAATAAATTATTTTTGTAAAACATTCCAATAAATTATTTTCGCCAATAAATTATTTTTCAAAACATTCGTTACAGTCTTCTAAACTAATTCTAAATCTAACTGTCACCTAACTCTAACTGGCAGACACTCGGACTTATGGTTAGTGGTAAAAAATTGTTAATTGCCCTAAAACGCTAGAATGACCCGGAAATGGAGTATCAGTTGGCGTTAAATTTATATATGAAACTAACTTTAAATTCTAAAATAATAAAATAAAATAATCGTCTAAAAATCTCTTCAGGGGGAAGCTGTCTACAAATGTACCAAAAAAAAACATTTTTCTCATTTTCGTCTTATTTTTTAAGCTAAAGAAAATAAACTCGTGCCAATACAAAAAGAAAAACAAATTAACCGAAACAAAATTGCTCCAGTCAAGAAAGTTCAAATATACAAAAAATATATATAATTGTACTATTTCTTTACTACTTTTATCTCACTTCTTGATTTATATCAGACATCTTTCTTTTCCACGGTCAACTAGTTTTGTTCACGTTTCGCGTAAACGATTAAACTTGCTATAACTTACTATCTTGAATGTTTAATGTTATTTATTAAAACTAAAAACAACTAAAACATAAGTTGTTTAGTAGCAAAGAAACCCCGCCGAAACCCATTCATGCTGTAAATAATAAGCGACCATCTATTAGGACATTACCTGTTTATTGTGTCAGACTTCTTAAATTCGCATTAGAGAAAGAAACACTCACGCGCCAGTTATATTTACTCTTCCCTTCCCACGGAGAGTGGATGTGACACTGAGGTCGGTTTTCTGTGGAAAATCCAGCTTCCCCTAAAAAAAGATTCACTCTGGATGGTTGCAACATTTGCCGTAATCGACGTCGTCGGCATTTCCCCAGCGGGGCGCCTAAGACGACCGGCAATAAACCAATATCCCCACCCTTCCGAAAGAACAGATAATGCCTGTGAGGATGGCCTCCTGAGACCGAAGAAAACCATACCGCACTCTGATATAAGCCCGAGATCCTGTGCCTTGATTCAACAAAACGATTGAAAGTAGAAGAAAATAACAAGAGAGGGCGTAACTTCTTACACCAGAAATGATTATCAGCTTCAGTAAATCCGGTGATGGGCGCAACTCTCTTGAGAGACTTATGTAACATTTCAGACTAGAATTTTCATTATTCGCTTGCCATTGCAAACTTTGCAATTTTAAAACTTACGTCAATTTTCAGTCTCAGGGGGTCAACTTCCCAGGCATTACCTCCTCCTTCAGAAGGAGTAGGATTGCTTGTGTTTTTTTTTGTTTTATTTTGGGTTTTTTAAAATTAGTTCACCCCAAGCAAGGCAAGTTGCCACTGTAGACATAAGAGGCTACTGAGAATTAAGACAAAAGTTTTGGTGGTCATCCTAAATTGGGAGCTGTGCAGCGAGACGCTTGTTCACAGTAGTTTTAAATTTCTGCATGTCAGTATAGTCGGGTAAAAGGGAGCAGGGAGGGAGTTCCAAAGGCCGGCAGCTCGAAGAAAGAAGCTATTGGAGTAAAACGCTCTTCGGCATCTGGGAACCTCCACAGTGAATGGATGAGATTTAGCTGATTGTCGAGTTGGTCAAGTGTATTTACGTCGAGGGGGCACCAGAGCAGCAAGTTCATCGGAGCACATTCCATTGAAGTACTTGTAAAACAAGCACAAGGATGCAACATTGCGGCGATGGGACAAGGACTGGAGCTTGGTGGATAGTGAGGAACCTATTGGATTAAATACATTTTTGGACCTTGTCTAAGAGGAAGAAACTGGTGGATTGTGCATCAGTCCAGATGTGACAGCAATACTCCATGGGTGGATGGTGGCTTTATAGAGATATAAGATACTATCAAGTGTAAGAAGTTTTCTAGCTAGGTAGAGGGAGCCCACTTTCTTTGCAGCAGCCTTGGCAATGTCTTCTATGTATTTTTTCCAATTCATGTTACTTGTGAATGTTAGGCCAAGGAGTTTGAACGTTGGACTCTCAGGTAGGGCGTTATTTGCCATGGCAATCGGTGGTTGAAGAGGTTTTTGTAGTTGTTGAAGGAAAGGAGCTTTGTCTTAGTAGCATTAAATGTTACCATCCATTTATGACCACATTCCACTACAGACTGGAGGTCACTTTCTAAGGATTCAGCCACTGCCTCGGATATATGCACGTCTGTTTTACCCACATGATGAGAATAGAGTGTGGTGTCGTCAGCAAATATACCCATCTCAGACACAATATGATGAGGGAAGTCGTTTATGAAAATCAGGAACAATAAAGGTCCAAAGATCGATCCCTGGGGTACACCTGCATTTATGTTATGTTGTTTAGATGAACGGCCATCGAGGACAACCTGGATCTTTCTTTTGGATAGGAAGGATCTAATTATATTAAATATTTGTCCAGTAAGACCATATGAATTAATTTTGATGAGAATACCTTTATACCAGTCCTTTTCAAAGGCTTTGGATATATCAAGTGCTACCACTCTAGCTTCAAATGCATTGTCCAGTGTATGGTATGTGCGTTCAGAGATGACCGTAAGGATATCCGCAGTAGACCGTGCTTACCTAAATCCATACTGATGATCAGAAAGAAGTTTCGCATTAACAAGGTGACGGACAACTACTAGATTTATTAAGGATTCAAAGTTTTTAGCAAAGAGCAGGAGTAGACTGATGGGGCGATAATTCTGAGGGTCAGTTCTATCTCCAGAATTCTTGAAGATTGGTATCACAGAGGAAATTTTCCAACTATCAGGGAAACAAGATTCAGCAAGGCATTAGTTGTAGAGTTTGGAGAGGACAGGGGCCAGTTCAGCAAAGCATTTCTTTATTACTATTACTGGTATAAGATCAGACCCACATGCTTTGGAGGTGTCAAGGTTTTTCATGATGTTTTGGACATGAGATAGGGTGATGGCCAGGTCATCAAATGTGGCTTCAGTCCGCAATGGGAAATTTGGGAGAGAGTGGCTTGTGGAGTCCAAAGTGGAGTTTAAGGTGAAATTTCTTGACGCTATAAGTTTCTGTCTATTTGTAGTTGACTTATTGTGGTTGAATTGTCAGAATGCTTGCTGCTTCTAAGCAATAGTAGCTACACAGTTCGAGGTGAACCATTGTAGAGAGTGAGGCTTGCTGTAGAATTTTCGCATGGGGACATGTGCACACTGATCAGCAAGGAGAGAAAAAGTTTCACTCCATGGGGTGTTTCTGGTGTGATTTCTGATGGATTTCCAGTCAGCCCGCTTGTAGTATCTCAGCGTTTTGAGCAACGGCTCATCAGCTTTGGGACGAGATTTTAGGGTGATATTAATCATTACCACAAGGTGATCAGCATTCCCAAGCAGTCTATAGGCATTCGTCGCACAAGCCTCGGGCAGTGAGGTCAAGAACAGGTCAAGAAGTGAGGCTTGCTGATCCACATGATCAGGGAGGCGGGTTGGGAAAGTGACAGTTTATTGCCGGTCACTTGATACCCTGTCCTGGGGGATATCGTTGAGTCTGATGCAGGATATTTTTATAACCATCCACAGTGCCCCCTCTTTGGATGAGCTGGATTCCCCACTATAAACTGACTGTGTCTGATCTATCGTCGTCGTTGTGGTGAATGTCGCTAAGTCGTTTGACAGGGATTGCTGTGGCAAAGGCTGCTGACAGAGATGTTGCCTCGTCAAGTGATGAGGCTGGGACGGAACCACGAGTGCGCCCTGAGTGAAGGAACGCAGCTATTTTACACAGCTGGGTCAGTTGCTACTGATGAAGATGCTCTAAGGTAGTTTCACTCACCAAAATACCACATTCACTCTATGGGTAAACCCACTGAACATTATCCCCAGTGTTTTGACGTTTTTTTTATTTTCAATAAATATATACAGAATTCATCGGTGGAGGGGGGGATTATAAAACAACCAAAAAAATCTATAAGTTATATAAAAATGATGATGTGTAACCAAATAAAATGAGATTTAATCGGTCGGCAGAATGACGATATGTGCAAAAAGATAAAATCGTGTTTATGTCTGGCACACAATCCGAGCAGTTGAAAGATCAAGCATCCAATTTTGTCAAAAGGAGTGCCGACCTGTAAACGGGGTGGGTGGGGGCTTGTGGGGTGGCACGACGCTACCTTTGCCGCGGTGGGAAGCAGCATTTACTTGCTTCTCACTGTAGCACAATACCGGGAAATGGAGTAAACCAGCTCCCACAAGAGGGAACTCTGGTCGGGTACAGAAATAACCAAGAACGGACCCGTCGGTATTTCCCAGTAGAAGCGCCTCAGGCGATCAGCAATAATATAACCCCCACTGCCGAGGGAGACGATAATGCCTGAAAGTGTACACCTCTTAAGACTGAGCCGGGGCATACTTCACTTCATTCCAACAAAGAGTCTGGTGGCTCAAGTCAACCCCTAGATTGCCAGAATGATGTTAAGAACGCATCTAATATGACAACTGATCGAACCAGGCCGCGGTGGAAATCAAATAAATATATTCACGAGAAATTAATTTTGTCAAACGCGAAATGAACGCTTAAAACAACACACTAACGAATAACAAAAATATATTATTTTAAAAAGTAAACATCTAAGAACATTAAAGTAAATATTTTCTTCCTGTCATTTCTTTTTAAAACATTGCAAGCGTATTTTAAAATCAAAAACAAGAAAGAAAAATAGGGAGGAAAAGTAAATTGGCTCAACTGTAGCATAGTGACCGTTGGAATATCTCCCTTATTTCTCTTATTTTTTGCCTACATTTAACTACAAAATTATCAACTTGAGTTTTCCATTTGTCTTGGCTATCCTCTTTCTGGACTTGTTTATAAAGAGGGTGACTATATTTTTTCGGCATATGTTTTATGTCGGCGTTTCACGAGTACGATGGAACTCGCTTAGTGTTTTTAATGTTAGTTTCTTTATTTTTATTTTTTATTTTTTTACTAAAACATGGTTTAAGTAAAAATAGTTTTGTGGGGAGGAATGTCGGAACCCATTTCATTCGGAAACATTTGGGTGACTGAAATAGGAATAACAATAAAAATGTTCATCAATATTAAAAATGTGGAAGGCTTTATTTACTCCTCCCCAGGAGTTAGGCACAAGGCCAGTTTTATCTTACTCCCACAAGTAAGATGTGACCCAAGATCGGGTCGAGAAAGTGGAGTTTGAAAAGCCAGCGCTCGAGAGGTGAGCACTCTGGCCATTTAAAAATTGCCTGGGCAGCCCCGTCGGCATTCCCCGGTAGGGGCGCCTCAGACAGTAAGCAATAAACTTACTCCTCCCCAAAGAGGGGAGGCAAAGCCTGGGAGGGTGGACCTCCTAGAACTGCACAGGACAGGCGTGCAGTATCCATCGGAACAGATACTACACTTTGAAAAATTTATTTGCAGAAAATACATGTTAATATTCAAAACAAATTAGGCACAAGGCCATCAAAAGTGTGGGGTTGGGTGTCGTTGGTCATCCTTTGTCTAAGGTAATAAAATTGTCTATCCTACTCTTAACTAGAATCATCTGTCACCACAATACCACATTTACTCTAGGGGTCGTCCTACTTAGGCTATTATAAAATAAGTTGGCAATCTTAAAATTTTCCTTAGGTTTTTTTGTTTTTTTTAAATAAAAAAAAATACAAAAAAATTTTTTTTTAAATAAATAAATAAAAAATAAATAAAATACTACACTTTGATCTAAGCCAAAAGGCCAAGGAAGGCGGCTCTTCCGTGTCGCTATTTCGCTTTCACTTAAAAGTGAGTGAGCACGACACAAGGGCGGAAAGGGTGGATAAATGACAAATAATTATTTTTTTTAATTATTTTTGTTAAATTGCGCAAAACAATTTTATCTATATGCTTTTTTCTTTATCAACAATAATAAAAAAAAAAAAGTAAATGGGAAGAAAGAGACAACGTTGGCTTGTATATTGATGAATCGAAAATTTATTAAAAATAAAGAGAGAAAAGAAAAGAAAAGAAATGGTTGACATGCATATTTGTTCATATGTCATATAAAAAGAAAAATATAAACAAAGTAAAGTACTCACAGTTTAACACACATTTACAATATATATATTTTTTTTTAGATACGGAAATTTTCTTGTGTATTTTGTTTCTAACTTCGCTCATCAGTCGGCGATCAAATTACACTTGAAAAAAAGTTCTTTCATTTTTCTAACAGAAAAAACATTCTAGGCAGACGACACATTTTCATTGAAATAAAAGTTCTTGAGAATGAGCAAAAATCTGGATACTGGCGTTCTTTTTCTTTGTTTTTTTTTTGTTTTGTTTTTGCTTCTTTTTTTTTTCAAGTAATAAATTATCAGATATTACTTGTGTATCTGAAGATTAAATAATTATTATTGATGCTTCTGCTGTTTAGCCCCGACATGTTAGGCCTCTCTTTAAAAAAAAAAAATAGCTAAAGAAATGTATAAAATGTGTTATGTATTTACGTGGTAGCTTAAAAGAAGAATGTACACCAAAAATTACGTAAATTCATCCAGTATTTATTATATTAAAAATAAAAAACGATTTTATCATTCGGTAGCCATTTTTGTTAAACCAATAAGCAAAATGTGAGTTATCTCCCTTGTCTATTTCATAAGTGAAAATGTCTAACGAAACTTAAAACCGTTTTTTTTTCTTCTTATAATTCAATAAATACTGGATGAATTTGCGTAATATTTTCTGTACAATCTTATTTTCAGCTAACATGTAAGTACATAGCAAAGTTTATACATTTCTTTAAATATTTAATGTCGTGGCTAAACAGCGGAAGCACCTTATCATTTTCTAACTTAATTAATTATAATATTTTTTTAATAAGTATTACTCATTCTTTTGTATATTAAAATGCGAATTTCTGGACTGCAAACCTCAAATCAAATTAAAAATACGATGACTTCAATTCTCCTTTATTTTATCCTTCGAATAAATATTTTAAATAATTTAGTTGTTGTGACTAAATATAAAATATTCTCGATCCTTCTGCCCGATATTTTCAAAAAATCCTTTAAAACAATTAGTCTTTTTTGACTAAAGAGAAAATATATATGGATCCTTGTGCCCATAAATTCTCAATCAAATTTTGGCTAATATCTGGATTCTGTTTTCCAAATATAACTTTTTAAATAATGACATTTGTCGTAAATTTATTTTCACGAACTTTTAAATAATGACATATCGTCATGAGTCTCTTTCACAAATAATAGTTAAAATTTGAGATTTCCAAACATAACTTTAAATTGTCATCAATTCTACAGAATAAAAGTGTGCAGTCCAAAATCGACACTTTCGGTCAATAAATTCACATCGAAAACTAATAGAACAGGGTTTCATTATCTATTCCAAAATATTTTTTAATTATTATTTAAAATTAATATTCGGCATCATAATGTCGATTTTACATGAAAATGAGCAAAATGATTTAACGTGGGCACAATTTTTTAAAAGAAAAAAAAATTATGTCGACAGAGATAACACAAAAAAAACAACAAGTTGTTGACTATTCAACACCCAGATTTAATCTGACGAAAATGTTATTCAAATCTTATCGTCAAATGTGTTGTTTACTTTTTTAAATTGTCATGTGACTTAAATAAACCAATTAGACGATGACCTAGGTGTCGTCTGAAAATGGATGAATTGTCGTCTGCCGAAATGTTTTAAGCCCGGTTCAATAATAGATATGAAACTGTTCAAACAAAACGAATCTTACAAACATTTATTTTAACTGAGCGTTTTTAATTAAAATGAAATATGGTCCTTTTTTTAAATAAATTCCGAAACTATTTCTCCTTTCTTTATCCCCTGATCGTTTACTTTTATTTCTGGTAAAAGTACAGAATAGTTAACACTCGAAAACTCGTAAACCAGTAAAATGGCGGACACCGCCTAGTTTTAACGTGTGAAAACAATTGGTAATAAAAAACCTTACAAATCGCAGTAAATTTCATTCTAATGTATAATGTAAATTATATGTTTGTTTTGTTTTGTTTTTATGTTTTACCAATTCTCGAGTGTTAACTATTGTGTACTTTTATTTTTCTTTCCTCTCGTTTTAACCTTAACTTTATTCAGATGTGACACAAAGTCGGGGTTAATATAGGGTGTAGTCATTTCTGAACAACGCAAGGGGGTAACAAATTAGGTAAATTTGTGCATAAGGACTCTACGCTACCCAACCTACCCCCCCCCCCCCCGCCCTAAAAATTGAGTTTCTACTTTTTTAGGCGGTTAAATTCAAACATTCTGAAAAATGTAAGAATATTGAACGCAAACGCAATGGAATCAAAATCTCTAACACATGCGCAACAGTAATGTTTAATAAATGTCAAAGGTATACGATTTTTAAGTAATAGCTTGAAAAACTTGGCGGTAAAAAAAAACATGCTTTCTTTAACCCAACTACTAACACTAAGTCCGGGTGGTAATAACAATCCTCCTCCCCATTTAAAAAAAAAAAAGATTTAACTAAAACCAAAAAATGATTATATGTCGTTCAAACGCTTTCTGGTCGGAAAGTGAGTGATAATTTTATGTTCAATTAATATGCTAAACTCATCTCTACTCTAAAGTCTAACATAATTTTTTTTTTTTTTTTAATTTTACCGCCAAGTTTTTCAGGGTGTTTACATGTTATCGCCCAAAAAGTAGAATCTTATTTTTTAGTTAAATCTCATTTTTCTTTTCGGGTGAACTAGCATAAAATCCTAATATACAATAATACCACAAATTACCTATAAAAAATTGCCTGATCGGACACTTCGGTATTCTCTATTTAGAGCGCCTCAGGCGATATTCCTCTGTTCAGGGGAGGTAATGTCTTCCTAAAAACTGAGCAGAACAGATACTATACTACGCTTTGATCCTAAGGAGGACTCCTGGATACAAATGTAATGATTTACCTGCCTCACCTCGAGGGCCGAGTGTAACACAAGGTCGAGCTTTATCTGAGGGTTGGAGGTTAGCTATTTCTAAACACCACAAGGGCGCTCATAACCTGTAAAAAAAAAATACGAACAAATATAGTCGAAATCGAACCCGTCGGCATTCTCAGGTAGGTGCGTCTCAGGCTCAGGGAATAAACCAATGCCCCCCCCCCTTCCTTCTCCCAAAGGAGAAGGTAATGTCTATGACCGAACAGAACAGATTCTACGTTTTTATCGTAGCCAGAGGGCTGGATAAAAATATAATTATTATGTATTTGAGAAGCTTTAGCAAAAAAAAGTCTGTCCGTTTAAGTGAGTGTGTGTGAGAGAGAGAGAGAGAGAAAAGGAAAGAAAAAAGCGGTGATCTTCTGTACGGGAGGCGCAAACAGTCGGAAACGCGCAACAATCAGACGCGACGACGATGGCGGCCGCGATGCCACCTAAAACCGTCCGCTTCAAGAATGAAGTGAAACTGAACGATAAAAACAAATCAACGATGGCTTCACTCCTACAAATGGGATTTTCCAAGCATCGAGCGTAAGTTTCAGATCATCCACATTTAATTCTATATATAATTTTTCATAGCTTCTTGATTCGCGGCAAAACCCGACGACCCTGCCTTCTTTTCTGTATCTTCAGGTGGTTGGTAAGACGGGGATAGTTTTACATAATAAAACACATTGAAATTTGAGCACTGACTTTGTGACCGATTCTGCTTATATCAAACCGGCTTCCGAGTAATCTCTCCATAGCAGTCGACTAATAGTACGTAATCATCGTCGTCATAATAATAATATTGCGTAATGTTATACTCAATTCTGACCAGACATTCGAATTTGGGATATAATATTAATATTAGGTGTACAAAGAAAAGTGATTAAAATAATTAAAGGATTTCAATTATAAGGATAAGTTGAAATCCTTAGGTTTAACTACTTTAATAGAAATATACAAGCAGGTTGATTTAATTGAGACTTTCAAAATAATCTCATTTTTAAATATGGGACACCTTTTTGTATTATTGTAGAGTAACACTCCGTAGAATCCCCACCCCAAAAATTGAGATTCTACTTTTTTAGGCGATTACGTGTGTTTTTACAACCTTGCCAGTCGGACTTAGGGTTAGTGGTAAAAAGATTTGGTTAACTGCCCTAAAACTTCTTTTTCTGTGTACAATTACGCTAAAGAATTTCGTTTTCTGGGAAATTTTTTTTCCAAATATTTTAAGAAAAGTATCAGTTTCCTATATAAATTTAACGTAAACTGATCACCCATTTTATGACCATCACCAATTTGACCATTTTTTTTTCGTGTACACTTAAGCCAATATTTTAGATTTTAGAGTAAGGGATCACTCTCCTGTATAAATTTAATGTAAAAAAATAATCACTCATTTCTTGGGCAGAAACTTAATGTAGACAAAAAAGTACAACTATTTTTTTTTGTTTTGTCGTTTTTTAAAAGAGTAACATTTTTTTCGGGGGGGGGGGGCGTTTTTTTACCGCTCTTTTTTATTTTCTACAATTTTAATACTTGTCGAGAAAAGCGTGCAAGCGATATAATTAGTTTTTGTTTTGGACTCAAAAATTTCCGTAGTGAATTCACTACATAACATTAAAACATTTGGCACTTCTGCATTTCAACCGTCACTTGGACTTAATTTGCTTTCCTCTTTTGAAGGCAGGGGCAGACAACCAACCGTCAACATTGTGTTTTTTCATATGTTGACTCGGTGGAAAGAATGGAACTCTTCAATTATTAAGTCCAAGTGACGGTTGAAATGCATAAGTGCCAAACATTTTTGTGTGTGATTTGGAAACGCTCGTCTTCTGAATGTATGCGCTCTGGCTATGCCTTTGCCCCCACATTCAAGCATCGTCAGAAACGATGCCCAAATGAACCCCGAGCGCACTAGCTTGCCAATGCAACAGAAACTGGCGAACGAGCGCTACTCGTTAACGCCTGAACTTGACTTGCATAGCCTCTACGGGCAATGCCTTAACTTTTATAAGTAAAAAATGTGAAAAAGAAAACCATACTAAAAAATACTAACGCGAAGTGTTAACAGAAAACAAAAATTGGTAATGGTCAGAAAGTGGTTGATCAATTTACGTTTATAGGAAACTGATCGCCCATTCTAAAATCTAAGGATTTCTTTTTCAACAAATTTGTGAATTCTACCCAATTTTTTTACTTTACCATTGTAAGTTTGTTCATTTTGACCCTTGTAATAAATCTAAATAATAATAAAAAAAAGTTTACATTTTCTTTTCTACAAAAAAATGGCAGTGGTCATAAAGTGGGTGATCAGTTTACGTTAAATTTATATATGAAACTGATCCCCTCTCGCAAATATTTGAAAATAATTTTTAAAAAAACAGGAATTTTCTAGGTAATTGTACACAGAATAAAGAAAAAAAGGGTCAAAACGGTGACGATATCGTTTGGTCATTAAATTATTGATTGAACTAAATTGGTATAAAACTAGAACTAATTTTCTTTATGTAATATTTTAATCTCTATTTATAAATTTATTGAACGTAAGTAACTTCCAAAGTTTTCAATTTTCTAATACATGAGGATTTGCTAAGGACTTTAAAGACAGAATTGATTTTCTATTAGACAGTTTAAATACTTTCAAATTCTTTTCAAATTTTGAAGTATCACAAAGTAATTCGTTTTTTTTTTTTTACTATTAACAAAAGATCAAAATGTCTAACTTGTTTACGAAAAAACAGAAATGCATTCTGGTCGATTTAATTTCCTAAGATTTATATTTTCGTGATTAAATCCATTTTTTTTTTTAGGAAGAGGCTATTTTGCCGGTCTCGGCAAAATAATGAGTCCCTCGTTATTTTGCCGGCTTATGTTTTTTTAAACCTAACTGTTATGGCCTTGTGAAAGAAAGGGTAATGAAATAAATAAGGATAAATATTTAATAACAATTTATTTTCATCGTCATCATCAGTTGTTATTCTGTCGGTTATTGTAATCTTTTGAATATAATAGAAATATCTGCTTTTAATACAAAAACCATTAAAAGTACAAATTAATTAAATGAACGAAAATATTACAGACAATTAGATTCTTTAGTCGGATTTAGAAGTAATTTGCGTCGGATAAAAAATGTTTTAGTTATTTAAGAAAAATATAACAGTTTTCATTCATTGATATAAAAAAAAAAAATAACTCTTGTTAAGAAATCTGATTATTAAAATCATTAAAGTCCCTAAAGAAATTAAATCAGATATACTTTTTTTTTCAACAGTATGTGTACGTTTATATAATTTCAGCTTATAAACAGTCTAAACAGCAATTTTAAAACTGCTTTTTCACTATCTTTTAAGGTAAATGTTTGGACTATTTCTCATCATTTCACTAAATTAACCATTAAATTGAATGTTTTTCTTGCGATAAAATAACAACAGTAGTAATTGTCAATAATTTCAACTGCTACATGTAACGACGTATTTTAATGCTAAGTTGAATTGTTTTACAAACAAACATTGTGAGGTAATCCGATAGAGTCATATATTTTTTTTAAAGTAGACATAAACGGGGTTCAAAGCGAATTATTTGTACTTAAAAACATAATTTGTATTTTTTTTACAATAAAAACAATACGTAAATGCATTTAAGTGGACATAGAAATTCATCGTAGTTACTTAGTCTATGTTTATTGCTTACTGCCTGGGGCGCCCCTACCGGGGAATGCCGACGGGGCTGCCCAGGCAATTTTTAAACCCCACTTTCTCGACCCGACCTTGGGTCACATCTTACTTGTGGGAGTAAGATAAAAAAAAACTGTCCTTGTGCCTAACTCCTGGAGAGGAGTAAATCAATACTTAGTCTATGGTGAAATAAAACGTTTTTTTTCGTAAGTCGTGGCGAAAATCGCCGTGTGAATCATTTATTAAATTTAAAGAAATAGTCAGAAGTTTTAATTATTTATTTTTTTATTGGAAAAATGTTGAAATAAAAATAAACCGGCAGTTAAAATCTCGTAAAATCTTCACTATAACTGTAACAGTTAGGTGAAATAAACATGAACCGGCAAAATAACATCCCCATCGTTATTCTGCCGGGACCGGCAAAATAACGGGGGGGGGGGTGTTGTTATTCTTAATATTCAAAATAGCCTATTCGTTTTTTAAATAGACTTTTAAAAGTTCGTTTTAGTATTTTACCTGTTGCATTTTTTATTTCAATAAAAATAAATTATAAATAACCGATTAATATTAAGTAACATAAAAATGTGTAAGTTTCGTAGAGGCCAGAAGCGCACACACATTTCTTTCACTAATGAGTTTTCAATTATCAAGGCCAAAAGCCACTCGAGGATGAGGGTTAATGAGAATATTATGAGAGGATTGAAAATTATTAATGGAATGAATAAAGTTTGACTACTTATGAGATCGGTTTATGACAAGCATTTGTTGACATTGGATATGAAGACTAGACTACCATGTTGTAGTTCGCGAGGAAGTAGTTTCGTGTTAATGTGCTCCCCATATAGAAAGTTCTTGGAAAGAAACTCCGTGCGTGGAAATCTCCCCCTGACGTTAGGTCCACGGAGGAAGAAAGTAGTTATTTTCAGTTGTTGTAGGAAGATGAGTGCTTGTGAATGTCTTACCCGAAGGGACCAGAGATTGAAGCTCAGTCGAGCACCTTCCATGGAAATAATGATAGAGTAGAGAAAGACTGGCAACGTTTCTTACACGAGAAGTCATCACACAATGTTATTAATATAGATTGTACTTAACTGTCCCATTCTTATTAAACATTCTGGGGCACTTGCGCATTTTAACATCCTCGGAGAATTGTTTTCATTTTAGGAGAGTTCCGTCCGCGGTAAGAAAAGAGTTAATAAAGCCAAACCTTACCCCCCACCCCCACCCCACCTCCCATGTTAAGAATAGCTTTTTAAATTTGCCGGAGATGTTAAAATGCACAATAGCCTATTCTGGTGGTTTCGTGTTTAATTGTCATATAATTTAATCCCACTTTCTTGGGAGAGAATAAAAATGTCTGTTTTTTTTATTATTGCATTTCAACAAAAGAATTCTGTAAATGAAAGTAAAATTGCGATTCCAAAATTTAAATAAACATCGCCATTAATTTGATTTGAATACTATTTTTATTTATTCTTCACTGGGGAAATAAACGGTGCTTCTACGGAGACACGTGAATATTAAAGTATCAATAACATAAAAAAAAAAAACATTATTATATACTTATGCAACAGATTTAAATAAATATCCTCACCAAAAAGTAGGAAAAATGATGCGTTTTTTCATATGTACCCTCATCTATAGAAGCACAAAAAAAACTATTAACTAAAATTTCTTAGATTTATTTAATTATTAGATGAGGATTGCTAATTTGTATTTTTCGGACTACGATTCTCCTCTTTAATGTTTCGGTCGATCTAACCTCCGAACTTCTTCAGAAAAATGCACCTGAAGACGATCGGAGGTTACATTGGCCGAAACGTTGTGATTATAACAACTAAAATGACAATAGTAGTCCGAATAATCCAAAAAATACAAATTAACCTTCGCTATTGGCATTTATTCACGTCGTTGACGTTTTTGTCGTGTTTATATAAAAATTAAATGTCTATTTGTGTTACTTGTCAAAAAATAAAATGACATTTTTTCCGTCAAATCTAGAACCAATTGTAAGCAGTGATGTCTGTATTAATACAGGGTGTCTCAAAAAAATGTACTCACTCTTAGAATGACGAGAAAACCTTTATTTATGAACATAGAGAGAAATGAAATGTTTGAACAATAATGGTCATCAGTTTGAACATTTGCGGACATGATTCTTCAATTACATCTGTCTCATGTATTCGATGCTATTTCATTTCACTCTATGTTCATAAATAAAAGTTTTCTCGTCATTCTACGAGTGAGTACATTTTTCTGAGACACCCTGTATAACTATCAGATCAGATATCGTGTGTTTCTCGCCTATACGCAACCTTGATAGGTACACATTGAATTATTTTTATGGTGTTTGACGGTAAATTTATAAAAAAAAAGTTTCTACTTTTTGGGGCAAATTACATGTAAACAGCCATATCCGCTGTTTACATGTAATTTTCCCAAAAAAGTAGAAACTTTTTTTAGGGGCCGAAATACGAGAGGTGAGATTCCGTGGCCAAGAAATGCGTGCTCACTTTACGTATATAAGTTATATAGGAAAGTGATCCCCCACCCCTCCTAACATCTAAAAATTTTCATAATTTTTTTTTCATAGCGGATATTTGTTATGGTTGTTTACATGTAATTTGCCTTAAAAAGTAGAAACTTTTTTTTAGGGGCCGAAATACGAGAGGTGAGATTCCGTGGCCAAGAAATGCGTGCTCACTTTACGTATAACTTATATAGGAAAGTGATCCCCCCCACCCCTCCTAACATCTAAAATAATAAAAATTTTCATAATTTTTTTTCATAGCGGATATTTGTTATGGCTGTTTACATGTAATTTGCTAAAAAAAGTAGAAACTTTTTTTTAGGGGCCGAAATACGAGAGGTGAGATTCCGTGGCCAAGAAATGCGTGCTCACTTTACGTATAACTTATATAGGAAAGTGATCCCCCCACCCCTCCTAACATCTAAAATAATAAAATTTTTCATAATTTTTTTTCATAGCGGATATTTGTTATGGCTGTTTACATGTAATTTGCCATAAAAAAGTAGAAACTTTTTTTTAGGGGCCGAAATACGAGAGGTGCACTTCTATAAATTTACCAAATTGACTTGGCGTCGGTACTTTCCGGATGTTTACGTAAACCGCTGGAAAGTACCGACGCCAAGTCGGTTGACTTACCTGCGTTCAAAGAATCAAAAACGAGGCTGGATCTACAAAGTGGGAGAAAAAAACATTAACCAACATTTTAAGAAAAAAATTAAAGCAAAAATAATCAAATAATATATTTAGTCAAATTGTATGAAAATTTTTTTTTTTTTTTAACGAAGAAATAAAAATAAACAGGTGATAAATAATGTTGTTTAAGTGTTTTATTTTACTGAACATTATTTTTTTGTTTTTAATAATCAGGTAAAAATGGCGTCGTTAGGATTTAAGGTTTGTTTTGTTTTTACTGAAAATTATTTTTGGTTTCGTTAGGGTTACGGTTTAGGGTGAGGATTAGAGTTAGGTATTAAGGGTTTTTTTTTTGTTTTTTTTTCTTTGCCTGAACATTTTCTTTCTTTTGCGATCAGTTTTTCTTCCTGACAAAAGTTAATCACTCCTTCGGGCTGTTGAGCCAGTGATAGCTCGTGAAAATTCTTTGAAGTACTTTCGCGTTTCAATCAGTTGAAATGTTGACATGTCGTCTGCTTATTTTCTCGCAATTTGATTGGCTAATCGCTTCGGTACTTTCCGGCAGTTTACATAAATATTTGGAAAGTACTGACGCCAAGTCGATTTTAGCGTGGGTCCTAATCTAAGAAAGTACCATTTTTTTTTATTTATCAATTATTTTCACTTATTTTAATTAAATAAATGAAAAACGAAAAAAAAATTAATCCTATTCTAAAAAAAACAAACATTGTAAACATGATCACATAAAATCAAATTTACGCTTTTTGTTAGTGTCGGCTGTATTGCTGATCGCGACTCTCAAGAAACATTTCATCGTCTCTATATTAATAAAACTATCAGATGAGATCTCGTGTCTCTGTGTTTCTCACCTATACGTAACTTTGATAAATACACATTGAATTAGATTTTTCTTTAATTTTATTTATTTACTATTAATTGAATATTTATTAAAATCGGAAATAAGATAATGGAAAACTAAAAAAAAAATTCAATCGTATTTTAAAAAAAAAAAACAGGAAAACTGTAAACATGGCTATTTTGAATGATTTTTTTTATCTCAGCACTTCACCCGGGCAACACCGATTAAAACAGGTGGTTGCTTTTGACGGTTTGATTTTTGTTGGTTGAAAAGAGAAAAAATGCCATACTTTCGATTTTATCATTGAACATTTTGTCATCTTAATGTTACAAATCTTATTTCTCTGTGCACTTTCTTGCTTAGTTTGTTTCACTGAAGAAACGTGGGCGATTTTTTGACCAATAATAATGAATGGCAATGTCCTAATGTGTGATCGCATACCTAAGTGAAAGGCAGAATTGCATTGCTCCCAAACGACTCTTTTTTTTTTTCTTTTTTTTTTTTTTTAACTTAAACCTGTTTTAGTAAAAAAGAACATTTTTTATTATTATTATCATACAAATAATGTTATAGCCAGTTTAATCGTTACGCGAAACGCGTACACAACAATACGACATCGAAAAGAAACATGGCGGATATGTAAATAAATAAATAAGGGAAATAACTCTAAGTTTTATTTAAAAAATAATGGTAGAATAATGTTGTTTTCTTTGCTTTGATTACTCTGTCACTTACTTACTTTTGCAGTTATCTCCCTTTTTGATTTATTTATATATCGGCCATGTTTCATTTCCCCATCGACTTGCTTTTTATTTCGCGTGTATGGTTAAACCTGATATATAAAATACTTGTTTTTTTAATGTTGTTTTCTAATTATATTTTTTTTTACTAAAACAATGTTTTAAGTAAAAATAATTTGTCTGCGAAACTCATTTCACAGTAAATAATTTCCGCCTAATTATTAAGATATTACCAAATAACTTCTCTAACTTAGTGTTTTTAATGTTATTGATTTTTTTTTAATGTTTAAGTCTGGTCAGTACTAAATGGGTGACCATTTCAAAATACCAAGGGCGGCAATAGGTACTTATATAGTATCTGCACCGTGGCGGCAATAGGTACGTATATAGTATGCGCACCGGGGCGGCGACAGGTACGCATTTAGTATGAACACCAGGGCGGAGATATGTACCTATATAGAAGATGCAGACAGCGGTGGTAATTTTATAGAAATATGTCATACTTTTGCCCTGGGCAACGTAGGAGAAATGGTGGGGAAGAAACAGCTTTCGCAAAAGGAAAAATGAGTAAGTAGCGGTGAAATGGTGCGACATGGGAAGAGAAAGGTAGAAAGATAAAGAGACAGCTATAGAGAGAGGGAGAGAAATAGAAGTTTGAATATAAAGATGTTACACACGCGATTTTTCTTCAATTATATGTTTTTATGACCCCGAGCAACGCCGGGTAGCCCCACTAGTCTTATATATAAAGTAAAGTGATGTCCGCCTATTTTAATGACCGGTATAGCTCCGTAAACAAAAGCTATAGATGGAACTTAGTCTTGGTATGCGATTTAGTCGCTTATCAGTACATGCTTCCCAAAAAAATAAAATACTTTTGTTCACATTAACTGATTTTTATACATTATCAGGTCAGCTGCTCTCGATTTGCTTAGTAATTTCAGTGCAGAAGTAGGAGTCTAAAATTCAATTTTCTTTTTCGGAACTGCCCACTGTCTCAATTTTATCAAATTCTTTTTTGTTTTCATGATTAAAAAAAAATTTCTGACGCTGATGACTGCACTTTCATATGCAAAAGGAAATTATTATAAAATTGCATTGTAAAATTACAAGTAATATGGTATTATAAAAAAAAATCATATTCATAAGATCATTTTATTTTTCTTGGAAAAATATTAAATAAACAATGCTTTATTAAATAATAATATCGTTAATTCGATAGATGATTTCTTCTTTGAGTTATATTGATTTTATTAACACGGAATTAGGGGATTTTTTGTAATATATAACCACTATATTTATAAAGATTTTTATTGTTAACATCTACGGTGCTTTATTTTCATAAAAATGAAAAAAATAACTTTAGTAGAAGTGTTTTTTGCTTACATAAAATAATATATTTTCACTCAGTTTCTTAATAAAATAATTGATTTATCGTATTCGATGATCATTAATTAATACATTCTGAAAATGTTATTAAAATTGGTTGATTTGCTGAATTTCGGTGAATTTTTAAATGAAAGGAGGAGTAATCTTTTTCATTTTTTTAGAGGATCGGCCGTTCATTTTGCTCATATCTAGTAAAAGAGAATAAAAAAAATTGAAAATGGGATAATCAGAAACATACTTCTACTGTTAATAGGATTTAGCATCTCAAATTACAATTTCATCTAATGAAATAACATTTGGTCTCTGAAAAATCCTTGTTCTTTTTGCCCGGATATCTATCTCTTCTCTTTTCTTATTGTCACAGTAAAGTGAGATTTTCTCCTATTTTATTGAATGGTATAGCTTTCTCTCCAAATGCTGCATATGCAAATCTGCTTTGGCATTAATTTAGGCCAATTATTGACGCATGTTTTCGTAAAATATTTGTTTCATTCGTTTTCATTAATTTTTACATCTTATCCTGCTCAACATCTTCTCATAAGATAGTCATCCATACAGGAAGTTGGAGGAATTTTCACTCTCACGCTCAGCTCTACTACTACTGCCACGCACGTACATTGGGAAATTTTCTTCATCAGACCCATATGCTAGTAGCACCATCATTATTTCGGTTTTACTATTTATGCTGCTGCTCATTCTCTAATGCCCGTTAACCAGCTACAATACAACATTGTATATTTTCATAGTATATCACCGAGACCAGCACTAATTAAATATTTTTCAGTGTTATTAACATTTTTAAACACTTAAGGGTACATCTAAAATAAAATAAATCTGAACTGTTTGTTTTTTTTCAGAAAAATCTTTGTAAAAAGTAAACAATGATTTTTTGTCAGGCTTAAGGGGAGATAAACTTTACAAAAAAAAGAAAATCTCTCCTTAAAGTCTGAAGATAAAAATGTTTGTTTCCTTTTTGGTACGCCAATTTAATTTATTAAAAATTAAATATTTACCATTTACCTTTTTTTCTGAGATTCAAACAGAAAAGAAAAAACAATGCAAACAAAATGACAATGAAAAGTAAATATATCAACGAATTATTTAATTTTTAAAAATCGAGAATTAAAAGAAAAAAAATCAGAAACCCGGCCATAAATATTTTAGGAAAGTAAAAAATAATTAAATAAAGGAAAACGTACTTAGTAACAACTTTCACAGTCGTAAAGATTATAATGGAAATCGAATATGAACCTAAAAAGATATTTGCCAAAATACTTAAGCCCGGGTTTCTGAGGGTTTTTTTATTTAATTCTCGAATTTTTGGAATTAAATAATTCGTTTATATATTTGTTTTTTTATTGTCAGTTTGTTTACATTGTTTTTTTTTCTCTTTTTTTGTTTACATTGGGTTTTTTCTCTTTTTGTTTACATTGTTTTTCTCTTTTTTGTTTACATTGTTTTTCTCTTTTTTGTTTACATTGTTTTTTTCTCTTTTTTTGTTTACATTGGGGTTTTTCTCTTTTTGTTTACATTGTTTTTCTCTTTTTTGTTTACATTGTTTTTTCTCTTTTTTATTTACATTGTTTTTTTCTCTTTTTTTGTTTACATTGTTTTTCTCTTTTTTTTGTTTACATTGGGTTTTTCCTCTTTTTTGTTTATATTTCCCCCCCTCTTTTTTGTTTACATTGTTTTTTTCCTCTTCTTGCTTGTATCTCAGAAAAATGTAAGCATTTACTATTAAAAAAATTAATTTGGTATACCAAAAAGTAAACAAACATTTTTTTTCGTCAAACTTAAGGTGATATTTTCTTTTTTGAAAGTTTGACTTGTTTACTTTTTACAGTGTTTTCCGAAATGCAACTAGTGAAAAAAAAACTGTTCAGACTAATTTTATTTTAGATATTCCTTTTAAGTTGAAAAGTCTAAAGGAAAAAAGTTAATAACACAGAAAAATATTTAATTAATGCTGATCCTGGTGAGACTTTAGGAAAATATACAATGTCGTAATTACAGTTGGTTGACAGGCTGGCATGTAAACAGGCATTAGAGAATCAGCAGCAGCTAACGGGCCGGCAGACATACAATGGGTCGAAATAGTAAAATCCTCATTATTTCATATTTTGATCTTGCTATTGTATGTTAACTACTCTACATTTTTCACCTAAACATGCAACACTCCCTTTACTTACACTTTACCTACGTTTTCATTGGCTACTCTAAAGACTTTTTTGCATTCTCGCTTGATGGAATAACAGATTAGCAGATTTATTTTTACAAACATAAAGCGGCCTTATATATCAATAAAACAATCGTTTGTTAAGTCTCTTACATTATTCTTACTTACTTACTAACCCTAACCCTCGCCAGGTACATTAAGCTATTTATTTAATGTTCTTGTTTTCCTTTTATGATAGCGATTTTCAGAGGCTTACAAATACTGAGTTGAAACATGCCACTTTCATTTATTTCAAAGGCATAGATTTTACATTCTAGGCATACTTGATTATCAGATTTTTTTTCGAAAACTAAACGTCTTTAGGAGTCAATAACACAATTGCTTCAGAATGGCTGTTTACATTATTCTTACATAAACATTGATGATTTATTTTTTTCATTTTTTTTTTATTACTTTTAATAAAGTCTAAATAATACTTTTCACACAATATACATTCTGTAAAAAAATATACCTTCAGTTTAAAAAATATAAAATACTAATTGTATGTGTGTGTTGCTATTTCAATGCTTTTACTTGTCATGGTCAACACTGTAAGTACAGGTACACTTTGGTCACTGGTTGTTGTATATGATCGCTATTCATGCATCTTTTAGTGGGGTCTACCCTTCTTCCCACAAAGAAGCATTGATGTGATACAAGGTCGATTTTTAATGTGAGTAATCCAGCTTCCTCATAAAGGGGGTACTCTGGAAGGTTATAAAAATAGCCTGAATCAGAGCTGTCGGTATTTCCCGGTAGGGACGTCCCAGGTGATCAGCAATAAATCTATCTATTTTCCCGAAGGAAATTCCTGGAAGCATGGCCTCCTGAGATCGAACAGGACCACTCTGATTTTTTAACCGAAGGCTAGGAATCAGAGAGATACTTTTTGGGCTGAAGCATCCGAATCAGAGAGATACCTTTTGGGCTGAAGCATCCGAACACGAATAGAATTAATCCTACTACACTGATAATGAAGGTTTCAGCATCCCAAATTACTGAAATTAACTTCCGGTTTCTCCTTTCAAAAGACGTCATTCTATTGGTCAAATGTTTTTAACACTTTCATTATCCATTACAACAACGTGATTTAACACCTTCAATTTCCACCTGTTTTTAACACTTTAAGTTTCCAATGAAATTTAACACTTAAACATTAGAAATAGAACGGTTACTTATATAGAGCAGACCCCTCTCATGGCTGCTGATGTTGACTCAGTAAAATACGGTAACAATTTACAACAGCTGAAACGCGACTACACAAAATTAAACCACGGTTCCTGAAACGAAAAACGAACTATAAAATTAATTTTTATTTATTTTTACACTGTTGCATTGTATTTCTTTTTGTAAATTGTTGTTTTTTATTTTTTTATTTTTGTAATTATTATCTTCCAGTGTTTGTTTTTTTTTTTTTGTTTTTTTTAGTCATGTGTACATTTTATTTGTTTTATTCCTTTTCCAAAAAATTGAAAAAATGTTGTTTCTGACTGTTGGAAGGTGAAATATTCATTGAATATCGTATATCAAGACACGAAGGCTACGACAAACCACGTCTAAAAGGAAAATTACAAAAACAAATAAACTGTCCACATGAAATTCTACAATTTACAAAGACAAATAAAATATCTGCATGACTGATTTTTTTTTAACACTAAAAACAATTGCAAAACAAATAAATAAATAAAAAGAAAAAAATACTATGTGAATCTATACCAGTCAAAATAATATGTAATGTAGATAATTGTTTTTTTGTTTTCTGTTGTTTTCCATTTCAGTGACCCAGGTTTCATTTTGTGTTGTTGTAACTCGTTACCTGATTTTACTTTTACCTAACCAATATTGATAGCCATGGGGGCTGATCTATATAAGTACCAAATATTTAATATTAATAAAAATTCCTATGATTTCATGTTTTTTACTTTGTTATTTTATTCCATTAAGTTTTTCTAGTGGAAATGGTCAAGAAAAAAGCAACAACAATATTTGACGAATAGCCGGAAGTTAATTTCAACAATTTTTGACATTGAAAGCATACACCACTGATATATCTCATTCTCACAGATATTTGTTCTGGGCTCTTTCAAATGCTTAAGTCTTTTTGTTTTTCGTGTTTTTAAAAAAGAAAGAAAAACAGTAAACATTACAAAACAGTAAGTTACAGCAAAATGCTGACAAAAAAATCGCCTGAGGAAAAAAAAAAATAGCCAATACATAAATAAATCACGAAGGGAGAGAGCTAGTTTTACTTAAAAACAATGTTTAATGGGTAAGATATCCTAGTAAGAGACAGGGTTAGCCAATTGCAATCAATCACCCGAGGTTTATAAAAAGCAAACACTAGTTTACTATTTTTTAAAAATTTATCACCCCCTTGTATTCGGCTGATGACCCTGCAGGGCACTGATGAAAACTCATATGAGGCAAAGGTAGATAAAACAACAATATTGAAGAATTCAGTGATTATCAATTAATTATTTAGCAAAGTATTATATCTAATCAAAGATGGTATGATGTCATATTTTATTTATATTTTTATATTTCGAAGTATCACCTCCTTCTCAAAACAGAAATCTCCATACAACTCAGGAGGTGTTTTTTGTTAATAAGCCGGAAGCAAAAGTGTTATGGGTTATTTTTGAAGCAGTTCTGCAGAAAGTTAATATGTTCATTATTTAATGTTTTTTTTGTTGTTGTATACATACGGTAATCGATTGATTGGTGTTGATAAAAAAAAGGAGGGGCAATGAAACCTGTTTAACTAATAATAATTGTCCTTACATTAGGACATTTTACCGTTGATTCCTCCTTCATTTGTTGTTGTTCTGCTGAAGTTTGCATATTTTTATTTTTAATTATTTTATTTTGACAAAAGAGTTAACAAAAAGAGTTAAGTAATTAAAAATAAACACATTTTGTGTAGTAAATACATATAAGTTTATCCGATAAAACCAGATGAAATTGACTTTTCCTTGGCAGTGTCATTTATACCATTAGTTGTCCGATCTCAAGAATGGCCACATGTCATTTTTTTCTTTACTTTGTTTTTCATCTTCTGCCAAAAACTTATGTTAAATTCGATAACTGATTTTTGCAGCCTTTTTTTTTTTTTTTTTTTTTTTTTTTTTTTAACTTTCAAATGTTTCAATTTTCCCTTTTCTGTCAGTGATTATCTTTCTTTCATTACGGCTAAAAAAATCAAATTATCTTTGTCAGAACTAATGCAACATATAAGCACTTACTGAACTTGAACTTATAATTATTCTTATCAAAGCTAAATTTGATTTTTGAACTGCTAAACTGTCTGTAGTATTGCTACTTATTACTATATATATATATATATATATATATATATATATATTGTGTATGAGAATAGTAGTTCAAATAATGCAATTATCAATCCTGATCTGAAAAATTCCCAAACATCGTTTGTTTTTGGTTTTTATTTAACTATAGGATTACCCAAAAATAAGGATGACCAATGTAAAATAAAAAAAAAGTAGAAAATTATTTGTTTTTATTTTTGAATAATTTTTATTTGACTAAGTATTCAGAATACTATTCTCATCTTGGTTGTTATATCCACAACGTTTCAGCTGTACCAAAGGCTGCTGGACACTCATGACTGAAACTTGTGGACAAATTACGTATAGAATTAAGTTTATTTGGTGCCAAATATGGTTGGATGGCAGAAAGGATTGTGAATTTTATTAACGATTCCATCGATGGCATTTGTGGGGGTGGGTGTCACACTGTAGGAGGAGGAGGAGAAAACTCAATCTTATTTTAAGATAATAGCACATAGCTGAGCCGGTTGGGGAAGGAATAAGGGTTTTTCAAATTTTCTATCAAAACATCATCATTATGAAATTGTGAAATGCCGAGGTAATCATTACTATTATTGACATAAATTGTTTTAAAGGAAATGCAGTTGAGAAAATTGTTAAAAACACTTTATTTTGGTTTACCGACTCATTTGTGTTAAAAAAATATTTAATAGAAATTATAAGCCTTTAAAGTTCATATAAATACCGATTCTAAGTAAAGCAGACATTTTGTTTATGTTACTGACTAAACAGAAATGGCTGCTTTGCTCAGAACCTGTATTTATGTTAACTTTAAAAGCTTATAAATTCTATGAAATATTAATTTTTAACGCAAGTAGGTCACAAATGAGTATGTAAACCAAAATAAATTGTTTTTGACTGTATTTTCATTTAAAATAATGTATGTCGGTAATAGTAATGTTTACTATTACTGATTTTCCAGAGCATATTTTAGCATGGCCTTATCCATTTTAATAAATGTGCCAATTAATATAAAATATGTTGCTGTCTGAAACTTCCACGGCTTCACCAGTCTGATTGGACTATTACGTGTGCAGCACAGTTGAGAAAGACACCAACCGTACCGCCTGCAACACCAAAGATGAGCTGATTGCCAGAATCAAACTGGTGTTCAAGCATCTCTCGAAGGACACCATAAAGGCTGCATGCTCCAGGTTCAGGTCCCACTTGGAAGCCGTAGTGGAGGCACAGGGTGTCTTCTGTAGTTAGACGATCTTTTTCTGAATACAGCTAAGAGATGCACTTTGAATGTTGAGAATACATAAATTATTGGCCAAGATATGGCGGGTTTTTTTTCCTTTCCAAAAAGTGTTGAATTTGTCTTTAACAATTTATATTTACACTCAATTGTTTTATAAATAGAGATTAAAACAATATTACCTGAACAACAATTAGTTATAATTTTTTCTGTCAGCAAGATATCTGTATGCAGTGTAATGATGTATGGCAATGAAACTTGGCCAGCAACAGTTGAGGACATGTATTGCATGGAGAGAAATTATATGCGAATAATGACTTCAAAAAAAATATTTTGCATTGATACATCACCACTTATCAAGGCCCAGGTGTCACTCGAGAATAAGGGGTAAATTTGGACGATGATCACCTCCACGAGAGGACCGGAAACAATGGGTGAGATGGGCAGAAGATTACTTAAGAGGAATCGATTATCCAAGAAGACAGCTCACCAACAAGTATTTGTTTACATTAGACTTGAAGACGACTATGCCATAGTTTGTTGGGAAGCAGACTTGTATCTTCTTCCACAAATTGAATGTTCTAGTAAATAAACTTTGTTCATAGAAGTTCTGTTTGGTTGTTAGTACAGAGAGAGAGAGAGAGAGAGAGAGAGAGAGAGAGAGAGTGAGAAAAGAAAAGTTCTTTGCTGTGGTTGGAATAGCAATACACATGAAAAAATTTTAATTGCTTAAAATATCTCAATAATGGCATATATAGAAAGAGCTTGATGATCTAAGAAAGAATCTTTTTAAATTTTTTAAATCTGACTAAAAATAAGGAAGTTATGACTATTTTGTGCCTCACACGATTGGATATTTTCCCCTCTTTAAGACCATATGCGTTTCGTCACATTTTTTACACTAATTTTTCAGTAAAAATGTTATATCTTTGTTAAAATACAAGATTAAGCAATGAAATTTACCATATAAATGTATTTTTGTACAAGGAATCAGAATGTGCCACTGAAAATCTCCAGAAATTAATGGTTTCCAAGTAATCTGCACTAAGTGCACATAAATATGCTGCAATACCTTAAAAATACCATGTATCCATTAAAAGAAAGAAGTTAGAAAACTCAAAGTTGAATTGTAATACATTTTATGTACAAGAAACTAAAATCTAATACTATGACTGTTTAAAAATGAATATATTGCAAGATTTCTTTGGCATTATTGTAGATTAACACCTTCTGCTAACTCACTCCTTACCTCCCCAAAATATGAGATTCTACTTTTTTTATTTAGGCAATTAAAAAAAATTGAAAAACTTGGCAGAAAGAAAGAAATAAAAACAATTAATTTAGAATTTAGAGTGGGGATCAGTTTCACATAAAATAATCCCCCATTTCAAGGCCATTCTAGCGTTTTAGGACAGTTAATTATTTTTTCTATGGGAGATAAATCCTGTGCGTTTTTATTTTTTTTAATTTTTTTTTAGACGATTATGAGGCTCTTTGTGGGAGGAGGGGGACTTACCACTTGAACCTCAGGTTAGTGGTAGGGCTAGGGGCAATTAAGTGTGAACACCCTGAAAACTTAGCAGAAAGAAAAAAACCCAATTCATTTAGAATTTCGAGTGGGGGATTAGTTTCACATATATTTAATGTAGAATAATTCACCATTTCCGGGCCATTCTAGCGTTTTAAGGCATTAATCAATTTTTTTCTATGGCAAATAAATCCTGTGCGTTTTTTTTTTATGGGGGTCTGCTTTTTTTTTTGCTTTTTTTAGACGATTATGTTTGGTTTTAATGGGCTTTTTTGTAGGATTAGGGCTTCCTACTCGGACTTAGGGTTAGTGATAAGGTTAAGAAAGGGGTTTTGTTTTGGATGGAGGTTGCCATTCGGACTTAGTGTTAGGGTTAAGGGAGTTTTTTAGGGGGTGGCTTGCCACTCATATTTAAGGTTAATGGTACGATACGTTCAAGAAGGCATTTTTAGGAGGTGGGCTTGTTAGTCGTACCTAGAGTTAATGGTAGAGTAATTATTTATTTTATAAATTTCACTAAAAGGCAAGAATGGCCGGGAAATCGGAGATCATTTTACATTAAATTTATATGCGAAACTGATCCCCCACTCTAAATTCTAAATTATTTTTTGTTTTGTTTTTTCTTTTTTTCGCCAAGACTTTAAGGGTGTTTACACGTAATCGCCTAAAAAAGTAGAATCTTAATTTTTTTTTTAAATTGGCGACTAGAAAGTCATTACTACTAGAAGTTCGAAAGTTGAGTGAAAACCAGTATTTTTTAAAGTATTTTTTTATAAAAGAACCAAATAGGATTAACTTTTTTAAGCACAAAAATATTTTTGTCTTATTTTTACAAAGCTTTACAAGACTAGTTAGCTGCTGCTGATGTTATATCAGCAATACTAGCAGCCATTGTTGACTTTCGCTCAAAAAAAGGACTATTTTTTCGGATAAGGTAATTTAAAATTACTACTACGGAAAGACAAAACAACATACAATTATAATTTTAATGCATAAAAAAAAAGATAAAAGATTAATTTATTTACTAGTTGGGTACGAAAGATGTAACAACATTTTTTATATTCATATTTTAAAATTTTTCAAATTCGTTCTAGAATGAAAATAAACAAAAATCGCCTCGTGTTTATAACTGCTATTACTGCTATTACGCCAATGTTTTTCAAACTATAAATAGAAAACGCTTTTTTTTTCCGAATAGGGACATGAAATATCAGGACTACCAAAAGAGAACACATATATACAATTATAATTTTAATGCATAAAAAAGTCAAATGAATGATTTACTTATTAATTGGGCGACGGAAATGTATTTTACAAAAATGTTCCACCGACGGCGAGTTGAAATCTTATTTTTTAAATTTCAAAAAAATGAATGAGCCGAATTACTTCGTACACTAACAAACATTAAAAGTGATGTTTCTCCTGATTAGTCTCCAAATTTCAGGACGAAATTCCACACACAGCAATGGTACGAGACTTTTAAACGAAGGGGGGGTCAAAATAAAGTGACGTAAATTGTTGAAAATAGTGTTAACATTTTTTTGCCTTTATTTTCTCAAAACTCTTAAAAATATATAATGTATATTATTATTCATGAAAGCACCTGAAAGGATATTCAGTTTCTTAACAAAATGATGGTATTTTGAGCACTTAAAGTGCTTTAGTTTTTAAGATATGACTATTTTAATAGAACTACCCTCAAATCTGCGATTATCCAAACAGTTTTCTGGTCGATGTGTATTGCTAGTTGGAACTAGACGAATTCTTGCTGTGAATGTTTTACAGGTGGTATCAGGGATTGGAGGTCAGTCAAGCACATACCATGACCATATCAATACAGTAGAGAGGGACTAGCAACATCTCTTCTGTGTGAAAGAGACTGTAGGAACAAGAAGAGATCATCCCCACTAGATTGCGAAGTCGATTTTGTACTCTGTCAAGGCAAGAAAAAGTGCTCCGAGCAGCACCTCCCCAGATATGACAGTAGTACTCCATCTTAGGACGTATCTAGCTCTCATGCAGATAGAGGGTTGTGTCAAGAGGTACTTTCTGAAGTGGTACAATGATCCAGCCATTTTTTTCAGCAACCTTAGCAACAGATTTGATGTAAGTCTTCCATTTCAGGTTTGGGGAGTCAGTCCTAAAAACTTCCTCCTCCAAGAGAGAGCCATAAATTTTGACTGGGGAGAAGTGAGGCTCCAAGCGTTGGTGGTGAAAAAGGAGAAGCTTGGTTTTAGAAGCGTTAAAAATAACAAGCCACTTTTTCCCCAATTGCACCACATGCTCCAAGTCGGAAGAGAGAATCAGAAAGATCTTGATCATCAATGCTCTTTGAAGTGCTGCCATAAATAGTTGTGTCGACTGCATAGATGTCAACGAATGATCTCAGAACGTGATTTGGAAGATGATTTATGAAAGTGAGGAAGACGGTTGGACCCAGAATGAATTCTTGAGACACGTCGGCATTGATGCTACGTGCTTTGTACCTTTTTTTTTCTCGATGTGTAATATGAGTCTTAAAGACAGTCTAAGATCTGATGACATCAAAGAAAGATTAAATCTGGACGGTATAGGGAAATGTATGCAGAACAGGAGACTGATGGTATGACCATGTTGAAAGAATGGATGAGAGTTCTTGGTTTAGTAGATGTAGAATAGTTGAGGTAGCAGGTTCTGTTCACAGGGGAATGCCAAGAGAAACATAAGAGGAAGTGATAAAAATTGACTTAAAGACCTGGTTAGAGATAGGTTAGTTTGAAAGTTCATTTTTAAAAGCCATACAACACATGTAAGCATGTAAAAGATGTTAGTGACTTCTTTCCAAGAACTGCAGGCTTGTGGAATTCTCTTCCTGTTGACTGTTTTCCTCTTACCTATAACCTTGGTCTTGTCAAGACTAAGGTCAATAGGCATCTCCTGTCTTTGCGATAATAATATTTGTTCTTGTTAGCTCCTTACATCAAGTGGCTTCATGCCTTGTCTGGAGCGATTTCCATAAAAATAAAATTTAAAAAAAAAAAGAAATCGAATATGATGATTTTATAATGATATAATGATCAAACGATATCTCTATTTATATAAAGTTAGGTAAGTGTATATGTTTATATATTTGCATGTATAGGATTCACTCCTAAACTAATAAACTGATCATTATAAATTTTGGAGCACCGCTACTAAAGCATAAGGGTCGTAATGTGGGCTATATTTATTAATTATTAAATATATGGATCAGTCGTATTATTAGCTCAGCTATCTTATCTTTTTTATTTGTCTGTTTTTCAATATTTTTCACCATTTCTGATTATACAAAGTGAGTCGGAAGTAACACTTTGTTCAAATAATAATGTTGTACACCTCGATCGAATGTTTCGTGAAATTGGCAGCTTGTACTTCTGACTCACCTGTTATTAGTATTAAAAGCCGCTATTGATTTCTAGTTGAGATGATCTCTGTGTACAGAAATAAAAAAGAAGTACCTGTTATTGCTTTTGAGTATTTACCTGCCTCTCATCACGTGCGCAAATTTGACGCAAGGTAAATTCAGAGTGGCATTTGCAATGCGTCCAAGAGTGCTGACATGTCCTCAACAAGCGCAAATTCCGCAGCTTCCACCTGCGAGAGACACAGACATCAAAGATTAACCAGTGAACACCTTGTTCTAGTGCAATAAGTGAGGTGCTGTCCGTGAGACATTACCTTCTCCTCAATTGGGTCTGGATTTTTTTATTCTTTCTCACAAGTGACATCAGGTTGTCAACGGGGGGGGGGCTTAAAAGTATCAAATTCATATTGACTTTTTTCTAGAGGAAGATTAAAAGTAAATTGATCTCTGTTAGACGGATTGAACTGATGCTGATATATCTTTTAAATTAAGCAAGAGGATCCCTTGTCAGCGTTGCAACTGCGGCAGTTGTTCTTGAAATAGAAAATCAAGGCAACTCAGGATTTGTGTTTGTAGACACAGACTTTATTCTAGTAATATATATTTTTGTTATTACCACTGAGACATAAGGGGCTACTGTGATTAAGGGGCATCCTAGGTGAGGAGTTGTACAGCAAGATGCTTTTTCACATTACATTTAAATTTCTTCTTATTGGTACAATCAGAGAAACATGGAGCCGAGAGGGAATTCCAAAAGGCAAGCAGTCTGAGAAAAGAAGCTATTGGAGTAGAAAGTTTTCTGCCATATGGGGATCTCTAGAATGAAGGGGTGGGAATTTGCTGCTAATCTGTCTGGTCGGGGGTACAAGTGCAGTAAGTTTGTTGGAGCACATTCCGCGAAAGTACTTGTAAAACAAGCGCAGGGATACAACATTGCGGTGATGGGACAGTGGCTGGTGCTTGGTAAACAGTGCAATACCTATTAGGTTAGAAGCTTTTTCTTTTCTTTTTTTTGCACCCTGTCCAAGAGGTAGAGATTAGTGGTTGGTGCACCAGCCAAGATGTGCCAACAATACTCCATGCATGGGTGAATGGTGGCTTTATAGAAATATAGCATACTGACAGGTGTGAGAAGTTTTCTAGACCAGTAGATGGAGCCCACCTTGTTTGCAGCAGATTTGGCAGTATCTTCTATGTATTTATTCCAATTCATGTTGTCGCCTCTGACAGTGGCTTTGTTGCTGTCAGACTGAGGAATGGTTGTGTTAAGTCCTAGGAGGTCCACACTCCCAGGCTTTACCTTCTCTCTGAGAAGAGGTTAGTGTATTGCTAATCAACTGAGGCGCTCCTATGGAGGAATGCCGGCAGGGCTGTTCAGGCATATTTTGTATGCCAAAGTGAGCTTATTCTAGTGCATTGGCTTCCTAAAACCACACCTAACTTTGTGTCTAACCTTCTGGCAAGTAGGTAAATAATATTTTAGGCTGAGGAGTTTGAATGTTGGACTCTCGGAAAGGGTGCAACGTCCGTGAGTGATTCCAAGGAGAACTACAAGTATTTCTTAATCTAAGTTTAAAAGCATCCGAAATAGGTTTGAAAATAAACTACTTGAAAACTAAATGCATGACTACAGACAAAACCAACTCTTAAACTAATGATAGATTCTTCTTCTTCTTTGTGTGTCTTTGAAGTGTCATGTGGTCATACAAGTTTCCCCACTTTTTTTATGCAGTCCTTTGCATTATTGTTGTACTCTGCAAGAGCTTTCAAGCTGCACCAGTTGAACAGTGGGGCAGACTAGGCAGTGTTGCATAGTATGGTCCTCCTCTTCACATTCACAGATGGTTGGGTCAGTTTTGTATCCCCATCTAGTCATAGCAACTTTTGATCGCCTCATTTCCGTTCTCAGGCAATTGAGTGTTTTTCACTGGAGCCAGGGTGCTTCTGAATTGGGAAGGAGGGCCTTAGAAGGGATGATTCCCATGTCAGTAGGAGGGGGTGGCTATTCTCTAGCGGTCTGGTCTACAGCTGTAGTCTGGTCTCTTCGTGAGATGTTGTTAGGAGTTCGATATGGCTGAGGAAGCTTCTCCTTGACTTTAGTTGTTGGACCGTTGATTCATATCCATGAAGGAGATGGCGTTCATCACTAATAGATAAAAAACAAACCTATCTGATAGGTTGATGCATTTAACTACTTAGGATATGTGATTTCTTCTCCACAAATGATCCTGATGAAGCATTACAACATCTTTGGGCATCTATTATATAAAGGGAAAATGTTTGTATGTCCATCTTTCAATAAAAACAGGTTAGTTTTCACTTCCAATTGCATATCATATCAAATGAAAGCTGAGATTATCAACACATGTGCATTGTCAGTAGTGTTTTATAATCTTGAGTGTGCCACATGGGCAGTCAAAACAATTTTTTTTTAAACTATCTTTAAAAAATAATAGAATGAAAGTAATGTGTAAAGTTAACGGATCATGTTAGAATAAACGATCTTTTAGTAAAGACAAAATGCCCGCCCATATCCTCTGTAGTTAAATAGAAAGTGTTAGTGCTGTACGCCACACAAAACAATCAACAGTCGGTGTAAGCAAGGTATGTCTAAAAGGAATGGTGGGAGGGTGCCGAAAAAGAGGTAAACCACCGAGAAGAGAGCGTGATAATGCATGTTCCTATACTTCCGGATAAATCAGTCTGTTAAACAAAGTTGTGAGAGACAGAAGATCTTGGGAACACTTAAGACATGAATGATCGCTTTCTGCTGTTTGCGGAGAATAGGTTTGACGATTATATATCATTTAGGGTAAGAATATCCTGTGCTGTTTGAAAAGGCCTCTGTTGAGAGAAAATGGATATCCCCTGTAAGTGTGGAAGCTTATAGTAAAGCAAAGATTGCGCAATCTCCAACCGTACCTCTCCTCAACTGACATTGCTTGAGTCCAGTGGGAAGAAGTCCAGGGCTACTAGTAACAATGCCAGGATAAGCAGAGAAAGACTGATGTTATTTTGGAGTTTTCCTTCTAAACTAGTTGCACAACCAAGGCTTTAGAGTCTAGTCTATCCTACTATTCAATCCCTAGCTGGAGGTAGGATATATGGATTCATACCTTTCCCAAGAGTATAATAGTGAAAATGATGCAGTCGCACCCCCTCCCTCCCGAACTCAAATCCGGCACACTGAGATCTGACAGTCTGTGGCTGTAACAATTGCATCATGCCACTCTGATTACTGTGTTATTAACTTTTAAATCAATCGGTATTTTGACCCTGCTGTGTGCTATACAGTTAACATAAGAATATAAGTCCCCCCTCCTCCTGAACTGTTTTTTTCTTTTCTGATTTTATGGATGTTTGAAAGTGGTTTACTAAAATTACAGAGCAAAGAGTTTAATTTGATCTTTAAATTTATGATCTAGTCTCCCCGGATATACTAATGTCTATTTTTTTTTCTTTTTGTCCTTGGAATTGGGGTTGGGTGGAGTGGTGACTTGAAATAAAAACTATAAAAAGTCAACTAAACTAGGGAAAAAGTTTCAGAAAATAATTCTTTCAATTATTTGCTTTAACAAAGAGGTTATGTTTCAACTTGTCTTTGATTATTTCTTTGTCTGTTAACAACTTCACATAAAAAAAAACTTTTGATCAGATTTTAGCATGGACTTTTATTTTTTGTACTAGCTATACCGACCTGCTGTTGCCCGGGAATCTTTTTATTTCATTTTTTGGTTCACTTTTATTTTGCAATATGCCTATTTTGTTTGTTAGCTTTTTGAAATTATTTTTGTTTAATAGGATTTTGACAGTTAAATTTAATTATTACTATCTTTTGAACATTAAATTATTACTTGAACCAGATTGTTATAAAACTATAACTAATGTCTATTAATGTGATTTTGTTTTAATCTATTTATGAAATTTATTGGATGTAAATAGCTTCTTTTTTTTTCTTTTTTTTTTTTAACATGGTTCACCCCCAACAAGGCAGACCTTCTTTGAGGCAGCCTTGGCAATATCTTCAATGTATTTGTTCCAATTCATGTTACCTGTGAAGGTTAGGCCGAGGAGTTTGAATGATGAACTCTCAGGTAGGGTGTTATTTGCCATGGCAATCGGTGGTTGGAGAGGTTTCTTGTAGTTATTGAAGGAAAGGAGCTTTGTCTTTGCGGCATTAAAAGTTACCAACCATTTATGACCCCAATCCACTACAGCTTGGAGGTCATTTTCTAAGGATTCAGCCATTGCCTCGGATATGATCGCGTCTGTTTTGCCAACATGGCGAGAGTAAAGCGTGGTGTCGTCAGCAAATAAACCAATCTCCGACTCTATGTCGTCAGAGAGATCGTTTATATAGATCAGGAACAACAAAGGTCCAAAGATAGATCCCTGGAGTACACGTGCATTTATGTCATGTTGCTTAGATGAACGGCCATCGAGGACAACCTTGATTTTTTTTTTTGTTTAGGAAGGATCTAATTATATTAAGTAGTTGCCCAGTAATACTGTATGAGCGTATTTTCAGGAGAAGCCCTTTATGCCAAACCTTGTCAAAGGCCTTGGATATATCAAGTGCTACTGCCCTAGCTTCACCTGTCTTGTCAAGTGTATGATACATGCGTTCAGAGATGACCGTTAGGATGTCTGCAGTAGATCGTGCTTGTCTAAATCCATACTGGTGATCAGATAGAAGTTTAGCATTAACTAGTGCCGTACTATCGCTAGATTGATTAAGGATTCAAAGATTTTGGCAAAGATCGGCAGTAGACTGATTGGGCGGTAGTTCTGAAGGTCGGTTCTATTCCCAGAACTCTTGTAGACAGGTACTACAGAGGCAATTTTCCAGCTATCAGGGAAGCCAGATTCAGCTAGGCATTTATTAAAGAGTTTGGAGAGGACAGGGGCCAGTTCAGCAGAACATTTCTTTATTACTATTACAGGTATAAGATCAGGCCCACAAGCTTTAGAGGTGTCAAGGTTTTTTATGATGTCTCTGACCTGGGATGGGGTGATGACCAGGTTATCAAGTGTGACTTCGGTCGGCAAAGGGAATTCAGGGAGGGGGTGGCTATCTGAGTCTAAAGTAGAGTTAGAAGCGAAACGCTGGGCAAGTAGTTCAGCCTTATCAGTGGCCGTGCAAACGACATCATTGTGGTTTGATAGTGGGGGAATCGTTGATTGACCATTATTCACTACACTATTGTAGATTTTCCAGAAATCGCGAGTACCTAGTTTCTGTGACTGGATGCGTCTTTTTGTTAACTCATTATACCTTCTCTTTGGTTCGCCTATCACGGCCTTGCAATTATTTCTTGACTCTATAAATTCATGTCTATTAGTAGCTGACTTATGGCGGCCAAATTTACGGAATGCTTGTTGCCTCTCAGAAATGGCAGCTGCACATTCTGAAGTGAACCATTGAGGAGAGTGGGGCTTGCTAAAGAATTTTCGCATGGGGACATAGGCTTCAATGCCTGCTTTGACCCATTCAGTTAATTCGTTTGCACACTGGTTTGCAGGTAGTGAGGTTTCCCTCCATGGGGCGTCACTGATGTGATCTCTGATTGACTCAAAATCAGCCTGCTCGTAGTATCTTGTTGTTTTGAGCAACGGTTCATCAGCTTTTAGACGACTTTTTAGGGTGATATGTATCATTAGCACAATGTGATCAGCATTCCAGATTGGCTACGAGCTTTCGTCACACAAGCCTCGGGCATTGAGGTCAAGAAAACGTCTAGAAGTGAGGCTTGCTGGTCTACTCGATCGGGGATGCGGGTCGGAAAATCGACAGTCTGAGAGAGGGAGTGAGCTATGGAGATATTATACGTAGAGTTGCCGGCTGCGTCAGTAAGGCTAGAGAATCCCAGCCAGTCGCGGTGGTGAGCATTAAAATCCCCAAATACATGTATCTGGGCATTCGAGTCAATTAAGAGTGCTCTATCTATGCTTTCAGAGACAGTTTAGCAGAGTACAGTCCGGGGTCGACGGGGAGCGGTATAAGAAATATAAGTAGCTGACGCTGTGATGTAAAGTCAATCTAAAGCACATGTAATCTTGGTCATCTGATTCTAACCTATGTCCTCTAGTCAGGAGGAGGGTGTTCCGAACGTAAACTCCTAACCGTGCATATGTTTGTCAGAGTCTTTACAGTAGAGTGGGAGGTAGTCAGTCATGTCAAAGTGGTGTGAGGAGATTGAGGATTTAAGATTAGTTTCACTAAGAGCTAGGATATCCGGGGAGTTTGTCAGGAGAAAGGTTTCTACGTCGTTGATGTTGGTTCTAAATCCCCGGATATTTGTGAATGCGAGCCTCAAGGGCGGAGGCGAAAGTGTTTTTTGTTGTGTGTCTGGTTTAGGTTTACTTTTATTTCTTTGTAATGACATGTTTGATTTGATTATAGAGTGGGTTGGCCAAGGTGGGTACTTTTTTGGTGCCAATAAGCTCACACAACTAGTCTATTAGTCACAACCTGGTCCATGGGGGTTGTGGCTTTGGGAAAGCCCACTGGAGATAATTGCAGGGTCCCTTTCCATGCGCGACATGGCACATACAACTACCCACGGTATTATTCAACTGATCATAGAGCAGCCGTTCTTGGCGCTACCCAAGAGTTTGGGCTCCTTGCTGTCAGTCGGAAACAGCAGCCAAACAAGCTGTCTAACCTGTACCCTCAACCTGTCGAAGCAAGAGGGACCCAAACTGGTCATGTAAGACTTAGTAACGAAAAAACTTTCCCCAAGTTGCCCAGATAGAGAGAAAGAGGACGGTGTTCATTGTCCTAGTAATGAAACAAGGCTAGGCACTGAGTGTTTAGAGGCGTTCCAGCGCTGTTACCTCTGCGCCTGACTAATAAACAAAGAAGGAGTGCAAGAGCCGGCGATAGGCAGAACCTAACTACTCCTTAAGCAATTGTAGGTTTGCAAACCAGATATTTTGTTCAAGATTCCAACTCTAGGAAGGTTGTTGATCAGGACTAAGAAGGCCTCCCTCCCCAACGGTTTACTGCCACGGCGTAAGTAGCTGGTAGCAAGGTTTTTTTGTCAGAGATTTCCTTCTCTTAGATGGATGGCCTTACGAAGTCTTACGGGTCCAACACTCCGAGAGGGGTAACGATAGCCTGCGCCCGTGTACTAGTCAGGTATTTCCTAGCCCCCGCAGGTGCAAAAAAAAAAAAAAAAAAATCATCCATAATATATAATATATATATATATATATATATATATATATATATAGCTTCCAAAACTTTCAATCTTTTAATGTGAGAATTTGCTAAAAGTTTTAAAGCCACTTTCTATTCGACAGTTTAAATTTTGTTTCGCATTTTGAAAATCCTTTCAATTGTCGAACATTTTTTCCTCGTCAAATTCATATTTATTTGAGTAATTCTGGATTATTACAAACTAATAGTACATAGCCGGCGTTGCCCAGAAGTTTTTTTTCTTTTGTTTTTGTTTCGCTTTTTTTAAGTCAGATTTTAGAAAATCAAATTTAATTATTAAAATATCTTTTGGTCATTAAATTATTAATTGAACCAGATTGTTATAAAACTATAACTAATGTTTATTGAGGTAATATTGTTTTGATTCATTTATGAAATTTATTGAATGTAAATATTTGAAGGACCCATTTTAGGGTTCCAGTTTTTGGGTGGAAGATTTTTAAGAGAGTAGAGTTTTAGAGAAACATTTTTAAGAAAAGTTTTCGGTAATACTCAAATATGAGATAGCGAGAGAAATGTTATTTGATAAACAAACGAAATAATGAATTCAAAAGCATAAGTTCACAAAAGAGATATTTTGATGCTTCTTTAGTTTTGCTCCGACATGTTAGGCATCTCTTTAAAAAAAAAAGGAATAGTTAAAGAAATGTACACTTTATGTACTTACGTGGAATCTGAAAAGAAGACTTTACACCAAAAATTATGCAAATTCATCCAGTATTTATTAACTTAAAAAAACATTATTTTATTTATCTTTCGCTATATTTTATCTATGGGTCACTAAGGGAGATAACTCAAATTTTTTGTTTTTCAAAATCTTGATTTTCCGGAAAATAACATAACTAAAAATTTCAGAATTTTGATTATTTTTTTACTTAGTTTAATAAAATGTTATGTTTTTATCTTATATCGTACTTATAAGTTGTTTTTCCGAAATTGGTAAAAAAAAAAAAATTGAGTTATTGGTGCTTCTAGGATCAAGAATACAATAAGGACCCCAGTTCATTGACGCAACACGCGGAACATGTTTCGGAAGTCACCAGCGTCTTCCAGTTCGTCTTCCAATACACGTGGTCGCTATTTACAAAACAACTTGTAAATAAACCTTTATATTTCGGAATTTTTCTTTTCTTTTAACATGTTAATATTTATTTTAAGGCTGATGGTCCATAAGTAAAACAAATAAAATATTAACATGTTTTCTCACATGTTTTTGTGTCACTATTTACTTGCCTCCCCACGAGGGCAGAAATGGAGGGGCGGTGTATGAAATATTTATCGCCGGACCTAAGTAATCACCGGAAGATGCCGGTGACTTCCGGAACATGTTCCGCGTGTTGCGTCAATGAACTGGGGTCCTTATTGTATTCTTGATCCGATAATTGCATAATTGTTGGTGTACAGTCTTCTTTTCAGTTACTATGTAAGTACATAACAAAGTTTATACATTTCTTTAGCTATTTAAGAGATGCCTAAGATGTCGGAACAAAACTAAACAAGCACCAATATTTTATATATATTTAAAATAGAAGTCTACATAGATAGACAAACATAGAATGGTTGTTCTTATTTTGAGAGTCCTTCCAGAACATTAGCTGAGATATCCAGGAAGCCTGAGTCGATAATTTAAGGTCTGTGAATTATCCACGGGTCTGAAAAATACTAATCAAAACTTCGCCACTCAGTTATAAAATTTACATTTTATTAAAAGTTATTATTCTTAGTGATGTTCATTTGATGCATATAGTTTTCTTTATAGAAACGTTAAGTGAGAAATGTTATGAATGTTAAAATGAAAACTTTATTACATTTGTTTACAATCAGCAGACGATAAGGTGAAAGAGTTAATGCATTGTGTGTGTGTGTGTGTGTGTGTGTGTGAGTGGAGAAATGCATTTTTAGCCTTCCCATTGCCCGATTGAGGAGCGAGGGGGCTGAAGAAAGGTTGATGTTAGCTCTGTTGTGGATTTCGACTCAACATGTTTGTTGAAGGAAAAATCTGGCTTTTTAACAACAAGTTTCATAAATTCGGAGAAATGTATCTGATTGGCTTAAAATGTTTTTATTTCTTTTTATTAATTCAGGCGAGTGCATATGTCGAGCCATATGCGCAGAAACGAGTCTAAGCATTTTCATTTTGGGCACCAAAGAGTGAACTTCGTCTCTACAAATAGCTTCCAAATCTTTTAATACGTGACGATTTGCTAATGACTTTAAATCCAGTTAAAATGACTCCAAATTTCGATAGGTCACAGAGTAATTCATTCTTTTCTTTTGTTATTTTAACTATAAACAATAGATTAAAATGGCTTACTTGTTTATGAAGAAGCTGAAATGCATTCTGATCGATTTAATTTTCTAAGTAAATTATTTTAAATGGGATTTTTAAAAGTTATTTTAAGTATGTTACGCTATTGTATCTTTTATTTCAATAAATTTTTGATTAATAGTAAATAAATAAAAATCTATATGTAATTATCGAAGTTATGTTGACACGAACAAATACACATACATGCAGACACGTGAGAAGTGGTCACACAATTTTATTGATATAGATAGGCAACTGATGTTGTTTGATAATCATTGGCCGAAATGCTTTTTTTGGGGGTTGTTTATAAATGATGGCGTGTTGAAGGTTATCTTTCATTGTGTGTCTCAACATTTAGATGTTAATTCCATTTGTGGATGTTCATTGGAATAGCCAGTGTTTACGCCAAGAATGCGTTAATTACCATGGTAACACACACGTAAGAAGACGAGCCTCTCTCTCTCTCTCTCTCTCTCTCTCTCTCTCTCTCTCTCTCTCTCTCTCTCTCTGTTTTATATGTTGTCTAATTATAGAAAGCTATCTGTTGTTATTGTAGCAAGCTGAATGATAGTCAAAATGACAAAGTAGTTATTGATGCCAGAAAAAAACAATTGATTGAATGAAAGGATATGTTTGTTTGAATGGATGTTTTAAAAATAAGTTGATTTTTTTTTTTGTTTTCTTTGGTGTTTTAACCTTTTTTCCTTATGTGAGAATATTTCAGTGAAAATATTTTTATTTATTTATCTATTTTTTTTTTCAAGCCTTTCAGTCATATCTTATTGTGATCAATTATTTAATTTCGACTTGAAAAAAAAAACTCCTTTTCAAAATATGTACTTCATGTTAATGGTAAATATCCGTTTTGCATGCTGAGATGTGTATGGCATAATCGCGTTGATACACCGGTTCTCGTTAGATCACCAAAGTTAAGCGACATGGAGCCCGGTCAGTACAAGATGGGTGACCATTTGGGAATAATAACTGCTGTATGTCATCTTCCTATGACCAGGATATACATGCAGCTGGGGATCGCTTTTAAATTTTATATTCCCTGGAAACGTCCTCCTTCGAAGGAAGCTGGCCTAGCTTGTCCAGGGCTAATACCACACCAGGTATTACCGGTTCGATGTGTTAGACAGCTTTAAGAAATTGATTTCCAAACACTACCTATCTCTGGACAGGTCTTTATTCATCCCTCTTCCTCTCAAATCCATCTTTATCACTTCCTCCCATGTTTTCCTTGGCCATCCCTTGCCAACTGACCCTGCTACTACAACTGTTCTACATAGAAACCCAAGAACTCTCACCTATTCATTCAATGTGACCAAAACAAACAAAATCTCTATTTCGCACACATCTTCCTGTACTGTCCAGATTTAATTTTCCTCTGAGGTCATCGGATCTAAGCCTGTCTTTAAGACTCACATTACACATCCATCAATTCTATGTTTAATTTAATATAAAACTTATCCTCCATTGTCTGGTAATTCTAAACACTTACAAGTAAGTAGGTTAATTTATAAAAAAGTAAAAAAGGGACAGCACTATTATAAAATGGAGACATTACTAGTTTATAACGGTGGTGCATCCCCAATTTAGGAGTGTGGACTCGCCCATCGTTGTCATTACTCCCAGGTCCACTCTGACTCGGAATGCCTCCAAAACCAATTAATCTACAAACCAATTGCATACAAACCTACATTCGCAACATGAATAACTATGTGAAAATATTAAGAATTTTAGACATAAAATATTTTACTAACACATCACTCAATATATCTTGAACCTAACATATAGATAGCACAACTAATATAAAATCTATGATTTTTATAAAGTACTAACCTTCAAATGGTATGTGTCAAAATTTGAGCCCAATCGGATTACTAGTTTAAGTGAAACTACTGTTGCAAATTTTCCAAACAATGTAAAAATCTGAATTCTGTGAGTTGATAAAGCATTGCTTTCTGATGGGTAAAAAATACTGTTCAAGCAATTACTTGATAAGTTTTATTCGGATTCTGCTTCGTTGGAAAAAACGGTTAAGAGATGTTGATTTTAAAGGCAGTTGTATAGACACAAACGATGATGAATACTCAGGTCGCCCAAATTCAACAGTTGTTCCGGAAAACATAAAAAAAAGTCTACAAACATCTTTTGTCCGATCGTAAATTGAAGTTTAGTGAAATAGCAGAGGAGTTGAAGATATCAAAAGGAAGCGTATTCACCATTTTGCACGAACATTTGTCAATGAGAAAGCTGTGTTTGAAGTAAAATATTTTTATTTATTTATTTATTTAAAAAAAATTTTTGTAAGCTTTTCAGACATATCTTATTGTGATCAATAATTTAATTTCAACTTGAAAAAAAAACCCAACTCTTTTTCAAATTATGTACTTCATCATGTTAACGGTAAACGTCTATTTTACATTCTGAGATGTGTACGGCATAATCGCGTTGATGCACCGGTTCTCATTAGATAACCGAAGTTAAGCAACGTTGAGTCTGGTCAGTACCGGATGGGTGAACATTTGGGAATTTTAGGACGTTTGCTCACAGTTTATCAAAAACAACAACACATCGACGAATCGGAATGTTTTTTACAACTATTTCAACACAAAAAAATGTGTTTACGTCATTATGTAGCACTAGATGAAATATGGATTCATCACTCCGGAGTCAAATCTGCAGTCAGCTGAGTGGGCAGCAGCTGGTGAAAGCCGTCCAAAGCAACAAAAGATGCAAACATCAGCAGCCAAAATTTTGACCTCTGTATTTTAGGAGACACAAGGTATTTTGTTCATTGATTACCTTCAGAAATGAAGAATCATAGCAAATATTATAGATTATTGGTGTATTTGAAGGAATAAATCACAAAAAAAGGCCACAAATGAAGAAGAAAAAGTACTCTTTCACCAAGACAGTGCACCATGCCACAAGTCCATCGAAACGATGGCATTTCTGCATGAATTGCACTTCGAATAGCTTCCGCACCCACCATATTCTCCAGATCTGACCAACAGCGACTACTAGCTGTTTGCAGACCTCAAAAGAATCCTCTAGACAAAGAGATTTTGCTCCAATGTAGAAGTGATATCAGAAAATGAGCCATAGTTTAAGGCCACAGAATCAGAGTAGCACCCTAGGAGACTATGTTGATGAATAAAGTCGAATTTTGCCTAAAAGTTGTTGTTTTATTAAGATTTGAATGATGTATTAAAAATAACTGTAACTCAAAAAGGGTTGATATGCCATACAACAAAAACAACCAACCAAAAATGTATACTTATATTTATGAATGTATGTATATTATATATACTTCACCATCTGATTATGATCCACTTCATGCACTCATCAGATGAGTATCTCTATTAATAAAACTATCAGACAAGATCTCATGTGTATGTGCGTGTTTACCGCTTATACATAACTTTGATAATAATTATACAGTGAATTATTTTTTAGTTACTATTAATCGAATATTTATTCAAATCAAAAAGAAAATGAGGGAAAGCTAAAACGAATTTTTTTAAATCCTATTTTTTTCTAAAATTGTGAACATGACGAGAGTCTTATGTAAAATTGAACGCAGGCTTTTTATTCATTTTGGCTGCTTTCAAGAAATGTTTCATCTTCTCTGTATTAATAAAATTATCAGACAAGTTCTCATGTCTGTTTCTCGCCTATACGTAACTCTGTGAAATTCACATTAAATTATGCTTTTATTTAATATTGATTGAATATTTATTGAAATAAAAAAGAAAATAAGCGAAAACTAAAACGAATTTAAAAAAATCCTATTTAAGAAAAAAATTGTAAACATGACTATATTTTGAATTATTTTTCTCTAAGAACTCTGCACAACAATGTCTCCACTCATGCAATGTTAGGTAAATACAGCCAGGTAGTGATAAACAAACTACAAAGTTAACATGAAACATACTCACTTTATGAATGCAAGAAAAACATAAAATGGATCATAGTCAAATGATGATTTTGTAATGTTGCAGAGACGATATTGATATAAAAATGTTGTTTGGCACAAGACAAATGAAACAGACCGTAAAAAATATCTCACAGAAATGTTATGTTTTTTGGAAATGTGAAAAAATAAAAATAATAAAATAAAAACATAGCATCTGTGTTCAAATATTCCTTTCTTTAGAGGGGCCGACTTGATTTTCAACAAATTGCAATCTATTTCTAAATTGCAAGTGAAAAGACAAATTAATTTCTTTATTTTCTTTTCTTTACCGGCACATTTAAAAGATAAGTAAATTAGTATTGTAATTACCAAAATATTAATGTTTAAATGAGAACAATTTTGTTTTGTGCTTACAACAAGTTATATATATGACTCGGGTCACGGGTCATCTATGTTCACTGTTTTAATGGATGACGTCACCCTTTTTGTTACTTCATCAGTTATGACGTCATAAAATATCTCTTGGTGGCTTCTACTCCCTCTTTATTAGATGATGTCCCAAAACAATGATGGCATCCATTTGTGACGCCATTAATGATCTTCCTAATGTCTTCTATCTAAAAATGTTTTAATGGATAACATTATCTTATCCCTTTGTAATCTCATCCAGTGTGGACGGGAAGAAACAAGCAAGATCCACAGGTTTTTTTTCTAATATACCGATAAGTCGCCACTTATAAAGGCCAAAAGCCACTCGAGGATAAGGGTTAATTAGTTTTAGTAGTAAGTAAATAGATATATAATGACTTATTATGCATGTGTGTGATTAAATGTTTTAACGTATTATGCCTGTCGTCCAAGGTACAGAGTCTATCAGGCTTGTGTATGCAGTGCGATGATGAATGGAAGTGAAACCTGGCCAGTGATAGTTGAGGACATGCGTTGCATGGAGAGAAATGATATGTGAATGATACAATTGATGTGTAATAAGAGTCTTAAAGACAGGCTTAAAGCAGGTGACCTCAGAGAAAGATTTAATATGGACAGTATAGAGATCTGTGTGCAGAGCAGGAGACTTTGATGGTATGGCCACGTTGAGGTAGCAGGTTCAGTTCACAGGGGAAGACCAAGGAAAACATGGGAGGAAGTGATAAACATGGCTTTGAGAGAAGGGGAGAGGGGGGGGGGGTAAATAAAGACCTGAACATATATAGGTTAGTTTGGAAGTTGATTTTTAAAAGCCATCCAACACATGTCGTCATGTAAACGACGTTAAACCGGATATGATTAAGTTGTAACATCCATTAAGGTTAACAAACTCCAACCTTGCCACTTTCTGTTGTAACAACAACTTTATAAAAAGACTTTATTGTTGTAATCGAATTCTTTTCATGTTCCTGTTTACTCCACCTTACAATCAACTTGGTAATTATTTTTGTTTGCTTGAGTGAATTTTGAATAATAGTTTGAAATGAGAAATTGTTCGGTGTTTGTTATCTACCGACCATCGTAATTGAGTTACGTTTATGGAACAGGACATATTCTTATTTCAGAGAGCAATAACATGAAAATTACTTTCGTATGATGTGTTACCCAATGTACTAAGTGACATGTTCTTTTTATTGTTTTTTTATTTACTTGTAAAACATTGATTTTTTTTTTGTGTCACCTTTTCCAGGCCTCATGTACTTTCACCAGTCACTGTATTTCCCGTGTTGCAATTTCTGGGGGAGGGGCAAAGTACAGAAGTCGCTGATTTGGTTCAACCAAAAGAGATAATGAAACCGTTTCCACGGTGAAAGTGAATAATAGTGGTTATAATCACTTTATTTACTTCCTTCCCATGGCAGCAAGATGTGGCACAAGGCCAGAAGGTGGGTAGAGAAAACCAGTGGAAGAGCCAGGGCAGCCCTGTTGGCATTTCCTGATAGGGGTGCCTCAGGCAATTGGCAATAAACCAATTCCTTCTCAAAAGTGGGAAGGCAAGGCTTGGGAGGGTGGACCTCCTAGGACTACCCAAGACATAATACCTCAGTTCGACAGATAAAGGCCACCGAAATGGCCCGTCTCTGTCAGACTGATTGTCGAGAACGTAGTCTCGACTGGTATTTAGGCGGTACAATCATCATCCGACTAAATCATTTTGGCATCTGCTCTGGTTACAATCACTGTTGAAGACATGTGTTACACTTAGCGTTAACAGCTGGTGGAACCCAAAAAATGACAACAGAACTGGCTAGGTGCAAAGTGTAGTATCTGTTCTGATACTACACTTCATCTTTTCTGTCCATGATCAGTGAAGGAGAAATCCTTGTAAACCGATGCAATTTTTATTTTTGTCTCAATCTAAAGTGCCCTTTTTGGGGAGCTGGATTTCCTCTACATTAAAACCGACCATGTTTCTAACTCTGCTCTCATGAGGAAGCAAGTAAATCGGGACAACACAGCTCAACTTGCCTAAAGCTTTTGTCCACTGCTGTAGCTCCAAAAAAGGTTTTAAATTTATTTTCAACAAACATGTAAAGTGGAATTTTCCTGTAAGAGAATCTACTGCATAACAAAGCCTACAAATATTTCTGAACAGTGAGTCACCACAACTTATCCAGAATTCAGATTAAATGATAAATTCTTTGATGTGTACGTTTTCATATCGAAGCAACCCTCTAGTCAAAGCTGGTCAGCACATGCAGTTGAAGGATGGTCATTAAACACTGTCAATGAATCCACCATACTGTACTGAAACTTAATATAACTTAAAACATCTGATACCATGCAAAAAGACTTTCTCTTTTTCTAGATGTTTGAATTAAGTTATATATCATCTGATCCGTCTTTTCTTTCCTTTTTTATCGGCTCTAGTTTTGGATATATGTCCTATATGGAAATGGGGTGGTGTAGTGGTTACAGGTGCAGACTGTGGGTTTGGCGTGCTGGGTTCGAGTTCTGCCGGGGCTACTGCATCACTTTCATTAATACTTTTAGGAAAGGTATGAATCTATATATCCTCCGTCCAATTATGGATTAAATAGTAGTGTAGACTAGACTCTTGGTTGTGCAACTACTTTTGGAGAAGGAAAATTCTGAAACCAGCTTTTCTCCACTTATTCCAGCATTGTTTCCAGTCATCCTGTACTTCTCCTTGCCATGCCGATTCAGTTGCAGATTGTGCAACCCTTTCTTCACTATAGACTCTCTGTGCAGATATCCTTACAGGGGTACCCATTACACCTCGAAATTGATAGGAGGCCAACAACACTTGTCCGAAACACAATGCCCATATGATCTCCATAAAATTGGGTTATTTATCACACTGACAGTGAGAGTAAAATGCCAAATCAATATTCAAAATAGAAGAACAATTGCTTTCTAATATTCTGATCATGTGTACGCGATTGACGTCCTATGGTTAACTAATTTGCCTATTGCTTTGCAAAAGGACATCTCATTAATTGATTATTCGTTCTTATTGTCTTCTAATTCAATGATTGTTTTCATTTTATAATAACATATGGTTTTATTTACACATAGTTTTATATCGTCGATAGAAAGTTGGCCTTTCGGGTGAAAAGAGTCTTTTTGGTCTTTTCAAGTCAATTTACTTCCAGAGATTGTGATCCAGTTCCACATTGTAAATTTTTAATTTAAAAGACCCCCCCCCTCCCTAAACGCACACTCACAGATCGCAGCCAAGCAAACAAATTAGCGAGTATCTCCCTCTCACATGAATTTCATTACAAAATTAAATTCTACCATAATTCAGTTTCGTTTATTCTGTACACAAGTCGGCCATTTTATTCTTCTTCTGAATTGTAAATCAAAAACAAAGTCCCCTACCCAAGACATACACACATCACAGCCAAACAAACAAGCCAGTGAGTATCCGCCCTAACTTTAAAAAAATATTTCTTGTATTGTGGATAAAGGCTTTGCATTTTGAGTGAAAAGAATCCCTTTTTACTTGCCTTTCCACAAACTCTGTTTTTAATGTGGGGAAAATCCAGCTCCCCCCAAAAGGGGCACTCTGAATGGGACAAAAATTAAAATTACATCGGTCTAGAAGGAGGAGGGTTTTGGGCAACACGAGGACACGATTCTCACTAATTATTGATATTCTTCTAATTTGTATTTGTCGAATGCGAAATGAAAAAGTCTGTCTAATAACTTGCTCTCTGAACTAACCTGTTTAGTAATTTGATTCTTTCAATATAAAAAATAGAGACCTCCTCCAACGATCAAATAGAACATGTTGTCTTATATTAAATGTAGCCTCATTTGATTGCAATGCAAATGTGACATTTTAGTGAGAAAAATAAGCCTATTTTCGTTCTCTCTCTTGGTTACTTATCAATCCGTCATGTACAAAACATTGTTTACAAAGGAAATATTTTAGATATACAAGGTGTCTGAAAAGGAAAGGGAGTCGTGTTGTAAACCTGCTTTTGTGTGCATCCACTGCACAGACTGTGATCATCTGCTTGTTGTCTTTGTCCGAATTCGGTATTAAGAAATACAACTAATTTTAAGAGAGAAAAAGAGAATAATATTTTTTGTAAAAAAATATAATTGTTTATTTGAAAGCAGACACAGGTAAAGAAATGTGGAAATTTTATTTTATTAATTTTATACGTAAGCGGCTAGAGCTGAACTAAAAATGCCTCCATTCTAAAAAATCTTCCTAGCCAGAATAAGTATTTTCTGAAGGACACCGAAGCAACTTACATTTTTTAGTGTAAAGAACATGCTGCAAGGATAAAAAGGAAGAAAGCACTAGTCAGAATCAAATATCGATTTGTCAGATGCAATGCTATATGGGTCTGAAGTTGAGAATCCAACTGACTTTTCTTTAAGCAAACAGTCTGTTTCTCAAATTTGTGTGATTAATAGTTTTCTTCCTACAAAATCAATATCTGATTAGGATTCATCAGTTTCTTTTTGTGGAACGTTATTGCATGTTTTTATCAACAAAAAATGTATTTCAAAAAATAATTTATCTGCCTTGAAAGATTTTTTTCAAATAGCTCAGTTAGGAGAGTGTCAGACTGAAAATGTAAAGGTTCTGGTTTCAATCACAGGTCCAGGCATCTGGGGTTTTTTCTTTATTGTTGGAAATCTATTATTTGCTATTAATAGGTTATTTATTTCAATCAAAAACGCAATAACATGAAGTAATAAAAACAATGCGTTTCCGTTTCTTCGTAAACAAGTCAGCCATTTTAATATTTTGTTATTAGTTAAAAAAAAAATTGAACTTGTATGAGCTTTTGAAAATGTACAGCAATTTGGAAACATTTAAACTGTTGAATAAAAAGTACTTTTAACGAACTTTAAAAGAGTAAAGGTTTTGAAAGATATTTACATTTAATAATTTAGCAAATACACATAAATAATAACAAGAAAGAATTGATTTTACAAGAAAAAAACTACCTATTAATCTAGCTCTATGTATTCTTTTTAAATGTATAACTTACATTACATATATTTAATATAATATACTGTAACTTAAAAACTAATAGTTTTCATTTAAATTACCTTCTTTGAAAATTACTGAACATAATATTCTAAGAAAGGTTTTGGTAATTTATCCTTTTCTTTTTTTTAATTGAATCACTTTACTGCTAATATCGACAAAACTATTGCATATATATATATATATATATATATATATATATATATATAAGAAATAGGACAATAAAATTACAAATGAATGCCACCAAATATTAATTTATTATAAACTGTTTTGAAAATAGTTATGCAAATTAGGCATACAAATAGCTGTGTTTGGGTCTTTTCTCTCTACTCTATATACAGTATTTCAAAAGACAATGTCGTATTATTGATTTAAATAACTAATTCGTTTTGATGGTAATATAGGTGTGATAAATGAAAAAAAACTTTCGCATTTAGATAACAATTTGGTTCACTTAATAATTTAATAACCAAACGATACTGTAATAATTAAATTTAACTGTCAAATTTTATTTAAAACACAAAATAATATTTTGAAAAAAAAAATGAAAATAAAAACATTTCCGTTCAACGTAGAGGGGGTACATCTAACATATATTCTCTGCTTCATATTCGGTTTACTGTTTACATTCACACTTAATTCTTTCCCCAATTCTTCCGTAACAAACGTTTTTTTTTTTTGGTTTGTTTTTTTCTAACGCCCCCTCATACTTTCTGCTATCAATCAGTAAAACCGGCTCCGATGGATTTTTGCCATTGCAGCAACTTCCTCTCTTTCCTCTGCTCTTCCGCTTCGCAGAGGAAACGCTAGATGCTGCGATCATTATTGCTAGCATCGTCATCGCTAGCCAAGACAGTTTACCCCTCACTCTGCAGCAGTTGCAACGACAGGCATCCTCGATAAAAGACGCCTACATGACCTCCACCTTGTGTTGCTGTTGTCCATACTGTTGTCGGTCAAATTGCCGGTACGTCACATTACCTAACGACGTAGATTTGTCGTCTTCTTTTTCTTCTGTTTTGTGTTTAAATCCGATTAGAATTGACTCCTTTTTTCAATCTTTTGAATCAATCGATTCTTTTTTATTAAAACATTTGTGTACATACTATGTTTTTCATAGAATCTATGTGTGTGTAATATATATATATATATATATATATATATATATATATATATATATATATATATATATATATAAAGCAAATGTTATTAATTAACACAGAATTGTTTTGTTTTATAAAGCTTTTTTGTTATTTCAATTTTTCGAATAGTCCATTTGGTATTCCGGTCAAATTGGTGTATATGAGTTCCATAGGTTTCTTGTTCCATGTTTTTGCAAGTACCTTCGATTTGATTCATCAAATCATAGTCAGGCAGGGGGTTAGTTTTGGTGTGTTTTCATCTATTTTCTTTCACTTTTTAGTTTTTAACGGCTAATATTTACCAACTGTAAAACAAAACGTCTATAGTGAAGAGATGTTGCATGCAAACGTGATAAATTTACTATGCAGAAGATTTTTTTAAATTTAAAAAGGCTCATAAAACAAAAACAAAAAAAACTCAGTGTTATTTAATAATATTTGCCTTGATGAAAACATGCTGCCTAAATACACACACTCATATATATATATATATATATATCCATCCATTTTAGCCTGACGATTCCCTATGAAGATGAAACGCGGAAGCCTCTGTGTAGCTTAATTACCATATATATATATATATATATATATATATATATATATATATATATAAAGTTGAGATAAATAAAAGTAGCACATTATGTATACCTGTTCCAAGAATCCAAACACAACAAATAATTGGTGTACGATCGTTTCAAAAACGAGTTGGAATATTTTATTTTGTATTATACTTTAGATGATTCCAAATAGTATGGACATTTTTCTACACAAAGTATTTACCCATTTGCCGCTGAAGCAAGGTTAAACATAAAGTCAGATTAATGTTTATGTGTGTGTGTGTGGGGGGGGATCAAACTCCTCTAAGGGAACACCCTGGAAGGTTATAAAAATAGCCCAGATCGAACCTGTCGACATTCCCCTGTAAGGATGTCTCAGGCGATCAGCAATAAACCATCCCCTTCTTCTCGAAGTAGGGGGTAATGCCTAGGAGAGTGGCCTCCTGAGGCCAAGCAGAACCATACTTCATGTCTAACCATAATCCGAAAGGGCTTATGATCATCTGTTGATTGAAGGAGTAAAATGTTGAAAATGGAGAATTGCAAAACCTGAAAGCCTCAGAAATGTTATTTCTCATAACCGTTTCATTTGTGGAAGCTTCATAGAGAAATGTTGCTTTTTTTGTGGTTTTTTTTTGTTGTTGTTGATTACCAATTTTGAAGAGACCTAAAATCTGATTCTTTTTAACAAAAAAATAACAACATAATGTGTGTACAATTATAGACATTTCTTTTTTTCTTTTATTAATTTATAGGGTGAGTCAGAAGTAGCCGGGTGGCTACAAAATGCATGTTTTTATGTATAAAAATGTATATATTTCTATTTGGTAAAAGTCTATAATCACAAAGCAAGGATGCTAAATTGGTTCAGTAAAATTGAAGATTTATATATATATATATATATATATATTATATGTATTGCAATCTCTCCCAGTTGATTAATGTTTGAGTTAATGAAGGGCGTGTTTTTTTAGATGGGGGGGGGGGGGTGTTGAAAAAGTGTTTGTTTTTGTTTTTTTGCTTTTACAGCAGCCTTAGCACCCACCCACCCCCCAAAAAATCTTTTAAAATAAAACATACTCTACACTAATCCTAAGTCTGTCGTGATAATACGGCCGGGTGTGGATGCTAGTTCTCAAAATCAAAAGAAAGAATTTTTCTTTTGATTCATCAATCTTCATTTTAGTAAAGTAATATTTAATGTATTAGAGATTCGACTTAATTCTGTGATTATATACTTTTACCTTATTTATTTAATACATATACGCATTTAAAATTGTATTTATTCATTTATTCTTTTACCCAGTTTCTTTTGACTCACCCAGTATTCTGTCTTTTGTTTCTTTGGCTCTCCACTTTTAAACGAATTACATCATTTTTTATTTCTATGGAAAAAATCCTCATTATTTTTCTTATTTGTCTCCTGTATCATATTCTTATGACAGAAATCTTGTATTTTGTGATCTCGTTCTGTTTTTCTTCAAATTAAATTGAGTGACCCCCATAAAAAATACTTGAGCTTCAAGTTTACAGATCACTTATAAACCATTGTCTATTTTAATATTACTTTGCAATTATTTTGACTCTTTCTGCAGTCTTCTCTCCAAATATATCTTATGGAAGCCATCCTTGATTTAAGATTCAATTTTCATGTGGATAAAGAATAAGTTCATGTTTGTCTTGTAATGTTTATGCATATATATCTTAAAAGAATATATATAGTAGAGTTTCTTACAGGTTCAGAGTCCTCCATATATTAGTGCAATTATCAAGTGAGACTTATCATGAAAGGAATCACTTGAAAATTTCAAGAGCATAAAGATATACTGGATACTAGAAAAAAGGAGACCCAATTGGTCACCCATTGAGCGTGTGTTAGATTATTTGAATCAGGAAAAAGTAAGTATGCAAAGCCAGTTAAATATAAAAAAATATCAAGACAAATTTCAATACAGTCGCTTTATTCTCTCTCTCCCTGTCTCGAATAATATTACTATTGATGGTGATATTTTGTTTTGTTTATAATGGACTATTCCAATCTTGTTATTCTTTCCTGTCTTTATTAGCTTTGACTGTTAATAAACATAAAAGCGTGGGATCAAAAAAATACAGTGAGAGAGGCTGAGAGTTATAGATAGAAACTTAGAGATCAGTCACTTGGTGAGTTAATTGCAAATTGTGACTAAATAGAACAATTAAAATGGAAGTTTTTTTGTTTGTTTTTTTAAACATAACTCAATCCAAAAATATTTTATCTTGTATTTTGTGTGATTAAAATATATAGAAAAAAGACCTTAGTGAAACAAACGTTGATTTACTCAGCTTTAGTATAATAATAGATAAAGTTTGTTGTGTGTTTTGTCGTTAATTCGATTCCACAATCTTTATACCATACACACATTTACAGTTTACTTCTACTTAGTCATAAAATACACTAGGACAAGCAAGATCCACAGAGTTTTAGTAGTATGTATATATATATATATATATATATATATATATATATATATATATATATATATATATATGAGAGAGATGCGAGTTCCTGTCTATGTGATTTGTCGAACACTATAAAAACAGCTTACTATGTTTTCCCCTTGAAATGACATAAATAGGGTTTATTTGTCTTTGCCGCATAGCTGTTGAAGTTGGCCTCATTGGTTGGAGCATTCGGATTTGAGTGTAAAGGGGACTTGTGTCCGGAGGTTCGAATCGTGTGACCGTCTCAACAGTTATCTTTACACTGAAGAATATGCAAAGATGAAACGTATACGTATGCGCATGATAATTAAAAAACATTTATTATTAAATAATTATTTAATTATATATATATATATATATATATGTGTGTGTGTATGTCACCCGCAGACTGACAGTTTTGCTGTATCACAACTCTTCAGTTTCGATAGATATGCAAGTGCTTCAGGCTGAAATTGAAACCTAGTCATTTTTTTAATTTTTTATTTTTTTGACAGTCCACGCTTATATCTACTGCACCATTAGCACAAGCGATGAAATGAAATCTCACTGTTTATATAAACAATATCAGCAGTTGAAGAGTGCTCTGTTCGTTTTACAATGAGTTTTTCATTATCGCTAATAACAGCTAGCGATTTCACTAAACGTCATATCTTGCCTAGTAATTGATGTATTCTTCAAATTCAAAGTGCATCTCTTTGAGGATCTTTTGCCAAATACAGCTCATTCGAAGAAACCACCCTGAACCTGCAACATGCAGCCTTCACGATGTCCGTCAATCAAGAGACATGTGAATACTAGTTTGATCCTTGTTGTTTCAGACGGGTTGGTTTATGTATTTCTCAACCATGCCCACCACATAATAGTCCATGGAGTTTGAGTTGGGGGGGGGGGGGGCAGTAGATATGGCTGGTAAAGTCGTGGAAGTTCTCAGACAGCCAATTCTGGGTTTGATATAGAATCGAGTTTTGCTGACACACGTATGGTCTTCCCGCAGCCACTCTCTTTCCACCCAATACTTGACAATAATGGACAGCAACTCTTTATAGCAATCTAAATTGAGCCTGAGTCCCTTTTCGAAGGTGTGGAGCAGCATAATTAAGAAATCAGAAGGCCTCTTATATCCTTAAAAATATAGCATTCAAAATAATTTACCCTTGGTAGCATCTAATAAAACCGACCCGTTAAGTGAAAATTAGAAGGAAAGTATGTTACCTAGTAATAGGGTAAGAAAAAAATATTTTAAAGTTTATTTTAAATGCATGTAACTGGTTATCAGGTAGCTGAAGTATGAATCTAAATGGTGAAACTTTTTTTAGATCAGTAAGGAAAAATGTATTCATTTTAACATCACTTCTACCCGGACAAAGTATTATCAGAAGAAAAAACGAATCTAAATGAATTGTATTTGTGCTAATAATATAATATAGAAAACTAATTAAAAAAAATAGACTAGCCCGAATCAAATAGTGATATTTCAGATGGGTTGGTATTTGGGTCTGACTTTAGAGATTCGACTGACATAAATTTATATGTTGATATATTTGGTAAAATAAAAAATCCTATTTAGAAAATAAGTAATATTTAATGCTTGACTTAGTTTATGATATGTTTTATAGAAATAATTACTGCTTGTACTAATTTTAAGAGATGGTTCGTGAATTTCTTAGAGTTTATTCAAAATATTTCTCCTCTTTTGTCAATACATTGACAAAATTTTGTTGGCTTTTTTATTTGTGCAGAACAGGAGACTTCGATGGTATGGTCATATTGAAAGAATAGATGAGAGTTCTTGGGTTAGTAAACATAGAACAGTTGAGGTAGTAGAGTCAGATGTCAGGTGAAGGCCAAGGAAAACATGGGAGGAAGTGATAAGAATGGCCTTGAGAGAAAGAGGGATACATAAAGATCTGGCAGAGATATGTTAGTTTGGAAGTTAATTTCTAAAAGCCATCCAACATATGCCAACATGTAAAACGGACATTAAACTCATGATGATCATGATTTAACACAGATCTTATAAAAATAAATTGAATTCTGATTTTAACTTTCCTAATATTCCGAGAACAAAGATGTTTATTGCTAGAATATTTGTTTGTTTAGTCATCGTGAATAAATTGCTTTGTTTTACCCTTTTGTTTTTAAATTAAGATGTGCAGATTGAATGGGTGCATGTTATTTTAAATGTCAAATCATTTCTAGAAGAGGTTTTGTCTGTCAGTCAGTCAATCTGTCACACTTAAATTTAAAATAACATTTTCTTTAGTATGTCACTTTTAAATTTGAAATAGCATTTTAATTGGTCTGTCAAGCTTAAGTTTGAAATAGCATTTTCTTTATTGTGTCACATTTAAATTTTAAATAACATTTTCTTTTGTGTATCACATTTGAATTTTAAATAACATTTTCTTTGGTGTGTCACATTTAAATTTTAAATCACACTTTCTTTGGTGTGTCACATTTACATTTGAAAAAGTATTTTGATTGGTATGTCAAGCTTAAGTTTGAAATAACATTTTCTTTGGTCTGTCACATTTAAATTTTAAATAACTTTTTTGGTGTGTCACATTACAATTTTAAATGACATTTTTTTTGGTGTGTCACATTTAAATTTTAAATCACATTTTCTTTGGTCTGTCACATTTAAATTTTAAATAGCATTTTCTTTGGTCTGTCACATTTAAATTTTAAATAGCATTTTCTTTGGTGTGTTACATTTGAATTTTAAATAACATTTTCTTTGGTGTGTCACATTTAAGTTTTAAATAACATTTTCTTTGGTCCGTCACATTTAATTTTAAATAACATTTTCTTTGGTGTGTCACATTTAAATTTTAAATAACATTTTCTTTAGTCTGTCACATTTAAATTTTAAATAACATTTTCTTTGGTGTGTCACATTTAAATTTTAAATCACATTTTCTTTGGTGTGTAACATTTAAATTTGAAATTACCATTTTTTGGGGGCTGTCACATTTAAATTTTAAATTATCATTTTTTTTAGGTCTGTCGCATTCAAATTTTAAATAATATTTTCTTTGGTGTGTCACATTTAAATTTGAAATAACATTTTCTTTGGTCTGTCAAACTTAAGTTTGAAATAGCATTTTATTTTGTGTGTCACATCTAAATTTGAAATATCATTTTCTTTGGTCTTTCACATTTAAATTTTAAATAACATTTTTTTCGGTGTGTCACATTCAAATTTGAAATAACATTTTCTTTGGTCTGTCACATTTAAATTTTAAATAACATTTACTTTGGTCTGTCACATTTTAATTTTAAATTACCATTTTTTTGGGGTCTGTCACATTAAAATTTTAAATAACATTTTCTTTGGTCTGTCACATTTAAATTTTAAATAACTTTTTTTGATGTGTCACATTAAAATTTTAAATAACATTTTTTTTGGTGCGTCACATTTAAATTTTAAATCACATTTTCTTTGGTCTGTCACATTTAAATTTTAAATAACATTTTCTTTGGTCTGTCACATTTAAATTTCAAATAACATTTTCTTTGGTCTGTCAAACTTAAGTTTGAAATAGCATTTTCTTTTGTGTGTCACATCTAAATTTGAAATATCATTTTCTTTTGTCTGTCACATTTAAATTTGAAGTAACATTTTCTGTGGTTTGTCACATTTAAATTTTAAATAGCTTTTTAATTGGTCTGTCAAACTTAAGTTTGAAATAGCATTTTCTTTTGTGTGTCACATTTAAATTTTAAATTACCATTATTTTAATTTGTCACATTTACATTTTAAATAACATTTTCTTTGGTGTGTCACATATAAATTTTAAATCACACTTTCTTTGGTGTGTCACATTTACATTTGAAAAAGTATTTTGATTGGTATGTCAAGCTTAAGTTTCAAATAACATTTTCTTTGGTCTGTCACATTAAAATTTTAAATAATTTTTTCGGTGTGTACCGATTAAAATTTTAAATACCATTTTTTTAGTGTGTCACATTTAAATTTTAAATCACATTTTCTTTGGTCTGTCACATTTAAATTTTAAATAACATTTTCTTTGGTTTGTCACATTTAAATTTTAAATAACATTTTCTTTGGTGTGTTACATTTGAATTTTAAATAACATTTTCTTTGGTGTGTCAAACTTAAGTTTGAAATAGCATTTTCTTTTGTGTGTCACATCTAAATTTGAAATATCATTTTCTTTTGTCTGTCACATTTAAATTTTAAATAACATTTTCTTTGGTGTGTCACATTTAAATTTTAAATGACATTTTCTTTAGTCTGTCACATTTAAATTTTAAATAACATTTTCTTTGGTGTGTCACATTTAAATTTTAAATCACACTTTCTTTGGTGTGTCACATTTAAATTTGAAATTACCATTTTTTGGGGGCTGTCACATTTAAATTTTAAATTACCATTTTTTTGAGGTCTGTCACATTCAAATTTTAAATAATATTTTCTTTGGTGTGTCACATTTAAATTTGAAATAACATTTTCTTTGGTCTGTCAAACTTAAGTTTGAAATAGCATTTTATTTTGTGTGTCACATCTAAATTTGAAATATCATTTTCTTTGGTCTTTCACATTTAAATTTTAAATAACATTTTTTTCGGTGTGTCACATTCAAATTTGAAATAACATTTTCTTTGGTCTGTCACATTTAAATTTTAAATAACATTTACTTTGGTCTGTCACATTTTAATTTTAAATTACCATTTTTTGGGGTCTGTCACATTAAAATTTTAAATAACATTTTCTTTGGTCTGTCACATTTAAATTTTAAATAACTTTTTTTGATGTGTCACATTAAAATTTTAAATAACATTTTTTTTGGTGTGTCACATTTAAATTTTAAATCACATTTTCTTTGGTCTGTCACATTTAAATTTTAAATAACATTTTCTTTGGTCTGTCACATTTAAATTTGAAATAACATTTTCTTTGGTCTGTCAAACTTAAGTTTGAAATAGCATTTTCTTTTGTGTGTCACATCTAAATTTGAAATATCATTTTCTTTTGTCTGTCACATTTAAATTTGTAGTAACATTTTCTGTGGTGTGTCACATTTAAATTTTAAATAGCTTTTTAATTGGTCTGTCAAACTTAAGTTTGAAATAGCATTTTCTTTTGTGTGTCACATTTAAATTTTAAATCACACTTTCTTTGGTGTGTCACATTTACATTTGAAAAAGTATTTTTATTGGTATGTCAAGCTTAAGTTTCAAATAACATTTTCTTTGGTCTGTCACATTAAAATTTTAAATAACTTTTTTGGTGTGTACCGATTAAAATTTTAAATACCATTTTTTTTGGTGTGTCACATTTAAATTTTAAATCACATTTTCTTTGGTCTGTCACATTTAAATTTTAAATAACATTTTCTTTGGTTTGTCATATTAAAATTTGAAATAGCATTTTCTTTGGTGTGTTACATTTGAATTTTAAATAACATTTTCTTTGGTGTGTCACATTCAAGTTTTAAATAAAATTTTCTTTGGTCCGTCACATTTAATTTTAAATAACATTTTCTTAGTTGTGTCACATTTAAATTTTAAATAACATTTTCTTTAGTCTGTCACATTTAAATTTTAAATAACATTTTCTTTGGTGTGTAACATTTAAATTTTAAATAATTTTTTTTTTTTGGTGTGTTACATTTAAATTTTAAATAACATTTTCTTTAGTGTGTCACATTTAAATTTGAAATAACATTTTCTTTGGTCTGTCACATTTAAATTTGAAGTAACATTTTCTTCGGTGTGTCACATTAAAATTTTAAATAACATTTTCTTTGTTGTGTCACATTTAAATTTGAAGTAACATTTTATTTGGTGTGTCACATTTAAATTTTAAATTACATTTTCTTTGGTGTGTCACATTTAAATTTTAAATAACATTTTCTTTGATGTGTCACATTTAAATTTTAAATAACATTTTCTTTGGTGTGTCACATTTTAATTTGAAATTACCATTTTTGGGGTCTGTCACATTCAAATTTTAAATAACATTATTTTTGTGTGTCACATTCAAATTTAAAATAACATTTTCTTTGGTGTGTCACTTTTAAATTTTAAATAACATTTTCTTTTGTCTGTCACATTTTAATTTTAAATAGCTTTTTCTTTGGTGTGTTACATTTTAATTTTAAATAACATTTTCTTTGGTATATCACATTTAAATTTTAAATAACATTTTCTTTTGTCTGTCACATTTAAATTTGAAGTAACATTTTCTGTGGTGTGTCACATTTAAATTTTAAATAGCTTTTTAATTGGTCTTTCAAACTTAAGTTTGAAATAGCATTTTCTTTTGTGTGTCACATTTAAATTTTAAATTACCATTTTTTTAATGTGTCACATTTACATTTTAAATAACATTTTCTTTGGTGTGTCACATTTAAATTTGAAATCACACTTTCTTTGGTGTGTCACATTTAAATTTGAAATTACCATTTTTCGGGGTCCGTCACATTTAAATTTTAAATTACCATTTTTTGGGGTCTGTAACATTTAAATTTTAAATAACATTTTCTTTGGTGTGTCACATTTAAATTGAAAATAACATTTTCTTTGGTCTGTCACATTTAAATTTTAAATAACATTTTCTTTAGTCTGTCACATTTAAATTTTGAATAACATTTTCTTTGGTGTGTCACATTTAAATTTTAAATAATATTTTCTTTGGTGTGTTACATTTAAATTTTAAATAACATTTTTTTTGGTCTATCACGTTTAAATTTGAAGTAACATTTTCTTTGGTGTGTCACATTTAAATTTTAAATAACATTTTCTTTGTTTTGTCACATTTAAATTTGAAGTAACATTTTATTTGGTGTGTCACATTTAAATTTTAAATAACATTTTCTTTGGTGTGTCACATTTAAATTTTAAATAACATTTTCTTTGGTGTGTCACATTTAAATTTTAAATAACATTTTCTTTGGTGTGTCACATTTTAATCTTAAATTACCATTTTTGGGGGACTGTCACATTCAAATTTTAAATAACATTTTCTTTTGTGTGTCACATTCAAATTTTAAATAAACTTTTTTTTTGGACTGTCACATTTAAATTCGAAGTAACATTTTAAGTGGTGTGTCACATTTAAATTTTAAATAGCTTTTTAATTGGTCTGTCAAACTTAATATTGAAATAGCATTTTCTTTTGTGTGTCACATTTAAATTTTAAATTACCATTTTTTTAATGTGTCACATTTAAATTTTAAATAACATTTTCTTTGGTGTGTCACATTTAAATTTTAAATCACACTTTCTTTGGTGTGTCACATTTACATTTGAAAAAGTATTTTGATTGGTATGTCAAGCTTAAGTTTGAAATAACATTTTCTTTGGTCTGTCACATTTAAATTTTAAATAACTTTTTTTGATGTGTCACATTAAAATTTTAAATAACATTTTATTTGGTGTATCACATTTAAATTTTAAATCGCATTTTCTTTGGTCTGTCACATTTAAATTTTAAATAACATTTTCTTTGGTCTGTCACATTTAAATTTTAAATAACATTTTCTTTAGTCTGTCACATTTAAATTTTAAATAACATTTTCTTTGGTGTGTCACATTATAATTTTTAATAACATTTTCTTTTGTCTGTCACATTTTAATTTTAAATAGCATTTTCTTTGGTGTGTTACATTTTAATTTTAAATAACATTTTCTTTGGTATATCACATTTAAATTTTAAATAACATTTTCTTTGGTCTGTCACATTTAAATTTGAAGTAACATTTTCTGTGGTGTGTCACATTTAAATTTTAAATAGCTTTTTAATTGGTCTGTCAAACTTAAGTTTGAAATAGCATTTTCTTTTGTGTGTCACATTTAAATTTTAAATTACCATTATTTTGATGTGTCATATTTACATTTTAAATAACATTTTCTTTGGTTTGTCACATTTAAATTTTAAATCAAACTTTCTTTGGTGTGTCACATTTACATTTGAAAAAGTATTTTGATTGGTATGTTAAGCTTAAGTTTCAAATAACATTTTTTTTGGTGTGTCACATTTAAATTTTAAATCACATTTACTTTAGTCTGTCACATTTAAATTTTAAATGACATTTTCTTTGGTTTGACACATTAAAATTTGAAATAGCATTTTCTTTGGTGTGTTACATTTTAATTTTAAATAACATTTTCTTTGGTGTGTCACATTTAATTTTAAATAACATTTTCTTTGGTGAGTAACATTTAAATTTTAAATCACACTCTCTTTGGTCTGTCACATTTAAATTTTAAATAACAATTTCTTTCGTCTGTCACATTTAAATTTTAAATAACATTTTCTTTGGTGTGTCACATTTTAATTTGAAATTACAATTTTTCGGGGTCTGTCACATTTAAATTTTAAATTACCATTTTTTGGGGTCTGTCACATTTAAATTTGAAATAACATTTTCTTTGGTGTGTCACATTTAAATTTAAAATAACATTTTCTTTGGTCTGTCACATTTAAATTTTAAATAACATTTTCTTTAGTCGGTCACATTTAAATTTTAAATAACATTTTCTTTGGTGTGTCACATTTAAATTTTAAATCACATTTTCTTTGGTGTGTCACATTCAAATTTTAAATAACATTTTCTTTAGTGTGTCACATTTTAATTTAAAATTACCATTTTTGGAGGACTGTCACATTCAAATTTTAAATAACATTTTCTTTTGTGTGTCACATTCAAATTTTAAATAACATTTTCTTTGGTCTGTCACATTTAAATTTGAAGTAACATTTTCTGTGGTGTGTCACATTTAAATTTTAAATAGGTTTTTAATTGGTCTGTCAAACTTAAGTTTGAAATAGCATTTTCTTTTGTGTGTTACATTTAAATTTTAAATTACCATTTTTTTAATGTGTCACATTTAAATTTTTAATAACATTTTCTTTGGTGTGTCACATTTAAATTTTAAATCACACTTTCTTTGGTGTGTCACATTTACATTTGAAAAAGTATTTTGATTGGTATGTCAAGCTTAAGTTTGAAATAACATTTTCTTTGGTCTGTCACATTTAAATTTTAAAAAACTTTTTTTGATGTGTCACATTAAAATTTTAAATAACATTATTTTGGTGTGTCACATTTAAGTTTTAAATAACATTTTCTTTGGTGTGTCACATTTAAATTTTAAATCACATTTTCTTTAGGCTGTCACATTTAAATTTTAAATAACAATTTCTTTGGTCTGTCACATTTAAATTTTAAATAACATTTTCTTTGGTGTGTCACATTTCAATTTTAAATCACACTTTCTTTGATCTGTCACATTTAAATTTTAAATTACCATTTTTGGGGTCTGTCAAATTTAAATTTTAAATTACCATTTTTTGGGGTCTGTCACATTCAAATTTTAAATAACATTTTCTTTGGTGTGTCACATTTAAATTTGAAAAAGCATTTTAATTGGTCTGTCAAACTTAAGGTTGAAATAGCATTTTCTTTTGTGTGTCACATCTAAAATTGAAATATCATTTTCTTTGGTCTTTCACATTTAAATTTTAAATAACATTTTTTTCGGTGTGTCACATTTAAATTTTAAATAACATTTTCTTTGGTGTGTCACATTTAATTTTAAATAACATTTTCTTCGGTCTGTCACATTTAAATATGAAGTAACATTTTCTTTGGTGTGTCACATTTAATTTTAAATAACATTTTCTTTGGTGTGTCACATTTAAATTTGAAATAGCATTTTCTTTGGTCTGTCACATTTAAATTTTAAATAACATTTTATTTGGTCTGTCACATTTTAATTTTAAATTACCATTTTTGGGGGCCTGTCACATTCAAATTTTAAATAACATTTTCTTTTGTGTGTCACATTTAAATTTGAAATAGCATTTTAATTGGTCTTTCAAGCTTAAGTTTGAAATAACATGTTCTTGTGTCTGTCACATTCAAATTTTAAATAACATTTTTTTGGTGTGTCACATTTTAGTTTTAAATAACATTTTCTTTGGTGTGTCACATTCAAATTTTAAATAACATTTTCTTTGGTCTGTCACATTTAAATTTTAAATAGCATTTTAATGGGTCTGTCAAACTTAAGTTTGAAATAGCATTTTCTTTTGTGTGTCACATTTAAATTTTAAATGACATTTTTTTTTGGTGTGTCACATTTAAATTTTAGATCACACTTTCTTTGGTGTGTCACATTTACATTTGAAAAAGTATTTTGATTGGTATGTCAAGCTTAAGTTTGCAATTACATTTTCTTTGGTCTGTCACATTTAAATTTTAAATAACATTTTCTTTGGTGTGTTACATTTAAATTTTAAATAACATTTTTTTTGGTGTGTCACATTTAAATTTGAAATCACATTTTCTTTTGTGTGTCACAGTTACATTTGAAAAAGTATTTTGATTGGTATGTCAAGCTTAAGTTTGAAATAGAATTTTCATTGCTAAATCCTCATTAGGAATATGCATTCTTGTTTTAGTTTAATTAACCTTAAGTAATAAAATTTGAAATTTCTTTATTCTAAGGAAACGCCCCCTCCCACCTCACACCTCACAAATACAAACATTTTAAATGTTTTTTTTTGGCTTATCCTAAGGTCCCAAATAAATCATCGTTCTATGCAAACGAATGCACGTGTGTGCGTGTGTTGAAGGTGAACTTTGTGTCTGGATGAGTCATAAGGATAATCTTTGCTGTCTTTCCTTCCAGATGCTGCTGCCGCCGCTATCTGCTATGCAAACTTCGATTTGTATGTACTATGCAACAATGTGTTTGTGTGAGTGTGTGTGTTTATCTCGGTTGTATGATGATTGAAAAGATCTTATAATATGGTCAGCAATTGTTTGTTTCACAGCATCGTTTCTAATATTGGAATGCTGAAGTTGGTATCATCTTCCTCATCTTCTGTTTTCTCCGGCACTCATTGCAGATTCTGTGATGATGTAAATAACAATGACAAAATAGAGGAATTTTATGTTTACACTTTTTCTCATAAACAATTTCCTAAATTGTTCTCTTTTAAATGTCTTTTTTTATTTACTTTTTTATATCTCAACAAGGCATATTGCAACTGAAACGCACGGAGCTACTGTGAACTAGGGGGACATACCTACAGAGGCATCCTAAGTGGGGAGTTGTGCAAAAAGATGTTTGTTCACATTACATTTAAATGTCTGCATGTTGGTACAGCCGGGGGGAAATAGGGAACAGGGAGAAAATTCCAAAGCAAACTATTCAATGAAAGAAGCTATTAGAGTAGAAAGCTTTCCAGCACCTGGTGACTTCCATAATGAAGAAGTGGGATTTTGCTGCTAGTCAGGTTTGTCAAGGGTATTTACTTTGAGGGCGCACAAATGCGGTAAGTTCATCGGAGCACATTCTGTGGAAGTACTTGTAAAACAAGCACAGAGATGCAACATTGCGATGATGAGATCTTGGTAGAGTGTGTTAGACCTATTAGGTTAGGGACTCTTTTTTTGTACCCTGTCCAAGTGAAAGAGAGTATTGGTTGATGTGCCAGCCCAGATGTGACAACAATACTCCATGCATGTAATAACTTTTCAATGTTGGTACATTTTGATAAATTATTGGATAATTATAATTTGATTAGAAATTTCTAGAAACTTCTAGAAACTAATAAGACTGATTGAATAAAAACGAAACAAAAATGTTTTCATTCTGTTTTGAGAGTTACGTCGTCTAGTGTTTGCTGAATCACACGGGCACAAGAATTGGCAAGCATAATTTTTTTTTTTTTTTTTATTGGCGTCTATGCTTATAGCAGTATTTTGACATCATCAAAATTTCAAATTTAATTGACTGTTGGGTTCCTATTTACTTGCCTCCCTACGAGGGTAAAGATAGACAAAAGGACATTTTTTATGTGGGGGATATCCAGCTACCGAAAAAAGGGCACTCAAGATGAGACAAAAATTAAAATTGCTCCAGTCAAGAAGGACCTCTCCCCCTCCGACTGAGGACAGAACAGATACTACAATTTGATGCCAGCCCGAAGGCCAAGAATTAGTAGTAGTATGTGTTATATCTACCTGGAGGGTCTAGTATAGTGGTAAAACTCTGTGGATCTTTTTTGTTATCTTGTTTGATTGGTTGATTGTTTATCCCCGTGCACACTGGATGACATCACAGAAGGATGATATCACCCACTAAAACAAAAGTGGAAGACACCGGGAAAATCCTTTATGATGAAGTAACAAAAGGATGACATCATTAATTAAAATAGTACATATACAAAAAAAAATACGCGAAGTATTATGTTCAATACGTTCAAAAACTAATTTGAAAGAGAAAAAAGAACATAGACGACCCGTGACCCAAAGGATCATCTATGCTTTTTTTTTATTATTGAATTTATTTAGTAGTAATTCAAATAATACGAATTATCAATCTTCCTCATCATCATCATCATATTCAGTTTAACATCTGTTTTAAATGCTGACATGTGTTTGACGGTCATCAAAAAAAATTCCGAAACGTTAAAAAATGGTGTTAGATGTAATTTCTATTTCTGTCATATATACTTGAATTTATTTCTCGTGTTCACTTCTATCAAAGTTGAATTTATTTAAATGGTAAAATAAAAATGTATCAATTAAAAAAAAATGATATTCAGTTTTCGTCATGTTATTAAGGATGTGAAACACTTGTAATTAAACCGTTTGTGCTGCATCAATCGTTGTTTTTATGACTATCGATTCAGTTCTTCTAAATTCTTTTGTTTACATCTTCGTTTCATATTGTTATTGATTACCTTCTGCTGTATTCTTATCTAATACAATATAAATATACAATTTCACATTTGGTTCTTATAAGAAAGTAGCAAGGATACGTGGCGATACCCGGGAGCATGTATAACAAAATAGAATAGTTTAAAAATAATGTGTGTAACATATTTTATTTCAATTTTCTCTCTCTCTCCCCCTCTCTCTCTCTCTCTCTCTAACTCTCTCTCTCTCACTCTCTCTCTCACTCTGTATTTAACTCTCACTCTCTATCTAACTCTCTCTCTCACTCTCTATCTAACTCTTTCTCTCACTCTCTATCTAACTCACTCTCACTCTCTATCTAACTCTCTCTCTCACTCTCACTCTCACTTTCTCTCTCTATCTGACTCTCTCTCTCTCTCTCTCTCTCTCTCTCACTCTCTAACTCTCTATCTCTCTCTCTCTCACTCTCTATCTAACTCCCTCTCACTCTCTCTATCTAACTCGGTCTATCTATCTCATTCTCTCTCACTCACTCACTCACTTTCTCTCCATCTCACTCTTTCTCTATCTCTCATTTTCTCTCTCTCTCTCTCTTTCTGTCTCTCCCCATCCTCTGTCACGTTAGTTTTTGAACATGCCTCTCCCCAAGTGCACCCTCTCTCCTTCTTTGGCAACTTTGACTGTTTGACTTAGTTTCCGTGTTATTTTTGGAACAACTATCAGTTAAAATAAAAGAAAGTAATTGTTTTTCTAACCCACCTCCATTTACTAATTTGGTTTGTGATCACCTCATACAAATTAATATTATAGTATTTCATATTATTTTTTTTTACTATAACTAGTTTAGGGTTATTATACTGAATCCGATTAGGTAAGGTTTCTAAATGTATCTTTGGTAGTTTCTGAGTTTTAGCCGGATACACAGACGGAAATGCAAACTTCTTTTATATAATAGATAAGCTTAATTAATGTTGTTCAACAAATATATTTGTTTGCCTTGATCAGATTAATCAGAAAAGTCTAATAATATGGACAGAAAGTCTCCCCATATTTCCAATACTCTCTGCTCCATTGCATCACCATTGTAACTCCCTTGGTGTAGTCGCACCAACCATTTACTAATGAATTCTCTGGAATTTGAGTGATAATCAGCCTTCAAGATTCTAGTAGTCTTCCTACCCTTTCAATTGAAGTCTGGATAGTGGTATCCCTCCTCAATCGTTTCATCTTCTCAGACACTCTACAACTATTTTTTTGTGCTACCAACTACTGTTGATGGATGCAACAACCGGTTTGTTTTTTGGAGGGGAGAGGGAGAAGGGAGCAGGTTTTAACATGCTTCTTGTATATTTATCCAAGTAGTTTTAGCTCCCTGCTTGACCTTAGTGACATTTTATTTTATCTTACATGTGATTGATCAGTGTAACCTGGTTATGTGAGTTGGTTTCCCCACTCTAAGATTTTTCTTAATATGCCAGCTTTTTATCAGTGCTGTGGTTTGTATGATGTGAATTCTCCCTTTGATGCCCATTTTTTCTAGAATTTCCAAACTGTTCCCAGGGTTACTGCAATTGCTGGTATTGTTGTAGTTTTTCATCATGTTACATATTAGAGGCTTGCAAAGTTTGCCACTCTCTCCTCAAGTACCCTAGCACATCACCAAGAAGAAAGCTCTTTAACTTTTGGGGGGAGGGCACTGAAGCCAGAGAGGCTGTTTTAAAGTTATCGGTTATTTTGTTTCATACACTTAATTTGCCCTCCTGCTGCTGTTGTAGCATAGAACATCTGCTTTTGATCGAGGTTCTTCTCATAGATTTGAAGCACTTCATGTTCCTGAAAGATTTCAGGTTATCCCCAACACTGAGGTCAGCAAGGACCAGTCGTTGAGGCATTTTGTGATGGTTTCACATGCACCAACTCAATGTTCTTATTTTTATCTTCATGATGACTGAATGTCCTTGCTTGCCATAGATTGTCCACAGACACATTGATAAGTACGACTAGAGGCTGCCAGATTCCAATGTAGACATCTTTGAATTTCACCAGAGCCTCTTTAGTCAGCGTGTGGCTCTAATACTGCTGGGTGTCAAACAAATATGCTTAGGGTGGCCCTGCCAGGAACTGAGGTTCTTTACAGCATAGCTCTGACCCTACATGTTGCCACATCCCTGCAGAGTTGAACCATAAAGCTGTGCAGTTACTGCTGCTGCTTGTTGTTGCTTTTAGGTCACACAAGACAACAAAGAAAACATGTACAATTTGAGTTTTTTTTTGCATTTAATTATTCTGTATATGATATCCACTGGTGAGGGCCCCAATTTGGGAGCTTTGGGGAGTATAGAGTCACTCCTTAGTTGTGATTATTCTCAAGTCTACTATCAACTGGAGTGCTAGTACCTGTCAGAGTCTCATATACGAGTTCAATAGAATATGCTCTGTGTATATCATGAAAATGCATCTGGTTGTAAATATTTATTTAATTATATACTTGGGGTGGCATTCACCTTGGTCAGGTTGAGCTGGCTTCCTTCCTTGCGTGCATCATATTTCAAAACATTGATGCCATGAAAAAAACGTTTTGAATTTGTTTATGGAAAAGAACTCAAATATCTAGGAATAGATGTAACTATCCTTAAATAACTTGTTAAAGCAAACACCATGAATAAATATTTGAACATATTAATCCCTTTGTGACGTAATAAAAGATCTCCCTGATGTTTTCCACCGGTTTTAGTGGATGATGTAACGTGCACAGATCCAGACAATAAAAATTGGATTCAGCCAAAAAGGGTTGATAGGCCATAAGTGAAAACAAACAAAAACGCCAGCATTTAATTATGAAATCGTTTTTCAGGAAATTAGAAGAAAACACAAGAAATGTAGATAACATTCCTGATATCATTTGTTGATTAAAAAATATTGATTGTAGATTTTTAATTTCCTTATGGTTTCTGTTAAAACAATTTGAAAGTTATTCTCAAATATAACATCTTCATTTTTATTTTTTGTGTTTTTTTCCTTTTTTCTACTGGATTATACGACGATAGCATTTTTCTCACTCTTACCCATTAATAATTGATATTGAGATATTCCTTAGTTTTATTCAGGGCTGTAGAGTCTGAAGCTGAATCAGAGCAAATTCATTGCTTTATGAGCTGGAATCAGGCCTTTTAAAATTTTAGTAATTGGAATCAGTCTGAATCAAGTGTTTGAGCTACCAACTCTGTCACCATGTTTTCATCACCTATCACTTTTTAAAAGAATTGGATTCTTTAGATTTGTTAAAAACTCGTAGTGGATAAGGCAATATCAAAAGAATGACAAACTCTATACATATATAAATATATCAGCTTTATTTACAAAAATAATGATTTAATATGAATTCAAAGTGTCCAGACGAAAAAAGTGTGGTTTTGTCTGCATATGTGTGTGGACTTGTGTGTGAGTTCGTTCGTGAGACTGTGTGTATAAGCTGTCACTATGCTTAGTAGCCCATGACTGTCTTATGTTGTCTGCTGAGGTATCTAGATGAAGAAAGTGTCGTTTTGTCTTCATGTATACGGACTTGTGTGTGATTGAGTGAGTTCTTGAGACTGTGTATAAGCTGCGGCTATGTTTAGTAGTCCATACCTGTGTCTTGTTTTGTTTACCGAGATGCCTGTGGCCTAATGGAGAAGACTAGATTTAGTTTGCCTGCAAAGACTCTGGGTAGTCGTGATGTGACTGGCAAGGGTTCGTGTGGCAAGTTGCATCTCACTGCTAGCTGTGTTTGAGTGCTCAGTTTCCAGAGCATGTCTTTCTGATTAATTGTCTTCACAACTTGTTCTGTTGATTTCACTCAATGAACCTGCCTTTGGCTTTGATGACAGCCTCAGAACCAATCACAGGCCTTCGTCACTGTCTCTCGACTTAGGCCCCCAAAGTCTCTATTGATCCTAGCGTTTAGCTTGTCCTTCACATTGCAGTTCAATCTGTTGGTGTTTCATTCCACCGTGCACCACACAAAGAAGTTGAGGCGGTTGCATTCAGGTGAAATGAAGTGTGCTAGACAAAGTTCTTTGACAGCCATGCCTGGATCTTCCGGCAGATATGATGGGGAGGGGGGCTGAGTATTGCCACTGAGACTGTGAGCCACTTAACCTAATGACCTTTTCATCTATGCCTCTTCTCTCACGCCTTTTCTCCCTTGCAATGGCATGCATCAATTTGCTGGGTTCATCATCGATAATTTCCTGAACTTTAACAACAAAGTTTGGTCTTCTGACGCCGTCAGATTGTCAGTCATGCATTTTTCTCCTTGATGTCGCCTCGGAGTCGAATCCTGAATCTTTCAATTCCTCTCTGACCTTTTCTATCATCCACCTTCTGACGTTAAGAAAGTCTGAAATCTATGAATAATTTCTCATGCGAAATATTTATTCAAAAGCAACAACTATTCTTCAAAATAAAGACCATCATTGTCCACGATCTTCTGCCAATGATCTGCAAGCTTTTCTCAAAGTACTAAATCTTCGGCTTTGAACTTAAACCTGATAAATCAAACTTTGCTTCTGACTAGCCAATTAACATTTGTTCTTGTTGTACCGTGTTATTGGCAATATAATAATGCACTTTGTTACAATTTATATAAAAAAATGACTAAATCTGGCCTAAAAAACTGCTAATATGAAACATATTGCAATAATCACTGGTTCATTTCTAACAATTTTACTGTACCTTTTTAAATAAATATGTTGGACTTTTACTCCGGTAATTGAGTACTCTGGTCAATGTTTCTTTTAAAAAAACTCTGCACATCATATATATATATATATATAAATAGTTTTATATATATATATATACATATATATATATATATATATATATATATAAATAATAGTTATATATAGTTATATATATATATATATATATATATATATATATATATAAATAATAGTTATATATATATAAATAAATAATAGTTATATATATATATATATAAATAATAGTTATATATATATATATAAATAATAGTTATATATATATATATATATAAATAATAGTTATATATATATATAAATAATAGTTATATATATATATATATATATAAATAATAGTTATATATATATATATATATATATATAAATAATAGTTATATATATATATATATATATATATATATAAATAATAGTTATATATATATATATATATATAAATAATAGTTATATATATATATATATAAATAATAGTTATATATATATATATAATAGTTATATATATATATATAAATAATAGTTATATATATATATAATAGTTATATATATATATATAAATAATAGTTATATATATATAAATAATAGTTATATATATATATATATATAAATAATAGTTATATATAAATAATAGTTTTATATATATATATATATATAAATAATAGTTTTATATATATATATATATATATAAATAATAGTTTTATATATATATATATATAAATAATAGTTTTATATATATATATATATATATAAATAATAGTTTTATATATATATATATAAATAATAGTATTATATATATATATAAATAATAGTTTTATATATATATATATATATAAATAATAGTTTTATATATATATAAACAATAGTTTTATATATATATAATAGTTTTATATATATGTATATATATATATAATAGTTTTATATATATGTATATATTAATATAATAGTTTTATATATATATGTATATATATAATAGTTTTATATATATATGTATATATATAATAGTTTCATATATATGTATGTATATATATATATAATAGTTTTATATATATGTATATATATATATAATAGTTTTATATATATGTATATATATAATAGTTTTATATATATGTGTATATATATATAATAGTTTTATATATATGTATGTATGTATATATATAATAGTTTTATATATATGTATATATATATATAATAGTTATATATGTATATATATATGTATATATATAATAGTTTTATATATATGTATGTATATATATATATATAATAGTTTTATATATATGTATATATATATAATAGTTTTATATATATGTATATATATATGTATATATATAATAGTTTTATATATATGTATGTATATATATAATAGTTTTATATATATGTATGTATATATATAATAGTTTTATATATATGTATGTATATATATAATAGTTTTATATATATGTATATATATATATAATAGTTTTATATATATGTATATATATATATATAATAGTTTTATATATATGTATATATATATATATATATATATATATAATAGTTTTATATATATATATATATATATAATGGAATTTTATTCCGAAATTAATAGGATTAATGTAAAAAGAAAAAAATTAATTAATTAATCTTGTATTGCTATTGGCTTATATTTCAATTTTATTAACTAACCCTGCAATACTTTGAAATTCAACGACCAACACATATTTTATCAAGACTAGCGAGCTAATTTCGTTCGTATGGCTGATAGAAGGTATTGTCAACAGGTATTGCTTTAGTTAGCAAAAAAATAAAGAGCATGCCTAAAAAAGCAAAAATGAAGAAACAAAAAAGAAATGTGTAAAATTTACGATAAATGAAAGAAAAAGATGCCAGATATTTTGGTAATAAACATGGCTCAAGTTTAAAAAGTAAACAATAAAAAGTAAGAAAATGAAGGAAGAAAACATGTGTGACGAATGCTAGATATGGCGAGTTGTAAACAGGGGACGTGTACTTGGTATTTGCTGACGAAATGGTGTTTATTCGATAAATCTACTAGTCTTTTTCTTTGTATGTGAAGTATATCTCCAAACAGAAATTATAAAAGATTTTTAAAGAAAAAAAGAAAACGAAAAATAGGATTTAAGAAGCAAATTAAAACAAAATTAGCGGCCATCCTGCATAGACACATTTTATTTCAGTAAATTATATTCTGGTTATATTCCTTATTTCCTCATGTCTATAAATAGGCTAAAAGCGAGAAATAAAGATTTTTAAAATGTAAATAATATTTAATGTGAGGTGGGAATATAATTATTGTTATGATATGAATCATATGATGTTAGAAATGTGATGGAAAATTCAATAAGTACCTTGTAAGCTGGTTATGTATTATTTTTTTTTTTGTAATGGTAAACCACTATTTCTGTATTTCATCATTCTAAAATATACCTGGAAAGGAGAAAGAGTGCTTAAAGGGAGCCACCTGTATTTAGATTTAAAATCTAGTGTAGTACATAGAAAATAGTAAGAAGGAAAATATGAAATAATAGCAGCGATTTGGCAAAAAGTGACCCTATTAAGAACAGTTTCACAATGAGACTGGAGATGATAGGAGTAGATATTAGCATGAGAGTGAAAATGGCTGCGACCTCCTCTATAAATGATAGTGTTGAGAGAGGCAGCTTAACCGGAAAAAATGTAAAAAAATTTTGAAAGGGAATGAAATGAATGCATGTATTTTGGAAACACATCAGAAATTAGCAGAACAGATTAGCATATGAAGGTTTTGTTTGAAAACTATAATGGTCAATAAAATAGGGGAAAATTGACTTTATTTTATTATATAGATTGAAAGTTTGGGAAGCTTTTTACATCCAAAAATTTTACAAATAGAGATTAAAACAATATTACTATGACAAAATTAGTTATAGTTTTATAATAATAATTTAAAGTGGAAACAATACCATATTAATTAAATTTAACTTTTAAAATTCTATCTTAAACAACTGGTAATAATTTCGTAAAAACCTTTTAAAAAACAGCAGATTAAAAAAAAAAAATTAGAGCAAAACAAAAATGAATGTAAAAAAACGACAAGTAGGTACAGCTAGTTATATAGTTTTTCGCAAATTAAAAAAATAAACTAACTTTTTAAAATACCTTTATTTGAAAGATCATTCTATTTGTTGTATATATTTTTATTTTCTTTCTATTTACCAATAAATACCTTCTCCAACCATACAGTTTGTTTAATCATGAACTCACACACACACACACACACACACACACACACACACACACACAAACTCATTTTACACATGACTGTTCGCTCTACAAACACACTCTAGAATTTTGACACCAGCTCCGACATGACAATTTTTAATTCATTCATACAAAAAAATTTGAAGTTTGGTTTTACATGTTCAGGGCGCAAACAATATTTGCTCACAATTTTCAACTGCTATTTTTATGAATCCTTTTTTTTTATTACTTTCGTTGTCAGTCTTTGCTTTATAAAAACTGACTGCATTTCCATTTTTCCTTTTTTCTTGTTTTTAATTTCTTTTTCCAGAATAATTGATTATGAACAATTTTGATCCTCCATATTTGTGGAAGAGACACCTGGTTCTCTTTGAAATCTGCACTGGGAGGACAAATAAGGAGATTTTTAGACTTTCTCAGCGTCAGCAAGAGGATGGTCAGAAAGGAATTGAAAGATTCAGGATTTGACTACAAGGCGACGTCAGACAGAAAAACGCATGATCAACGGTCTGATGCAGTCAAAACACCGGAGTTTGTTGCTGACATTCAGGAGATCATTGCGACAATGAACCCCGCAAGCTGGTGCTTGCCATTGTAAGGGAGAAAGGCGTGGATGAAAAGCTCATTAGCGTGGTGGTGCATGAAGATATCCACTAAGTTCCATAAAAGATGAGGAAAGGGTAATTTCAATCAAAGACAATGGAAGAAAAGCGACTGAAGTGCACTAAGGAGCTAATCAACATCTTAAAATGCACAAACATGCTGTGGTTCTTGTCCGACAAGAAAAACTTCTGCCAAGACCAGAAGATCAATTCCCAGAAAAACAGGTGGCTCGCTGCTGTATCCAAAGATACACCCAGACTTATGCAGACAAAGTTTCCAGTGACAACCATGGTCTTCGGTGTTGTCAGCAGTGAAGATGACGTCATTCCACCTCACTTCTTCACTGAGGACCTCAGACTGAACACCAATATCTGTATTCTGTGTGAGGTAGTAAAACCCTAGATCGACTGGGTAGCTGTAAGTAGGCCAGTGGAAGGTCCTAGCCTGGCTGTCAGAACTTCACCGACAACACTTGACCTGACATTTAGCCTCCCACTCCCAGCTCACCTGACTGCAACCTCCTTGACTTCTTTGTGTGGGGTGCGGTGGGACGAGATACCAACAGAGCAAGCTACAACATTCAGGACGAGCTGAAAGGCCAGGATCACCAGAGCTTTTGGAGACCTAAGTTGGGAGACAGTGTCGAAGGCCTGTAGCCAGTTTTGAAGCAATCTCGAGACTATTATCAAAGCCAAGGTTCAGGTGAATTCAACAGAACAAGCCATGAAGTCAAGTTTGATGAAAAATCTGAAAAAATGAAACTTATTTTTTCCTCGACAGTAAACTTGTAAACAAATATTGTCTGCACCATGTATATATCTAGATAAACATATATATATATATATATATATATATATATATATATATATATATAAAGTGAGTTAAGATCAACAAAATTAGAACATTATTTATATCAGTTCCAGAATTCAAACACGATTATTTGGCGTACGATAGTTTCCAAGACAATTTGGAAATATTTTATTTTGTATTATACTTATGATGACTCCAAACCATCACTTCATCAACACGCTTTACAACATCACACACAGAAGTTATCAGATTTCACTACTATTTGAAAAAAAAAAAAACATATATCCAGACAACATTGGAGACAAATCCAGGGTTTCGAATCGTGTGACCGGTAGTGAATAATCATACTTCTATGCTGATGAGTCTCGATTGAAAAGAGACGAAACGTATACGTCCATAGATAAATAAACAATAACAAATATTTATATATATATATGATGTTGCAGCAAAATCCGACACTTGACAAAAATAAAAATAAATAGGCGATAAAACAAAAGTTGTATATGCAGAGACCCGACAGTTAATTCAGCAATAGTTAGTTACATATTACATTATTTTTCAATGTAACCACGACCGCCGGAGACGACCATCTCAAGGCCGGCGTGAAATGAGTCACACACTTTGGCAACATGAAGAACAAGCTAAAGGCCAGGATCATTGGAGCCTGCAGAGACCTAAGTCAGGAGATAGTGTTGAATGCCTGTAACCAGTTCCGAAGCAATCTAGAGACTTTCATCAAAGCCAAGGTTCAGTTGAATTCAACAGAACAAGTCATGAAGACAAACTAAGTCAAGTTTGATGAAAAATATATAATCGAGAGAGAGTGTTGCAGCAAAATTCGACACTTGACAAAAAGAAAATGAAATAGGTAATAAAAACAAAAGTTGTATATACAGAGACCCGACGGTTTATTCAGCAAAAGTTAGTTACATGCTACATTAATTTTCAATGTAACTGCCGCCACCGGAGACGACATCTCAAGGCGGGCGCGAAATGAGTCGCATGCTTTAACCATGTCCTTGTCTATAGCAGTGGATGCCTCCACGATGGCAGTCTTCAGAGAGTCGACGGTGTTGTCGGCGTGCTTGTTTGTCTTGGCTTCAATCATACTCCAGAAAAAATAGTCAAGGGGGCTGCAGTTGGGTGAGGAAGGCAGCTACAAGTCCGGTGACCAATGGCGAGAAACATTGTTGAGCAGCAATGTCTGGGTTGGCTTGGCCTTGTGTGCAGGAACGAAGTTCTGCTGGAAGACGTAGGGGCATCTGGCGGTGATCTCATCCATCCAGGGCTACATTACGCTCCTTAGCGGTGACTCAAGTGTCGGATTTTTCTGCAACAGCCTGTACATATCTAGGTAAACATGTCTAAACGACTTCCGGAACTCTCTTTTATTGTAAAAATTAAATGCCTCGTTTTCTCTCTATTCATACCTAATATTTTCTCCCTCCTTCTCTAGCATTCACATGTATTCCTTTCAGCCTCGCTCACTCTTATCCTTACCTTATTCATATTGCAATATGCCTTCTCCAAATAAACGCCTTCAATTTCTAATCTTATACATATTTGAAGAAGATACACATTTTACTGAAATGTCATATTAAGTCAATCTCACATTTTAAGAAAAAAAGTGTTTCAGCTCATTATTTATATCAACAGGCGCGCAAAAAAATATTGTACCAAAGCGCAAGTGATTTGAAAAGGGAGGGGGGGGGGGCAATATTCTTTTCTCTTCATTTGTTTCATACTTTTCATCTGATTACCTACATCATTCACTTTCTCTCCCCCTCAGGCTAACCCCTGGCTGATCTCCCTTAGCCAAGTGAATACGTACACAGAAATTGGGTGAGGCAGACACACCCCTTCAGAGCCCCCCTCACTGGAAACTTACACATACATTCACACACGCGGTGGAACTACCAGTGCCTCCTGCCCCTAACAAGTTGGTGAATAGTGCTCATCTGTCCTCCTTATATACTTGTCACTGCATGTTTGCATTTTTTTTTATATTTGTTATCCTGATCTGATTATGCCCCCCCCCCTTTTTTTTTGCTGTCTCCATTTTTGCTCATTCACATCTGCACCCATATATGCATCCTGTTTTTCTCTCATTTCAGACACTTCATCCTCTTGAGTATGAAGGCCAATAATAATCTATATTCGCTCTCTCTCTCTCTCCCCCCTCTTCCTCTTTCTCTCCCCCTCTGCCTCTTTCTCTCTCTTTCCCCCTCTGCCTCTTTCTCTCTCTTTCCCCCTCTGCCTCTTTCTCTCTCTTTCCCCCTCTGCCTCTTTCTCTCTCTTTCCCCCTCTGCCTCTTTCTCTCTCTGCCCTCCTCTCTCTGCCTCCTCTCTTTCTTTCTCTATCTGCCCCCTCTCTCTCTTTATCTCTGACCCCTCTCTTTCTTTCTCTCTCTGCCCCCCTCTCCCTCTTTATCCTTCTCCCTATTTCTCTCTCTAACCCCCTCTCTATTTTTCTCTCTCTTCCCCCTCTCCCAGTTTCTCTCCCCCTTTCTCTCTCACCCCCCCCGCTCCCTCTTTCTCTCGCAGCCCCCCTCCCTTCTTTCTCTCTCCCTCTCTCATTGCAATTAAAAACAAAGCCCTATACCCAGATCAAAAACAACTTTTCCCAAGTAAAATTTTATGAAGAATCCAATGTTGGTATTAAGTTTATATAGTTTTTTTTTTTACAATAATAGTATGAGGTCTGCGGATATCCATAAATAGTAAAGATAACATTTTACTTTATTTATAACTTTAAAATTATAGAACTTAAAAGATAATAATAAAAAAAAATTATAATATGAGGGTTATGAGCGAGGAGCAAGAGTACACAATATCAGGGTTTCCTTACCAACAATAATAATAATGCTGATGTTTGAACTTGTAAATGAACAACTTCTGCTTGTTGTAACATGATAAACATTGAATATTTTACAGTTACCTCCTTTGCGTTAGTTTCGACCCAATCTCCTTAGATATTACACACAAACTTAACAGGAAAAATTTTAATAAATAATAGAAATAAATGATCTAATTAGTCTTAATACAGTAAATAAATAAAATAAACACAAATTAAATTAAAAATCGATATAACATTGACATGCCACATATACTTTCATTACGCAACCTCTAGTCTTTTACTTGCTACGATACATCATTTTCTGAAATCTTTAAAAACAACAACCCCACAGTCAACAAATATACACACGAGGCAGAGAGTAACCTGAGATAAAAAAAAATAGAACACTTGATAAATGGGTAATATTTTCCCAAAAATATTGTGATACTCCAGTGTCACACCTAGAACTCTAGTGATCGAGTCGCCTTGTCATTCAGTATTCAGTTTTCTTCTTGCAACTCAGTATATTTCCGCATTGTGCTAGCCTTTTATAAATTATCTATATATTTTTATTTTATGGATTTGTTCTATGCATAATTATAAATTGATAAAAGACTATAAAATAAGATTTTGAACTAAATGAAGAACTAACTCTACATTTCTTCATCTAAATCACTTAAAATCCAGCTATTATGTATATCTTATATAAAAAGTAGAGTACAGCTTTCTAACTACATATAAAAACCTGCTTCGCCAGTCACTTAGGCAAGTTTTCTAAAACAATAAATTTAGTTTCATTCAAGTTCATTGCATTTTATATTTATTCTGATCAACAGTTTTCTCTTTGCTTACTACAAAGAGGAGTAGGAGTAAATACCCCTCCACAGTACTGAATACACATCCTTCAACCCATTACACCATAGAGAAATAGGAAATGAATCTACTTAGAGTAGCATTTTCGTATTACATTGTGTGTTAGATCACTTCATATTAATCTCTATGCCGATTATTGATCAAACTAATAATAAAACAACAAGTAACAAAATTTAATTTTCGATTAAAATTAATGCAAAAACACCAGAAAACTTCTTCCCGAGGATATTTTTAGAATATACATAACAAAACGGACCCAAAATCTAAATCAACATTATACACTATTTTTCATTTTCTTTTGTAAAACATGAGTGCTTCGGTTTTTAGTATGTTTGTTCTTTACCAGTAATTGTCCTTCACCTCACAGTTCTAGACAGTAGCAATGCTAACAGGTCTAATGGTTGCTATAGAAACAAGGTCCAGCATGCTTCAGCAGACGATACTTTGGCTTGACTGATTTTTCACACAGCAGCGTTTGTTTCTATATATATATATTCAATTGGTTCTCAGCCGTTGCAGGGAAAAAATACATTGCCTCTTTTTTGGGGATAGTGCGACATAATCATATTGGCACACCGGTTCTCATTAGATCACCAAAGTTAAGCAACGTTGAACCTGCTCAGTACTAAAATGGGTGACCATTTTGGAATATCAGGTGCTGTATGTACTCTCCGCTTATCTCAACATTGTTTCCAGTCGTCCTGAACTTCTCTTTGTCATTGGATTGAAACCGTACCGATTCAGGAGAGGTGTGGTTGCGGGTTGCACAACCCTTGCTTCACAATTACACGCGCAGCCACTCTTACGGGAAGGGGGTCCATTATTTCTCAAGACTGAATGGAGGTCATGAGAGTGTGGGGCTATATATTTGTCAAAACTAAACATTATACACTATTTTTCACTTTCTTTAATAACACATGAGTGCTTCGCTGTTTTAGTATAATTACTGCTGCGTTTGTCATTTACCAGTAATCGTCATTATGTGTGTCCGTCCCTTGCCTTTTCTTTTTATCCTATACAATAGTACCTTCCTTCCAGTGTTTGTGTATAGACATCACTATTTAAAATCCTCCCCCGCAATACAAACACAAACAAAACTTCTCACCTCTACATAGATACATGTGAGTATTTTCATTCTCAGTTGAAATTATACGAACAATTACATGCTCATTATTATTTATAAATTCAATAATTAGACAATGCAATTACTAACACTTATAGATAGTTAAAAATTCAATTTAAAAAATACTTATATGGGTTCAAAAGTGGGAGACAGAGTTTCTTGTGATCCTCAATTTTCCCAGGCAACGCTGGCGCCTAGGTGCAACTAGTTATCCATATATAAATAAAAGGTATCCGTTTGTCTGTACTTGTGTCCAGCTAAAACTCCAAAACTAGTATATTTTGACCAAGAAAACATATAGTCATCCATAGACAGCTATTTCACTGTATCACTGCTCTTTAGTGTGGCTAGACATGGCGAGCGTTTCAAGCTGAGATTCGAAACGTGACCACTTGGACAGCAGTCATAGATCTTCCCAGTAGGCTATCTCCCTTGCCATGAAAGTAAGAAAAATCATGACATGCCCTAAAACATCACACAAAATTTGATGACCATATAGAATCTATACGAGGTATTCAATTTCAGTTCCTTTGTTATTTATTTCAGACATCAAGGCAAGAATAGTAGTCTAAATGATTCAGTTTAGCTGGTACATGGTCAAATTATGTTCGTAAAAACCGACCACTTTTGAGAGCCAGCATTGAACGTTCCTATTTTTGTTTTTATTTTTATTTTTTAAATTGTATATTAAGTTTTAAATACAAATTATCGTCTTATCCAAATATTACCAAAAAGGTATGATCAAGACCTTTGTAAGGGTAGAGAATGCTGGCTTCTTCTAGCATACTTTGAATTCAGTTTCTTTAATTTGCTATCTTCGTATCTCTCTAAAACATTCTGAATTTGATTTTTCATTCAACATTTGTTTTATTATTTGGATTATTCGAACTACTGTTCTCATCTTGGATGTTATTCTCACAACCAATTCAGCCAATGTAACTTCTGACCTTTTTAAGATGCGTCTTAACAAACTCGGGAATGTTTATGTTAAACTTGGTAATCAAACAGAACCTTTTATTTAATCTACGAGGGTAGCTTGTTCTTGTTCCATCAGCATGATCGGGTAGAAGTCTTGAGTAATTCTTAATTGTATTCTTAATATCGCCCATACAGAGGATTGAACCTTCAACCGCCAGAAGACCGTCACTTAGAACTGATTATTACTTAGCACTTCATCTGCTGACAGAACGAGAACAAACTAATCATGGATTAAATAAAGGGTTGTTGTCAAAATTTCGTACAGATTCCCGAGTTCAATAAAATGCACCTGAAGAAGGTCAGAAGTCACATCGGCCGAAACGTTGTGAGAATAACATCCAAGATGAAAACAGTAGTCCAAATAATACAAATCATCAATCCTCATCTAAAAAATTGCAAAACATTCATTTTATCAGTTCATCATTTTATTCTTTCACATTCCATCTGTTGTCTGATTACGTCTTTGTCAATTTTCAGTATATTGAGCACTGTTAATAATCTCACTCTCCGGGATGATTGTGTATTTGCCGTGTGCAAAGTATTTGTGTCACATGTAACACAGTGAATGATTGTTTGTATTCAAATATCTTTGTCTATTGTGTCGTACGTTGTGTGTGACGTGGTTCATATTAATTGGGTGAGTGTAATGTCTGTCTATTGTTTACGTGATGCTCACCAAACACTTATTTATAGACACGTTTCACAGAATGCACCTTTTGCACACGCCTGTACTTACGAAATGTATACACTTATGTGTCAACAAAAGCAGATTATATATACAATGATGAAAGTGTCCTGAGATTTCAGATTTTAGCATATGGGAGATATAATCAAATCCTTCAAATTGAACGAGAAAAGAAGCTGAAGAAAGCAGAAGACTTGAAGATCAAAGAGACCTCCACTAAGTCAACTAAAATAACAATTCAACAATTAGCACGAAAGATGAAACAGAAAATGATGAAGCAGCAAAAACGAAAACTATCAGAAGCATACAAGAAGTTTTTTTTTTAAAGTCTAAAGTCTAAAGTCAAATGTGTGTAGTCTGAACTAAATCTGCATCTTTTCCAAAAATGTAATTTAATCAACAGTTTTGTAAATATTTTATTTTGAATTTTTTTAGAGTTATTTTATAGTTTCAACATAGATCATCATATTACAAATGATCTTTATTTTTAGTTATATATGTACTGATTTCACAAAAATATAGTTTTCTTACTAAAAATATTATTTTCCCAATTGAAATTTATGTAAAATTTGCAGCTCAGATATCACAAGAACCCACCACAGCCTTCTATTTTATGTCAAATTTTTCGGGGGTTCATGCCCCGGACCCTCCTAGTAAAGTTCCACATAATCACCACTATAATATCAATACAAAATATTTTCAGGGTTTTTTAAAACTATCACTTTCATCTATGTATATACAATGTATGCACACAAAGATACATTTACATATGTATATGCAGTGTTTACATGCAGAGTGCACCAATAAAATGTAAAAAAAAACACTTAAATTTTCATTTCTTTCCAGACTTAAATAAGAATGGCATTCAATGAAGAAAATGTATTCTAGATTGCAACAGGAAGTTGGAAAATGTAGTCTAGTATTATACAAAGGAAAGTTGTGTGTGTATGTGAAAATAGAAGTTTGAAGCGTTTTCACTTTGAATTCAATGGGACCATTAAAGATAAAGTTCACCAAATTACATTAAATTAATTGGCTTGCAAACAGCTATAAATCACAGAATCGGCTTAAGTTGGACCGCCCTCACAAGAAACATCTTCTAAATGCATACCATACAAAATCGAAACGAAAATCCATAACACATATGTCTTTCCTGTAGTCTTATACGGACTTGAATGTGTCAACTGGATTGTAAAATTACGTCAGAAAGTATAAACTTTTCAAAGCTACACCATGCGCTTCGTTACTGGTCATAAACTATCTGATCACATCAGTATCACAGAGTTGCGAAAACTCACTGGCATCCCATCAATATCCTCTGTCATCAAATGTAAAGTCTTGAGATTGTTTGGCCACATTAAGCGTTCTAGTGGCGGGCTATGCAAAATATACGTCTAAGCCGGTCGAAAGGTAAGCAAAAGAAAAGATGGATAGACAATGTTTGTGAATGAACTAACATGAACATAAACCAAGTGAACACGTTGACCCAAGATCGTAGGGCTTGGATAACACTCAGCCATGTTAGTGCGTATTTTGCAGTTAGCGGAGAAAACGTTTAATAATAATCGGCTTGTTGCCTAAGTTAAAAGTAATGGACGTTTTTTCTGTTCTCTTTTCTCTCCTTCTCTTTGTTCTGCTCTTCACAGCATCAAGTTCAGAAATGCGAATTACGTTCCTTCTTTTATTGACTCAAATCCAGCATATGCAAACCAACTTGATTTGCATAACTACATCTCTGGACTCGCTGTCTCAGATGTTAAAATAAAGACACCATGAGTCGTCTCTGCTAAAGCTGGTATTCACCGTCGGAATTCTCACTCGCAACCTATGATTTTAACATTTTTTTTTAATTTTCAAATTGTACGCCAGGCAAAGACGGGCCCTTTTATGGTGTGGATGACGTAAGTCAGGGCCACTTCCACGGCTCGATCCGGATTCAGGATGATCACTTTCACCACAGTGTGTGTGTGTGTGTGTGTGTGTGTGTGTGAAAAGTTAAAATTTTAAAAAACTATACAAGACACTCACAAAGTTGATATACTCTTTTTTGGCATTGCCTCGGGAAAAATATGGGCATTTTTTTTTTAATATTCATTGTTTTCAGAGTCACCAGGTACAGAATTCGTTGGGATCAACATTTAGAGCGTTTTTTTTTTGTTTTGTTTTTTCTATTAATATAATGTAATAATGTGTCACCGATTTTTTTTCCAGTTGCCAGAGAAAGCCAGAAAGAGGAGGAGGGGATAGATAAAGAGAGAAGATTTAAAAGAAAGATGCTTCACAGACTTTATAACTCTTCTATTTTGTTGTCCATGCTCCCTGGGCAATGCCGAGTAACCCTGCTAGTTGAAGAATAAAATGCAAAGACAGTTTAGAAGAGAATTTTCAGCATATCTGCTTACGCAGCTTACCATCATTCAAATTAGAGTTAAGTTTCAAAAACACGGACCTGTCAAAAATATCTATAAGAAACGTTCCGACAAATCGCAAACATTGACAAGCTCCAAAAGCCATGAAAAAGTGATAGCATGAATCACATTGGCAAATCTGTTCAAAACAAAGCTTATTTCCAAGACCCTCTCATTTGTGGAACACATTGCAATGGGATTGCTTCCCTGCAGACTACAACATCATTGCGTTTAAATCTAATGTCAACAAATACTTGTGAAGCCATCTTTCTAAGTAATCAAATTTTGCCCTTTTTGTCTTCAACCCTCTCATAGTATAGTTCCACATCCAACTGAAAATCTCATTAACCCTTATCCTCGTGTTTTTTGGGGCCTTGATAAGTGGTGACTCATTAGTATAAAAAAAAAACTCTTTCTTTAACTGTTTTTGCAGTTCATTCTTTAACTTTATTCCCCAATTTTCGGTGGCACTTTGGTAAAGTTTTCTTTAGCTCAACACTAAGTGTGGCTGTCATCATCATTATTCAGCCTTGTAATCCATTCCTTACCTGTTGGGCTCTTGAAGGGTTTACCTTTTGGCTAGTCTGTTTGGAGTCCAGGGAATTGAATATTGGTGGTGGGTCTCTTTCAGACTTGGTTTCTGTGACAATAAAGAGGAACACTCACCATCAGGAAAAAAAATAAGGTGCAGATTAAAAAAGGGCTTCTCTTCATAGTTGCAGGTGTTTATGATGGTCTCTGATTTGCATATGTGGATATCAGGGGATATAAATTATAAATGAAGAGGACAGCTGTAAAGGAAGGGGTGAAGTGATTTGGATTGGAAAGAGAAAGTCAGAGAGAAAGTAGGTTGCACGAAATTCGGTTGAAAATTGAATTACAGTCAAAACTTTTGGAGAGAAAGGCAGAGAGAAAGTGGGTTGCACGAAATTCGGTTGGAAATTGAATTAGTCAAAACTTTTGGAGAGAAAGGCAGAGAGAAAGTGGGTTGCGCGAAATTCGTTTGGAAATTGAATTATAGTCAAAACTTTCTTTTTTTTTTATTCTGGCAGAGTTAGTTAACAGTTTCTCTGATAACTGACAGATAATGAAGGTACTTAAGTATCGTTGGTAGAGGACAAGGTCATAGTGCTTTTCTGGCCGACACTTTCCCGAGTGATAGTAAAGGAAGCCGAACTTAAGAGGCTTCTCCATCAGCACTCGGTAAATGTCAAGGTATTCTCAAATGCCATGTTGCGCATGGATGTGTGTCCCTTGAGGTATTTCCAGCATGGTTGACTGGGTCTTTCATTGCCATGCTAATGTTTTAGATTTGATTATTTTACCTCTGAATTTATCACCGTTAATTAAAAGACTATCTTGTTTTGAAGTGGTTCTTCCTTCCTCTCGCTTTTTGTTATTATGCAACTTAATGATCTTTCATTATTTTTTTAGCTCCTTACATCAAGTGTCTTCATGCCTTGTTTGAAGCAGCTTCCATAATTAAAACATTACAAATACCCTAAAAAGAAATAGAAGTATCAGTTGTTAAAATGTGTACGCATTTTATTGAGACACCTTGCATATTGAAAACAATATTGTTATTCCAAAAAATGTATTTTTCTATTTAAAAAAATAAATACCAAAACTATAAAGAAAACATTAACATTTGTTCTTTTTTATTCCAGATTTTTTTCTGGGTTCCAATGGTAGTTTGTCTATGAAAATATTACCTGTGGAGCAAAATTATGCTTTTGATGCTTAAAAAAAGTGGCTCCATTTTCATGAGCTACTACACCGAGATGTCGGGGAGGGCGCCACTCCTTTCCCAGGATTACTCCACTTACCCTTGATCTTCACTTTATAATGCTAGGCATCAAGTACCAATTTTTAAGTCTTTTGGTATGACTCGACCAGAGATTGAACCCTAGTCTCCCGAACCATTAGCAAACACTCTTACAATTATGCCAACTTTATGACAACTTTATCTTTTAGATTTGTTTATTTTAACTATGAAGAAATGGTTAGTTTACCCTAACGTAACCAATAATGAAGTTAGAAGAATAATCGCTATCTATATAAAGTTAAGTATGTGTATATGTTTACATATTTATTTATTTTTTACTTTGACAAACAAGGCACATTGCCATGGAAGCATAAGGGGCTACTGTGAATTAGAGGCTATACATACAGGGACATCTTAAGTGGGGAGTTATGCAGTGAAATGTCTAATTATATTACATTTAAATTTCTGTGTGTTGGTACAGTCAGGGAAACAGGCAGCAGGGAGAGAATTCCAAAGGCTGACAGTCCGGCATCTGGGGACCTATACAGTTAAGAGGTGGGATTTTGCTAATTATCAGGGCGGTCGAGACATCTATGTCGTGGGGGCACAAGTGCAGCAAGTTCATTGGAGCACATTCCATTAAAGTACTTGTAAGACAAGTACATGGATGCTACATTGTGGCGATGGGACAGGAGATGGAGCTTAGTAGATAGTGTGGGACCTATTATATGGCCAAGATTCACTCCTAAACTGATCATTATGAATTTTGAAATGCAGCTGATAGGCATAAGAGTGAGTAATGTGGGCTGTATTTAGTTTAATTTAGTTTTGATTCAAAGGTGTAAAAAGGGTGTGGAAGCCTTTTTGTGAAAATTCAGATACTTCTAAATTTTGTGAAGCAAAGATTATTTCAATTTCTTCTTAAGACCCCTTAAGCTTAAGCTTTAAATTTTAGACATTTTCTAGAATCAAAGTCATGTAATGGATTTTGGTCAAAATTTGAATAAGGATTCTAGACATAAAGTTTAGTAGCATTATTTGTTGATTTTAATATTCATAAAGGGAACATAAAAGTGGTACAAAACTGTTCTGCTCAGAAAATCAATTTTACCCATCCTGAGACGGTTATTCTTCTATTAATTCTATATAATAATAAAAATAATAATTATTATTATAATTATAATTATTATTATTATTATTATAATAATAATAATTTTTTTTTTTTTTTAGTAGGAGAGCTGAAACTGCCAGAAATCCCAACATCAAAGTTGAACTCAGACTTGTAAGAATGCTAGGAAGTGAAGTCAAATTTTTTAATCTCTGAAGAATCACCATTTTGAATATTGGAAGACTTTAAAATAAGTTAGACGCTTATTACTTTTACTTATACAAGATAAATATCTCTTAACAGATATGTCACGGTTTATGAATTTATGCATGAAATCAAAGTGGAACAAACAGTGGTAGTGGTCGTAACCCAACGAAGCAAGCGTATGTCTAGTGTGTGTGTATATATATATATATATATATATATATATATATATATAAGTGCGTTGTGGTATGTTGAAAAGAAATAAATAAAGTGCTCGATTGTAAGAATGTGAGAGCTAAAATAAAAATTATTTATTTAAAAACTATACATTACATATTTCAAAGACGTACCATGGTTTCATTGACATGGGAAGACCTCTACTGTTAGAAAAGGCCCTTACAACCATCTCAAATCTTTGGCGACTCACAAAATGAAGATTAAAGTGACATAGAAGCCAGGCTGAATGAAGCGTGTGCTTTGGTGATCCATCTGAACATCGGCCATAACGTTTGTTACGATTGATCTGTCCAGATTAGGTGTCCTGATTGAACACATTTAGGTTTGCTGTTCCCGATGTGTTGGGCACAGTTTCTAAATGAGTACCCATCATGCATCTCATAACTTATATCATAATTTACAGCATTTATTTCCCCATATATACAGCATAATCACATTGACACACCAGTTCCCATTAGGTCACAAATTTAAGCAACGTTGAGCCTGGTCAGTACTCAATGGGTGACCATTTGAAAATACCAGGTGCTGGATGTTGGAGGGCTCTCTGCTTATCTTAGTGTTGTTTCTAGGCATCATGGACCACTGGATTCAAGCAATGCCGGGTCAGGAGAGGTGCAGTTGGGATTGCCCAACTTTTGCTTCACAATAGACAGGCATCTTTACAGAGGTATCCATTGTCTCTCAAGACTGAACAGAAGCCTATCTCCTACACACCACACATACAAGATGAAATATTACAGGTGAACAAAAGCTTTGAGAATAATATTGATAACATACGGAGCGAGTCAAAAGTAACCGGAAATTGGAACATTTTTAGTTAAAATAATAAAATTTATTGATGTCAAGAAATTTCCATTTTTTTTTTTTCCTACTAAAATGTTTTCACTGCCCGATTACTTCTGACTCACTTTGTATATGAGCCAAAGATACAAAGAAGTTCCATGCTTGACTATAAAACGAACATAAATATTCAAGCATGTTTCTTATCACGTCCTGACTTAGATACCTGCATAATAATAATAATAATAATAATAATATCACTTAATTGAACAATACAGGTTATATATTTTTGTAGTAACTTCATTATAAGCTATGAAGCATTTAAAAAGGTTAGCTTTAGTAATATTTTTTTCATAAATTGAATGCCGCTTTAAAAAATCAGGGTTGCGGCGTCGGAGGTTTGGGAAGGAATCTGAGTTTTGCACTCAAATTCGTAAGATTTTTTAATTTCTAAAGAATCAAAAGGCAGTCTGAATATTGGAAGACTTTAAAATAAGAAGTTAAAGTCAGATATTTTTGGAATCGTCAGAGTCTGAATTGTTGGAATTCTTGAAGTTGGACCTTATACCTTACGACTCCATAATCCTGGTTAATATTTCATATATTTACACACATATACAAGCATTGAGATTCCAATACAGGTGTAACACCGATTTTCATGCACCTTGATTTCAGAGCTTTGTCAGATTAACCGTTTCGCGGACAATCCAATTTTACCATAATAATTCAGTAACACACCCCTAATTATACACGTACCATATCTCTTAAACCACCAGGGATTGCTAGAAACATCAGTTCAACTGTTTCTTTGATGGAAATAAACGGTTGTTTACGTTTAACACCGTGCCTGCCACTTGAATTTGCCTGTGAAGCTATAACTAGGGTTAAACTTGAGAAAAATAAGATATAATCTCAGAATAAATGAAGACTACCACCAGCAGGTGCCGTGTAAACAAATTGATGGTGCACTACATACAAAGCCATTTGTTGGCTGCCCAGTAAACTAATCTGACAGCAATGAGATTATCAAATATCCTCACATGATTTTGTCTGGATTAAGAGGTGTGAGACCATCAGTTGTTGCAAAATTGGTTGTTGCACCTATATGTAAGTAACACTGCAATTATTTAATCAATTATATAATTAGATGTAGATGTTCTATTTTTTACGCATGCACATTTGCGCATCAAGCCTATTTACATATGGATTTTTTTCTCATGTATTCAAATATACACAACTAGCTCTACTATTCGGCTTTGTTTCGCCTTTATTTTTTTATTTTTAAATTCGTATAAATACTTTAGATTTTTTTTTATTTTAACTCTTAAATTTATAACTAACTAGAAGAGGTACCCCACGTTGCCCGAGGTCCTAATTTCTGTAAATTATGTAGATTACAGACAAAAATAAAAGTAAAAAAAAACATTCTGCTTAATATTGTAATTTGAAATGTTTACATTCATTTGGGGACAAAATCAGGTAAAAAATATACCCCTAGGTGAGGTTTGAACTCACAACCTCTATCTGTAAGTATAGTGTGCTAACCGATTGAGCCACCTCATCAATTAGGAAAAGGCAATGCTATTAACTACATAAATCAAGAACAGGTGGCTTTCTTTCTTTCTCCTTCCTTCATTCCTTCTCTTTTTCACTCTCTCTCTCTACGGCTAGTGAATATCGAAAAAAATTGTCTGTTTAATTTGTTGTGGTGTTATAGATGACAGTGGGAGAACTTCTAAGTGTGGGAGCAAAACCTCCCCTGCCTTCCTTTATTTATGACGAGTCAAAAATAAAGTATCGATAAGGATTAAATATTGAAATCGAAAAATACAATTTTTAATCTTTCCATATATGGTTGATGAAACAGATTTAATTATGCACCGTGTAGTTAAACAGTTATTAATCACAAAGATATGAAGGAAAAACTGGCTCTTTTTCTACCAACCTTTCTCTAACTTTCTCTACCAACCTTTCTCTCTCTCTCTCTCTCTCTCTATCAACCTTTCTCTCTCTCTCTCTATCAACCTTTCTCTCTCTCTCTCTACCAACCTTTCTTTTCATCTTCTGACCTTTCTCTCTATCTTCTGACTTTTCTCTCTATTTTCCGACCTTTCTCTCTATCTTCCGACCCTTCTCTCTCTTTTTCTCTCTCTATATATTCCGACCCTTCTCTCTCCATCTTCTGACCTTTCCCTCTATTTTCCAACCTTTCTATCTTCTGACCCTTCTCTCTCTTTCTATCTCTCTCTATCTTCCGACCCTTCTCTCTTTTTCTATCTCTCTCTATATTCCGACCCTTCTCTCTCCATCTTCTGACCTTTCTCTCCATCTTCTGACCTTTCTCTCTATCTCTATTTCTTCTGACCTCTCTCTCTCTCTCTCTCTATCGTCCGACGTTTCTTCAATTAGATAAACTATTATTCAATTCAATTCAATAAATTTGGCAAAAAATAAAACAAGCATGCTTTGCTTCGGTTGGTTGTTTTGTTTTACAGCATATCAACCCTTTTCGGGTCATTTAATGCTAAATCAGGCTATTTTGCTTCAGTTGAAATGTAGGAAAAGGGAAGTAGAAATTCATACAAAAGGATACAATGACCCAGAAATTATCCAATTTCGCCTTGAATTGCTGCACCATTGGCGTATTTACACTCCTGGAAGTCCATTCCAAGGTTCAGGCATCCTGATTTAGAAAGCACCCTTCCCCCGGTTTAATCTAAACTAACAGGTAAACAGTTTCAGATGCAGAAGTGAATAATAGTTACTGAGGGAGATCATAATGGCCATTGAAGAGATTGTAGGCCAAAATGAGATCAGTGTAAACATCGGCGCTCAAGGTAGAAAAGGTTAGCCTTCTCTAGTCGGCTTTTGTAAAGCAGATCCCGTAGTCCCTGCACCAGTCAGGTAGCCAGTCGTAGAACTCTCTCCAGAGATGCATGCTGGATATCATGTATTAGATATAGAGTATTGATTTACTCCTCTCCAGGAGTTAGGCACAAGGCCAGTTTTTATCTTACTCCCACAAGTAAGATGTGACCCAAGGTCGGGTCGGGAAAGTGGGGTTTAAAAATTGCCTGGGCAGCCCCGTCGGCATACCCTGGTAGGGGCGCCTCAGGCAGTAAGCAATAAACTTACTCCTCCCCAAAGAGGAGAGGCGAAGCCTGGGAGGGTGGACCTCCTAGAACTGCACAGGACAGACCCATAGACCGGCGTAAATCAAGCCCCGAAGGCCAAGACAATACCAGTCTATGGGGTGCAGTATCCATCGGAACAGATACTACACTTTGATCTTAGCCAAAAGGCCGGTATTTAACGCCTACCCACATAGGTGTATGTGACACAAGGTCGGAAAGTGGGGTTTGAAAAGCCAGCGCCCGAGAAGGTGAGCGCTCTGGCCATTAAAAATTGCCTGGGCAGCCCCGTCGGCATTCCCCGGTAGAGGCGCCTCAGGCAGTAAGCTATAAACTTACTCCTCCCCAAAGAGGGGAGGCAAAGCCTGGGAAGGTGGACCTCCTAGAACTGCACAGGACAGACCCATAGACCGGTGTCACCAAGCCCCGAAGGCCAAGACAATACCGGTCTATAGGGTGTAGTATCCATCGGAACAGATACTACACTTTGATCTTAGCCAAAAGGCGTTATTTAACACCCACCCACAATGGGAGTATGTGACACAAGGTCGGAAAGTGGGATTTGAAAAGCCAGCGCCCGAGAAGGTGAGCGCTCTGGCCATTAAAAATTGCCTGGGCAGCCCCGTCGGCATTCCCCGGTAGGGGCGCCTCAGACAGTAAGCAATAAACTTACTCCTCCCCAAAGAGGGGAGGCGAAGCCTGGGAGGGTGGACCTCCTAGAACTGCACAGGACAGACCCATAGACCGGCGTAAATCAAGCCCCGAAGGGCAAGACAATACCGATCTATGAAGTGCAGTATCCATCGGAACAGATACTACACTTTGATCTTAGCCAAAAGGCCAAGGAGGCATGGACACCATATCTTAATAGTAGGGAGGCATAAGTGAGACAGATATTTCAGAGGTGAGTTTGCAAAAAGAGCGTCGAATGAGAAATAGGGAACTCCTTGCTTTGCTTTCAGTCTGAATGCATTTGTTTATTATTAAAACACAAATTCTCACCAAGGACCAACGATACACCATTTGATCAGTTGATTTGAGGAGTTAATTTTAATTTGTATATTTATAAAGTTGTCATTTCTCGCACCAACACTGAGATTAAAAGGCTCTTTTCAAATTCACACAACAGAACTGACCTATCTTTATGATATACTAGTTAGTTATATACAATCTAAATTAGAAGGTTAACTAATTTGCATATTGCTTTGTAAAAGAACATCTCATTCATTAAGCATTCCTTTTTATTATTTATTTTATTTCATTGATTTTGGGGATTTTAATATAACACATAGTTCTGTTTACAAATACTGTTGTATTCCATGGAGAAATGCTTAGAATTTATCCTCAAAAGTTACAATCCACCTCTTTAGTTCTGACTTGATTTTCAACAAGTTGTGATCCACTTCTAAATTGTAAGTTATGAATTGATTGTGATGGCCCTCTTTAAGTCAGGAATAGTCTGGGGGATCGCTTTGAGATAACTCCACAGATAAAGGTCAGGGGGTATGGTCCTGTGAGTGTGAAGCCCATTCAGGATCACACCTTGTACTAATGAGACGATCACCAAAGTGTCCCTGCAACCATTTCAACAAGTCATTAGTATGCCCAAGGCTTTCCGAAACTTTATAGCGACCACTAGGTAGTGCTCAGTGTTGATCAACGCAGAGGTGCACATTTCAAGCATATCATTGAACAGCGATAAAACAAAGACTGTTGGGCATTCATGACTAAAACTTGGTGGACAAATCAGGTATAGACTGAATTTTGTTTGTACCAAATATGATTGGATTTCAGAAAGGATTGTGTATTTTATTAATGACTCCATGGCTGGCATTTCTTTGGGTCCACTCTGTATAACGAATTTGTATTTTGTCCCCTGTTTTACAGGTTGCAGGTAGTTGTGCAAGTTTTTATTGTTTTGATCTTAAAACCAATTCCAATGCTGAAAATTATCCCCCCCTATCAGTACAATATCATATATCAGTGCTTATTAGAAAAGTCTACCGAAAAGCATTCTTTATTTTATGGAAATATCTCAAGACAAGGCATGAAGCCACTTGATGTAAGGAGCTAAAAAATACTACTTCAAGGTCAAAAACTAGCCGACGGTAAGTGTTAGATGGATAGATTCCACCCCAGAAGACAGCAATTCTTCCTCCTTTGTCAGAAACATCGCTCATGGAATGTGAGAATTACGAGGCTGCTGAAAGTAAACCCATGGTTCACTTTCTGCTCTCCTTAAGTTCATTGAAAAGATTAATTAATGATTTTTATTTAAACTTATGTGAACTTACGGCAGATTTTCATATTGACACACTGGTTCTTGTTGAATCATCAAAGTTGAGCAACATTGAGTCTGGTTAGAATTTAGATTGTTGACCATTGGGGCATACCAGGTGCTGTAAATACACTTTTTCGAATATCTTCAGGAAAGCGATAAATTTATCACCCCACCTCACTATAAGTTAAATAGACTAGATTCTCAATCCTTGGTAGGGCAACTCCTCTAGGAGAAAGAAAACTCTCAAATAACACCAGTTTTTTGGTCATCTTGGATTTCTCCATGACACTAAACTTAAGTTATGTTGGCCCAGAAAAAAGTGTGGTTGAGATTGTGCAACCCTTGCTTCACTATAAGTTTCTCTGTGCACAAGCACCCTTTCAGAGAGTATCCATATCTTTCAAGACAGAAAGAGACCAACCACCTCGAAGTTGATTTAATTTCAACAAAGCCATCGTTTATAGTTCGGTCTCTTCTTTTTCCAAAATCTTGTCAAGATGGACTTCTCTACTGAGCGTTAGTAACTAAATCTACTTAATCGCAAATGTCAGTCAGCTGGACATCAATATGCAGTTGGATTGAACATGCATGTAGAATCTCTTTAATCGTGTGCCAAGACGCGTTGAGCATTGCCAATCAGAAGAATCTAATTGTAATTAATATTTCATTAACGCATATTAATAAACCTGTCTAATCCAATCTGTCGGCGCAGGGACTTCTTTTCTCGTCTTCTTTTTTTTATTTTTATCAATAGATTTCTTTAAGTGTCCTCCAAGTTTTTCCCAGATGGTTTGAGTTCACGGAAATACTGCGACCATTACTTAACAAATGCACATCTTGCTATGCACATGGCTACTTAGTTGATTAAGATTGCATTAAATATGGCGATTAGTTTATTGTGCATCGTCCCTTATCGAAGAGTTTAAAACTTATCTTATTATCTTCATCCTGGTTATATTCCCAACGATTTTGTAGCCCCATTTCATAATAATATGACGGTAAATGATGTTGATAAAGACAATGGTCCAAAGAGATTTAATATATACCATCTACTAAATATAATACTATAATCTGACTATTATTGATCCTGGGCAATGCCGAGTAGAACAAACATTTCTGGTCAATTCCTAATTTCCTGCCCCCCACCATTTCACAATAATATAAAGATAAATGATGTTGATAAAGACAATAGTCCGAAGAGATTTAATATATGCCACTTAAAAAAAAGTAATGCTATATAATCTTACAATTATTGATCCCAGACAACGCTGAGTAGAACAAATAGTCCCAGTCAATTCCTAATTTCTGGCTCTCCCCCATTTCACAATGATAAACTAGATTCTCAATCCTCGGTAGGGCAACTCATCTAGAAGAGAGAAAACACATAATATTTTCGTTGACAGAAAGCAGCGTAGTTTATTTCTTTGACACATAAGTAGTTGGCTCATTCGGTAGTGACGTCTCTCAGTAGTGATAGTAGCAGTCGTAGAGATGTTCTTTTCTTCTTTTTTCTCCTTGTGACTGTAACAATAGAAGCAATTAAAAAGAACAACGAATAACTCCATTATTTGCTCTGGGATTTGGTTCACTTTTTACAGCAATTTACTGCATGTACTCTAAATGATTATGCGTGACATTGCCTCTTATGGCTATGTGTCGCGTAGCTCTAATCTTCATTCAGGGGATTCGCTTGTAACTCATCAAGATGCCATGTATCAAAAAGGAAAATACTGAAAATCTACACTTACTTGGTACCTTTCACTAGTCAATCATCTAGGTAATTCAAGGAAAATGCAAAACGAAACAATTTGACATTGTTTTGTATTGCTTACTTTCACACTCATTTCTTTGTCCAGCGGGCTCCCTAACAGTCTGCTAAGGGAGCAAAGCACACGACTTCCTCATAGTATATATATATATATATATATATATATATATGTAGATCCGAGATAGGTGTGAGGTACCTGCCAGGGTAACTCAGATTAGAGAGCTCAATTTAATTGCAGAGCAATATAAATAAAACTATATGAAAAAACTCAAACCACCATGTCAGTTATAGATAATAATTTATTTCAGCCGATTAGTAGAATCTTTAGACACAACGTAACATGTCATTGTTCTCTCAAAGAAAAAGATAAAAATTCACATCCGGGTTTAGAAAAACTTTTAGCTCAGGATCGTAGTCATTTTTTTTTTAAGTTTAGAATTATGGTTAAATTTATTTTTCTCCTTTGAATCAATTTCTATGTGGCGGCTGTCTCTCCTGCTATAGATTTAAAAATTCACAAGTAGGTGTGAAGTTGATTTTTTGTTTTTCTGTGTTGTTTTTACTTATTATATTATTATTATTATATAATATAACCACAAAAATAGTATTGAACAAAATAAGCGATTGTCAACAAAATTGTGCTGTAATTGAGAAAGAATAACAAAACAGAATAACTGAAGTAGTGATTAGAAAAAATCCTGATAAATATGAAATAAACGTCTATGATCAAATAAAACATTATTTGTTATATCCACAAATACGTGTTTCGTCCCTTTGACTCATCAATGTGGCTAGTCATAGCGAGATTCAAAACTTGGACCCCCAATAGTTTATGTCTTGTGCTCTACGAAATGAGCAAACCAAACTGCTAGTGGGAGAAATTATATCATATTTAAATGAAGCTATTTATTTATTTATATATTTTTACAATATTGATAACTGAAAGTACTTAATTCTTTTACAGAAGAGTATTGCTTTTACACTAAGTAAAAACCATCATTTCCTCCACCATAATGCTCCACCTATAGGAGAGCATATATATATATATTATATATATATAAAAAAAACTGGACTCTCCCGTCGATTTCGACGTATGAGTGGCCCGCCAGGGGCTGCCCGCGCATGTAATTGTAATTGCAAGGGTTGCACAATCCCCAACAACACCTCTCATGAGTCGACACTGCTGGTTTCCAATGGCAAGTAGTAATACAAGACGACTGGAAACAATGCCGAGATAAGCAGAGAGCACATACAGCGCCTAGTATTCACAAATGGTCACCCATTTTAGTACTGGCCAGGCTCGACGTCGCTTAACTTCGGTAATCTAACGGGAACCGGTGTGTCAACGTGATTGTGCCGTATGATAGCAATAGATAAAGTGAAAGAATAAGGTGCGAATCAATTTTTATTACAGTTCAAAGTTCAGGCAAAGTTCTTTAAAGTCTTTAACTCATGAGTTTTCAAAAAAATCTTCTCCTCAGAGGACCATTACCGCAATGACATTACTGCAGGTAATAAAAATTAAACTTTGAAAATATATAAAAAATATATATAAAAATACATAAAGGTATATAAAACATCAAATATATCGGCCCAAAACATACTTTTTAGTAAAACTATACAGTTCATCCAAGTCAACAAATTTAAAATAGCTCCAGGCAAGATATCAAAGAGGTTGATTAAAAAATAATCCAAATGGTGAATGGTGGTCCAAAAATGGTAGGAAATCCGTTTGCTATCGATGCAGTAGATAGCAGTGAAAAGTGTATATATATATATATATATATATATATATATATATATAATGATTATTTAAATTCCAATGACCAAAATTCAGTCTTTACTCATATTACTTATTTTTTGCAATAACAGAATTGATGATGATTTTACAATTGTTTCGCAATGTGCAACATGCTACAATCAAATACAATTACACACGGCTTTTCAGAAACCACAATAAAAAACGTTTATGCAGATGTTATATCATGCAAAAAGTCTATGGAAAAAAACAGAAAGCAGACAACACTCACTAATATATATATATACACACACACCCACTATAGTGAGAGTGAGTTAAACAGCATAAAATCCTTTCGTTAGGAGTTTTCCTTGTGTTGTAACCTATTGGGGGAAATAGTGCCCGAAATGATTAGATGAAACATGTGTCTGTGGGTAACTATATTTTATACACACACACACTCATATAAATATATATATATATATATATATATATATATATATATATATATATTTCGGGCAGCATTTCTCCCAGTAGGTAAGAACACAAGGAAAACTCCTAACAAAAAGAGTTTGTTATTTAACTGTTATTGCTCACTCTCACTATAGTGTGTGTATGTGTATATATATTCTTGCTCTTTCTCGTGAATTTTATTAAATTTTGTATTTCAATGATTGATGTTGGGCGAAAAGCTCTAGAGACTGCATTTCTGGTGTTTGGATGTGTGTTAAAAGCATACAGATGTTGTAGCAGAAAAAATAGTTTTGCCCAGACAAACCAACCTTGTATCGATATTTCAAGTAGATTCCTATTTGGGTCTGACTTTGAAAATCCAGCAGGATAACTTTATACGCCATATATATATAAATTATTACTAGTAGAAAAGAAAGATCTCTTACTAACGTAGGTCGGTGCAAGACCTTTTACAATTTAATGCTCTTGATGACCTAAAGTGTGTCGATCAGCTGATGGCTTTAAACGGCGCATGAGTGTGTACAATGATGCAAGTTTTGTGCTTTTGACTTTACCCAGGCTAATGTTCGACATGAGTGTCAGGTCTGCCCAAGGATATGTAATTCATTAAGAGGGATTGAAGAGCCATCTGCATGCCCATGAACAGCATTAAATGAAAGAGTGGCACTCGTCTGACGTTGCAGTCATCATATATATATATATATATATATATATATGGGGTAAGGTACACGATAATTCATGAAAATTAAATGTGGACAAAATGTGTGAAACAAATGACCAATGAAATTCTGAAGACGTTCGCTACGAACGAAACCGGTCAAAATCTCTTGTTTTTTTTTTCTCCTGCACTTTAACTTGTTTTCCGTTGGTCATTTTTTTCACACACATATATATATATATATATATATATATATATATAGGCTTATCTAAAACATCACTGAGTCTCACTTACTTCCTCCGCGTTTTATTGTCAGAGATGCAAAAGTTTGTTAAAGCTCAAATTTCCAATGTTTTATTATCTTGCGATTAACCATGAACTGCCAAGCTGACCTCCTAAACCTTAAACTTGTCAGAATAAAATCTTTACAGCTTTCGTTTTCTTTCTGCCTCGAATTGCGTTTACTCTGTAAGTTTCTTCTTGAATGTAGATAAAATAAATTATACTTTGTAAGCAGAGCTGTGGAAATTCATTGCTTTTGGAGTCGTCGTCGCTGTTGTCACTGTTATCATCATATTCAATTTACATGCTGACATGCATTGAGCAACTTTTAGAAATTGACTTCGAAACTAACCTATCTCTGGACAGGTTTTTATTTATTCCTCTTTCTCACAAATCCATCATCACTTCCTATCATGCTTTTCTTAGTATTCCCCTGCCAACTGACTATCCTACCTCGACTGTTCTACATCTACTAACCCAAGCATTCTTATCCATTCTTTCAGCATAACCAAACCAACGATCTCCTGTTTTGCACACATCTCCCTATACTGTCCAGATTTAATCTTTCTTCTGAAGTCATCAGATCTAAGCCTGTCTTTAAGCCTCACATTACACATCCATTGTATTCTCATATCATTTCTCTTCATGCAACACATACCTTCAACTCTCACTGGTCAGGTTTCACTTCCACACATCATCACGCTGCATACACATGCTGATCTTTTGAGACCTTTTAAAATTTCAGTCGTCTCAGTCAAACGTTTGCGCTACCGATTCAACAACCCTTTTTTAATGAATTCTTTAGCTTTTATTCATTAAAAATAAACAAAAAAAACATTAAATTAACAGAGCCTTGTAAAACACTCCCTTCCTATTTAAAATCAAACGCTATAAATAATATATAGAACTAGCTGTACCGACCTGGCAAGAAAAAAGTCACTGACTTGTTTACAAAGAAACAGAAATTAAATTTGATGACTTTAATTTTGTGATCAAATTATTTTGTGAAACAGGATTTATTTTTTAATCCCTTCCCCAATTTTGAAAAAGGTTTGGTGACAAGAAAGCAATGTTTTAGTGACATGCAACCATAACTGAATGCAATACAAATTCACACTTTTATTTAAAGAAATAAAAGTGTATTTCTATAAATCCCTATTTACTTGCTTTTACACGAAGGCAAAGTTCTTTTTGTTTTCTTCATCAAGACTTAGATGTGGCGGTGTGACGTTATATGGACATGACGTTGCTTCAAATGATAGCTAGGGAGATGCACTGAAACATCCGAGCAGTTTCTCAAGGCTCGTTCCTACAAGGGGCGATCATCCATCCAATGTCTCATGCGTAAAATATCTGGGCTGAGAACCCCTGACATTTTGACTGAGATAGGCTGAAAAATGTAACAGGCAGTTAGTAAGTTGTATTTGTCGGGGGGGGGGGGGTCTGGTTTTGGTGAATTAAGTTGCAGTGCCAGGATTGGCAGCAGATTTTGCATTTCTTGACAGCGTGAAACCCGGCAGAATTGAGACCTCATTTTACTACATTATTGAGTGCGGAATGTCAAGGCAGATGACCGGCGCTGAATCTGCATGCCCACAACAGCATCAGTGTAGAAATGTTATAAAATCCTATTCCTAATATTTTAATAAATACAAAAGTTCATATGAATTCCTTTTGTTTTATTGCCAGTTGTTGTTGCAGTTTATGAAATGTTGCAACTGCACTTTAATAAGGCTCCTTTTTTTTTATGCATCCTCACATCTGCATGAGAAGCTTGGTCGGTTAGTCATGCTTCAGTTTGAAATAGAATTTTCATTGCTAAATATGCAGATTGGACGGACGCATCTTAAAAAATGGATTCGTTCTTGTTTAAAGACAGACATTCTTATATGGTCATCTGATTTTTATATTTTATTTTTATCGTTTTCTATTTATAGTGAAAAGGCAATTGCTGCAACTGGAAATCAAGGGGCACAGGCTGCTGCAGATTGGTAAGCAAGAATCATTTTAGAATGCACTATACCTCCTCTTTCTATCCATCTCTTATTTTCTCTCTACTTTTCTCCCTCCCCTCTCCTTTGCACGACCCAAACGCCAAAGTTCTTACGTCTGATTGTTTCCATCAGTGGTTTATCATAGAGGTCACGCTTTATCAGGCAGAGGAAGGACTTAGATTCAAACTGATTCTGATCATCGACCATGCTGCAAGATTTCCTTTCTATTAATGTCCGACATGACCGTAGAACCCGCAATATTATTGTACCATCTTTGATCAAAATGAAATATACTTAAATCCAAGTAACCTGGGTAACGTAGTTTCAGAATATATATGGTTACGGGGGTCTATCTCCCAAACCCCAGAAGTTTGTAGAACAGAAAAGAACTACAACTTAAGAACAAGTTATGCCTTTTGGCTAGGAGCAAAGTGTAGTATCTGTTCTTATACTACACTTTATCCTTTCCGTCCTCGGTCAGTGAAGAAGAAATCCTTCTAGACTGAGACAATTTTTATTTTTGTCTCAATCCTAAGTACCCCTTTTTGGGGAGCTGGATTTTCCTCACATTAAAACCCGACCTTTTGTCTAATTCTGTCCTCATGTGGAGGCAAGTAAATAAAGACATGAACTACAATTGTATCTAATATTAGCTCTACCTACCCGGCGTTCCCCGGGAATCTTCTTACTATGAACTTTATGTTGTTTTATTTATTTCTTTCAAACTATGCTGTTAATCTTTTTTTTACCAAATTACATTATTACTGTTTGGTTATTTAATTATAATAGAACCAAATTGCTATTAAACCATAACTAAAGTTTGTTATGGTAATGTTGTTAAAATCCCTATTTTTAAAATGGTTGGATGTAAATAGCTTTCCAAACTTAATAACTAATCAACAGTTCAAAAGCTTCAAAATTTCTTTAAAATTTCAACCCTTTTTTTTCTTTTTTTTTTTGTAAACTATTAACAAAATATTATAATGGATCATTTGTTTACAAATAAGCCGAAATGCATTCAGGTTGATTTAATTTTGTAATTAAATTACGTTTTTTTTTAATTTCGTTTTATTTTCCGCTATTGTATTTCTTTATTTCAATAAATAATCGCTTAATAAAAGGGGTTGACCATAGTCAAGGGCGACCCAAAGGCTCCCTTTTCATTATCTACTACACCAAAATGTAAGGGAGGGCGCCACTCCTTTCTCAAGATTACTCCACTTACCCTTGATCCTCATGTTATAATTTTTAGTGTTTAAGCAAGGGGACATCAAGTACAATTTTTTTAGTCTTTGGTATGATTCGACCGAGGATTGAACCCTTGTTTCTTGGACTATTAGCCATTATAACTATTATACCAAATGGCCCAGGTGATACTAAATAAAAAAGGAAAATGTGTAAGTCATGTATAGGCGCAGAACACGCATACATACTGAAGAAAGCACATGAGGTAAAGAGAAAGTTTCTCCCCTGGAAAAAAGGTGTGGAGGTTGAATGAAGAACATGAAATGTCAATTTAGAGACCAAGTGATGAAGCATTCAGCTACCAAATCCACTACAGGAAGTATGGAAGAAGGATACACTGTTGGAGGTAATAGACCAGACATGTGGGTGGATGGAAGGGGCTCCTAAGGCGTAGGGTGACATGGTGGTGGAATGAGGAAGTTGAGAAGTGTATCAAAGAAAAGTGGAAACGAAGGAGTCGGTAGATAAAAGGTTTAGTGATTAAGGATGTGTATTGTTGAATACTGAGTTTTCATTGAACCATAAAAATCTCAAAGTTGCAGAAGCAGTATCTGGTCCAGTCATAAAGAATTGAGAAAGAAATGGGAAGCGAAGCTGTGAGTAGGATAAAGGAAGGTAAGGCTGTAAAACCATCGGCATTGTTGCAAAAATGTTGAAGGTTGCGGGTGAAACAGGCATTGAGGTGATCACAGACTTGACAAATTAGATCATAAAAGAAGAGGTTATCCCTAAAGATCAGGAACTTAGTACAATTGTGAATTGTTACAAGGGTAAATGGGAAGCACTCGATAGAGGTAATAACAGAGGCTTAAAGTTGATCTATCCGGTCCTGAAATTTATTGTGAGAATACTTGAGCAGAAAATAAGAAGTCAGATAAGCATAGATGCAATGCAGTTTGGTTTTATGTCTGGGCAAAATACCACTGATGTTATATTTATCCTGAGACAAATACAAGAAGAACGTGTATTTTGCTTTTGTGGATCTAAAGAAAGCTTTTGACCGAGTGCCAAGAGAGATTGTCTAGTGGGCTTTGCATAAACTAGGGGCAAATGAGTGGTTGGTGAAGGTTATTCAAACAATGTACAGAAATGCTCAAAGTAGTGTTAGAATTAACAGCACATTTAGTGACAGCTTTAATGTTGAAGTAGGAGTACAACAGGTTTCTGTAGTGTAGCTTTTCATTTGTGTCTTAGAAACATTGTCCAGGGAGTTTCATATGTGTCGTCCGGAAGAAATTCTGTATGCTGATGATTTAGTACTTATCTGTGAAAAGCTACTTGTTAAGTTAAAGACTTGGAGAAATGCAATGGAAAGTAAATGTCTGAGAGTGAATTACCAAGACCAAAGTGATGATCAGTGGCTGGAGTGTTGGAAAATTCCCAAACACAGTTTGTGGAAAGGGAGTCATGTTCAATTCAATTTTTTGTGGTACTTGCAAGCATTGGGTACACAAGAAGTGCAGTGGAATTACTGGTAAATTGAGAGAGGATAACCAATTTGTGTGTAAGACAATGGAGATGGATGAGAACTCGGATGTGGAGAAAGTATATCTAGATGGCAAAGCTATTGAGGTTGTTGAGAAGTTTTGTTACCTTGGTGATACAATTGGAGCCCAGGAAAGAGAAGGTGCTAGTGTGATTGAGAGAGTAAGTTCAGGGAACTTCTTCCATTACTAATCAGCAGAGCATTACCACTGTCGACCGAGGCATGTGTACACAGTGTGATGATGGAAGTGAAACCTGGACAGTGAAACTATAGTAGAATTTTGGGCCCATATATATATATATATATATATATATATATATATATGGACCCAAAGATTCATATCCAATATAGACCTTATCGATTTAATATGTAATACTTTAACTTTGAATATTATTATCATTATTATCTTCATTATAATTGGTCCCCCGATTTATAAAATCGGTGGACTTATGTTTTGAGGCATATCCGTCCGTCCGGATTTTTCTCCGCAACCATCCATTGAATTTCTCTGAAATTTTGCATGAAGTTGTAACTTTGGTCAGGTTAGAAAGTGACATACTCCGATTTTTGAAAAAAAATCTGGTTAGCCCCCCAGGGGGTTAAAAGGCCCCGAAATGGCAAAAAATTACATGTTTTGCCCCATAACTTTTCATCCATCCATTCAATGTGTAGGCAATTGTTCCTAATAGAAAATAAGTATCGCTGACCTTGGGAAAAATCTGGTTCGCACCCCCAGGGGGTCAAAAGCCCCCAAAATGGCAAAAAATGACCCTTTTCTCCCATAACGTTTGATCCATCCATTCAATTTTTCTGAAACTTGCCCAAAATGTAGAGGCAATTGTTCTGGATATAAAATGAGCATCCTTGACCTCAGAAAAATTCTGGTTCGCGCACCCAGGGGGTCAAAAATGCCCCAAATTGCCAAAATTTATTGTTGCATTTTACACTCGCCACATCGAGTCACATACAGAGGGGGACCACACACGCGCGGCTTGTTATTATTACTATTAAGTTATTATTGAGTCTAGAAGGACTATTATTAATATTAATACAATTATTATTATCATTGTTGATATGATTGTTATTTCTATTATTTATTACTGTTTTTATTGATATAATCACTGTAAGTACTTATATAATTACCATTGTAACTACCACTATTACTATAATTATTGGTATAATTATTTTTATCTTTACTAAGATTAATATTATTTTATTATTATTAATATTAACAACTGGTGAAACTAACATATGTTTGGTGTGTCCTCTGTTATAAATTTTTTTTTTAATGTGGTTTTTTTATGTGTTTTTTTAATGCTTGTGAATTATGTAAAGGATGTTGATGCTTTCACTCAAATTTCTGTTGGTGTCCTAAGTATATTGCGCTGAGGAAGAGACATATTGTGAATCATATATATATATATATATATATATATATATTAAAATAAACATAGTTGGAGTATCCAACAGTTGTTTCAGAACCTTGTTGGCTCCTCCTCATCCCTGAGCACTTTTGAAAAATAATGTTTTTGTTCATTTAGTTAATATTTGAACTTAATTAATTAATATATATATATATATATATATAAAGAATAAGAAAATTAAATATGATTCCTAATCGTCTCTGAAACGACTGTACGCCAGACCATTGTTGACTTTGAATTCATGGAACTGTGATAATGTTATGAATCTTTTTATTTATCACTATTATTATTATATATATATATATATATATATATATATATATATACTAGACAAACTGTCTAGGACCGGAGGATCTAGTCCTGTCATATAATATATCCTGTGGCAAATATATTTGACAGCAAAAAGAAAGCTGGGCGCTCTAGGAAGACATGGAAAGAAACCATCAGGTAGACTGTAAACAGTGGCAAATGGACACAGTCAATCTCCACAATCGTGGAGACTTAGCATAAGGACAACCAGATAATGTCGAACCTCTTGTCAAAGGGAACATAGACGATAAACCTAGATAGTAAGCGAGTGAGTGAGCGCATGCTGATTAACACTGACGATGTTGTGTATGTTTTTGAGTGGTATTTGTGGGCAAAAGAAGAAATCTCAAAGCTGAATAAAGGTGAACAGTTGCTTGATCTGCATAACTTCATATAATAGATCAACTGCATGGCCTGGCAGAATATTAGGAACTTCATTATTATTGGCTACCAAATTAAATTTGCCATGATCACTGAAGTGAAACCTGGTCTCCAGTTAAATAAGATGCAAAGACGATTTTTCTATCCCGCTTGTCATGGGGGTCTTTATAACAGGTTTAGAAAGGCGCCAGAAGTGAGGGGTTTTAATATACTTACAGCGCCGTGTGGCTGAGGTAGGGCGAAACTTTTACATAACCTGATGATGCTAATTTCCACAAAACTGTAAAAGACAATGGTGTCAGATATTCTCTCACGGTCCAACAAAAGCTGGCCTGTGGGTGTGGTGAGTAGAAAGGTTAAACATGGCTGGAAAGAAGCCCGAATGCCAACAGTGTAACGATCCTGATTTCAAACTAACAAACAAAATAGACAATAGATTTAAAAAGAAAAAAGAAAAGTTTGTTTTTTCTTGGAAAAGGAAGGTTTTTGTTTTTTTCTTTTTTGGGGGGGTTTTTTTTTTTTGCTGTTTTCTCTCTGTGTGTCACTCCTTTTCTCTCTCTTTCTTTCCAACAAACAAAAATATTTGTCAGATAATTACTCTTTTTTTTTATGACTTTGCTTCTCATTACCACCACCACCACCGGGTTCTGCACCTCCTCCTCCTCCTCCTCCTCCTCCTCCTCTTCCAACATTATCATTTCCTGCTTCAACTAATTTATGTTCCAACGCCCCCATCTTGTTTTTATCTACTATGCATAATCATTCATCAATTTGAAATATATTTCACACTAAACTAGGACAAACCTATCAACCGAGATGTAGGTTAGGACTTGTTAAATGCGCACACCTAAACAAACTGAAAATTCCACTTTGAAAAAAGACTAAACACATAGACATCAAAGTATTAAATCTGTAGTTTCCCCAGCCAATCAAATACAGAGTAAATAAAAAAAAAAAGGCCTCTGTTCAGTCTTGAGAGAAAATGGATGTTCTCCATTGCATAGTGAATCTATAATGAAGCTAGGGTTGCACAATCCTCAACTATAACATGACCCCTTATTATTTTCGTAAGGGCTTCCATACTTTTGTAACAAATGTAACTTCAATTCTTAATAGTATTATGTCGATTAAAACATTTGTGTGTGACTTGGCTTCCATATTCTTAAGGGGATTTCAAATATGAATGTTTATAATGTACTTCAAATGGTTATGCATGACGTTGTCTATTATGTTTATGTGTCATATAACAATTATCTTTGTTGAGGGAATTTGCTTGTAACTCGTCAAGATGTCACGCATCAAAAAAGACTGAAAATCTGCACTTGCTTGGTTTCTTCTTTCGGTAATCGATCATCTAGCATTTAGAGAGGAGTTGCTTTCTCGAGCAGGTTAGAACACAAGGAAAACTTTAAAAAAAAAAAAAAAAGGATTTTACGTTTAACTTTTATTGATTTCTCTCACACTCATTTCTCTATGTTCAATGGGGCCCTCTTATGAAGTCCTCTCGGGGAGCAAAGTACAGGACGTCCTCACTAATCAAAATTGAGGAAACAACTCTCCCGTTTTCTGATCAGCTCACCCCATTTTTCTTAATCTGTTTTTATTTTTACACACACTTTCCTCAACAAGAAAACGCAAATGTTTATTTAAATAATTCACCTACCGACTTTCCTAAATCACAACCTGTCAAAATAACCCCGCCTTGACTTCTAGATACGACCAAATCTCACCCCACACATTCTATTTGCTAACCTTATTTTGTGTAACCTACCTATTATGTTAAATACTGTTACAGAACCGCACCTCTCATTTATTCCAGTAGCAAGAAGTTCAGGATAACTAGAAACAGTGATGGGATAAGCAGAGAAAGACTGGTGTTATTTTGAAGTTTTCCTCCTCTTAGACTTGTTGCACAACCCGGGCTTGAGAGTCTAATCTACTCTACTAGTTAATCCATAAATGTAGGGAGGATATATTGATTCATACCTTTCCCAAGGTTGACACATCGGTTCTTGTTAGATCACTTAGGTTAAGCTATACTGAACTAGGTCAGTACCGGATGGGTGACTATTTTGGAATACCAGGTGCTGTATGTGAGAGGATGGTGACACTGCAAAAAAACTAATGTTGTCAAAATCATCTTATTTAACCGGGATATACATGCGACTGGAGGCCGCTTGTGAATTTAATATTCCCTAGAAACTTTCTCCTTTGGAGGAAGCTGGCTCAACCCACCCAGGGTGCATGTCATACCAGACAGGTAAGGGTGTTATTGAAAATGATGCAGTAGCTCTGACAGAACTTGAAGCCAACAGTCTGCTCTCGTTGCAAGCGAAAAAGATTTCTTTTTTTTTAACTTCATTAAAAACTCTGGTCTTTGTTCAGTGCAGAATATCATCTGATACTCATGTTAATATTTAATCTAAAAACTTTCATAGTAACATGATAATGAGGAACTGCTCTTATCCTATCCTACTTTAACAGCAATGGCAATGTAAACACATGGTGGTTGTCGTATCCTAACTCTCGGAAAATATGTACATCATGTATATCATGTTTAGAAGAAAAAAATTGTAATTCGATTTACTTTCTTTGCTCATATACTTTATCCTACTTGGCCTATTTTTCTGCAGGAAGCCATCTTTTTATCCACAGCACATTTAAGTTAAAATGGCTGCCATCGTTACTATCAGCAGCAAATACCAGTACCAATACTATTTACTGATAATATAGCATTGCTGCATTTGTTTTTAAGTAAATAATATTTACATGCTATAATTTTATTTTTCAGCAAGAGGACCCAACGTTGTTTGGGATTGAATGAGAATCACTACTATGCATTATACTCATAATACCATATTACCTTTGTTTTTACTTCCTCTCTCCTCCTGTTTCGCCCTCTAATATAGTCAAAAGAAGCTGACATGTTGGAAAACTCTCTGAATTAGTGTCTTATACATATGGTGTAAATCTTATATGAATAGAGATTCTGTCCGTCCGTCCGTCCGTCCGTCCGTCGCAATTTATTTGGATCGTAATAAATACATTGCGGAATTTGTCTCATTTCGAAGTTTCAGAGATCTTAACTACTTTTACAAATGGAGAATATTGCATTGATAGTAAATAGGGGGTTCTGTCCCCATGGATCACTTAGAGGTGGGGGACATGTAAATATTCAGCACATAGAGAGTAACGTAGAGATTCGGGGCCACTTCCATTGTCTTCCTCTGAGAATTTTATACATATATAAATTTCATCAAAATAGGATATATTTGAAGTATTGAAGAAGGTTCATCTGCCATAGCTCTCTTAGGTTAGAAGGGCACTTAGAAATTCAGGACCATTTCCATTGTCTTACCCAGAAAATTTTATACATATGATATAAATTTCATCAAAATAAGATATATTTGATATATTAAAGGAGGTTCAGCCCTCATCGCTCTCTTAGGTTAGGAGGGCACTTAGAGATTTGGGACCACTTCCATTGTCTTCCCCAGAAAATTGTATCAATGTGATTTAAATTTCATAAAAATAGGATATATTGAAAGTTTTAAAGATGTTTATGCTCTCATAATCCCCTTTAGAGAACACTTCCATCATCTTCCCTGGTAAATTTTACATAAGAATACACTTGTAGATTTTATGTAGATTCTCTAACCTTTCTTTCTATAGGGAACACACAAACATCACACACAGACATTGAGTTTTATATATAGAGATAGATTAAAAGAAAGCAATCCTTCTTTTATTTTATCCTCATGTCGACACAATTACATTTTAATTTAAGATGTGATAACGTTAAAACTTATTCAGAAATCTTACTTTAAAATAGAATACTTCACTGATCGGAATGCAAAAAATAAATCGATTTTCAAACAAATTCTACTTGATACTATATGACGTAAAAGAAAATGTAATTTTGAGTCTCAGTTCTCCACTCACAGATTCATCTTTTTATTCACCATCATATTCAGTTTCACGTCATGGCATGTGTTGGACGGCTTTAAGAAATTGTCTTCCAAACTAACCTATCTCTGGCTAGGTCTATATGTTTCCCGCTTGTTCCCAAGTACATCCTTATCACTTCCTCCCATGTTTTCCTTGGCTTTCTCCCTCTGAACTGGACTTGCTACCTTAACTGGTCTACATCTACTAATTCAAGAACTCTCATCCATTCTTTTAATGTGGCCATACCATCAAAGTCTTCTGTTCTGTACACATCTCCCTAAATTGTCCAGCTTTAAGCTTCCTCTGAGCTCATTCAAATGTTCTTAATACTTTGCCTGCTACATTACATCCGTAATAGAAAAGATAGTCACCGGTGTCGAATTAAAATCAGTCTTCTCTTAATTTGTAACTAGTAGCTGAATGCAAATTTAAAGATGTTTATTTAAAAAAATAAAGAAATTGGAACCTAAACTAAATAATCCCGGTCAACACCAGGAGGGTCGAACTAGTATATATCTATTACTAATGGAGATTTTGTATCTGTTGAAGCTGAATCTATACTTCTATAAATGCTTGGATGAGGGATGGCACGGTGGCTAAGTGGTTAACGATGCAGACTGAGGACCTGGGTGTGTCGGGTTCGAATCCAGTTTGTTCCACTGTGGTAGGAGGTAAATAAAATACTTCTATAAATGCTTGATTCGGTTTACTATACTATTTCAGACTAATGTACTATCTTTATGTGCTCAATTCAGAGGGGAGTGTAGTATCTGTCTACCATTCTCTCAGACATTACCTCCTTTGAGGGAGTAGTGTAGTATGTGTTCTGTTGTCATAAGACCACCCTCCCAGGCATTACCTCCTCCTTGAGGGTATTGTAGTATATGCTCGTTCGTCATATATACTAACAAAAATATGCTACCAGAGGGAGCATAATTTTACTAGTATATATAATGGTGGTGAATCAATGAGTTCAGACTGTAACATTTATTTTATCTGTATAATTAATGTCCACTGTATGTTACTTATAGTATTGGGTTAATTGCCTCAACAAGATATTATGTTGGAAAGTAATTATTTGTTGTATAAAATAAATACGTTTTTCTTTTCACTTTTTCTTTACTGTATTTTTAGATTCCAATGTACATAAGTATAGTCTTACTAAATATAACGGCATTTGCTACATTAATAACACAATGAATGTATATTGTTTGATTTCTTTTGTTATTCTTACATAAAATCATGTTTCATAAGAATGACTTTATCATCTAACATATAAAGTTATCTTGTGGGATTATAAAAGTTGGACCGAAATAGCATTTAAGTTGACATATATAACTTTGATTCTAGATAGCCAATTTTCATGTGTTATTATTGTGCCATGTTATTGGTACTATAATAAGATACTTTGCTGCAGGTTATTTAAAATATTATGTAGTCTTGCCCGGATAACTGGGAAATTGAAAACATTTCCCAATTATGAGCGAAAATATCAGAATCATTCAGGCGAATAATTGATATCTTTTTATTGAAGAATATAAAATATGATTGTTTCCCTTACAACTAAAATTTTATTTCTTTTTCTGTATAAGTTTAAAACATGTGCACAGAAATAAAAATGAAAACCTAAAATGACTTCACTGTATCCCAGGCAACACCGGGTAGGTATAGTTAGATGTATTAATAATAATAGGTCCATTCAATCTTCACGTTTAGCAGTACCCTTGTTTGGTAAAATCAGCCTTGACTTTTTCTCACTATTCAAAACTATCAAACTCTCTGTAAAAAATAAAATTCTGAAATATACACATAAAGAATTATACATATTAATTTTGTTTAAAAATATATTGCAAGTAATTACAGAGTGGTTTGTTTTTCTGTCTAAATTATAACTACTTAGCCTTTTGGCTAGGAGCAAAGTGTAGGATCTGTTCTGATACTACACTTCATCTTTTCTGTCCTCAGTCAGTGAAGGAGAAATTGTTCTAGACTGAGGCAATATTTATTTTTGTTTCAATCTAGAGTGCCTCTTTTGGGGGAGTTGGATTTTATCCACATTTAAAAATGACCTTGTATCTAACTTTGGCCACATATGGGGGAGGGGAGGGCAAGTAAATAAGAACTACTTGTTCCTGTTCCAAACATGGAGCACTACGAATAGAGTTATACTTATTTGTGTTTAAATTGCATTATTTGTTTTTCTATCTAAATTAATAATTCAAAATGTTATGGACAAAGAGCCACACCCGCCCGTGTCCAAAATTATATGGCAATTTAGAGTTAATTATGCTGTGAGAATATATATAAATACAACTAATATATTTATAATGAGTTATTTATTTTATTATTTACTTATTTTTTTATTTCACTTATTTTGCTTAATTAAGACGCAAATGACAAAGTAGATATTCATTTATATGTCTGCATTGGCACTATCATCATCAGGGTTTTTGATCACTACTGGAGGAGGAACCCCTTCCTGGTCTCCTTCCACTTTGTTTTCTCTCTAGCTAGGCATAGCCACGTAGGACCCAGTTGGCTGCTGAGGCAGTCTCTCCACCTGGTTTTTGGCTTTCCCCTTAGTCTTTTCCATTGCCTTGGGGTCCATTCTGTCGCTCTAGATGTCCGCCTGTTGTCTGTAGATCTCAAAAGGTGACCTGCCCATTAGCCGTTCATATGATGGTGATGATGTCGTTTACTCCAGTTTGTTGTCTAATCCAGGTGTTTCTTTTTCTTTCACGTAAACTAATTTTTATTTTTTGTTTTAATAATTTAATTTAGTTTCCGTTTTATAAGCCATTGAAACAAATACTGACCAGCATTCTTTATTGTAAACATCTAACACGAACAATGTGCATGATAGTGCATTGTTATTTCTACATATGAGATAGAGATACATAATATCTCTGTGACAGGATCACAGATAAAAATAAGTCTGGGTCTGGTGTTGCCACATACACCAACAAAACCCTATGAAAAATGACAGCAAATAAATATGAAAGCCGAGGGGCTTAGAAGAAAGATCTGAGCATCATGATCGGCAGAGTTCACCCTTTAATAGCTGACATAGGAGACCCGAACAGCATCCTGCATATGTTGGTTCTTCTTAGACAAAAGCTACCCCATGTAGAGCTATGACCGTGCCTTCGACTGACCGCCTTACCCCAAATATATGTGCCATGTGTCTTCATCATCATTATCATCTTGCTGGCTGTGTCAGAATTTTAATGTAGTCAGTGGCCGGGGCGCAAAGCCACTATCTACAATTTACATGCATGATAAAAACAAAACACAGATATAGACATTGTATACAAGCGACTGGTCAGGCATGAGTGTGTGTGGATGTGTTGTTGGGGTCCTGTCACTAGTCTCTACATCTGAGCTTAGCCTCCCATCTCTAAAATTCATGATCTCAGGTCTGACCTCTCTTGTTGTAACCCTTTTTTTTGTCGGGCTCTTTTGCCGTTCTCCCTCAAACAGCTAGTGTCTCCTAAATATATCTACTCTCCACAAGAAATCATAGGCGACTGATTTTTCTAAGTTACTTCCACCAGAAACTAGATATGTCCGTTTTCTTTCTCATCCTCCTGAATTCTCTATCTTGACTCCCTCCCACGGGCTAACTGTCTATGGCGTTGCTTTGTCTGTGAAGTTCAATGGATCAATCGGGTTTTATAATGTCGTTCATTTCCTAGCTTGTGGTCCTGGTTGCTGGAATGAGAGTACTATCGTATCACACCCACATAAAAAGTTTTCTTTACACATATAGAACATAATCCCGGAGTTATGCCATCGATTTTTCAAACACCCATACATTAAAATAAGTTTCCAATTAAAAAAAGTCTTATTTTCATCTTCCCTTATTTCCGAGTTATTAAAGTTTTTAAAAAAATGATTGATTAGTTTATGCCAGAAGAGCTCGGGTTTTTTTATTTGTTTTTTTTTTTGTTTTTTTCTTTTTTCAGACAAAACCTGATATTGAATGACGACTATTGCGTGCCTCTATTTTTGATAGTTTTCAAGATATGGGGCAAGATTCTGTGGCACATATACCTAGTTGATAAGAACCATGTCACATACGCCTATCAGTCATAATTAACCTACCGAAAAAGAGAAAAACTTATAAACGGTTTTATAGTTTTGTGGGGCACAATAAACAGAAAAGAAATAAAATAACCTTGATGGATACATAAACAGATATATCAGGACTAGCTCATCAACCAAAATGAACTTTAAAAAACAACAAAACTTTTTATCACGAAAATAAATCAAAATGAAAGAAGAAGATACTGAACTTCACAGCACAAACGGATGCGGCAGATAAAGCAACAAGAACATAGAAAAAGGAAAGAAAAAGAAGGCGACACATCTTCCCATGCAAATCGGTCAGTTATTTCTATGAAAAGTGTTATGCATGCACACACACGCACAGATTTATACGCAGGGTTAATAAACCAGTTTCGTAGATGTAAACTTATACAGAAAATGCTATTTTATTTTGAACTAGCTGTTTTTTTTTAATAAATATAGTTCAACCCAAACAAAGCATGCTGCCACTGTAGACATAAGGGGCTACTGAGAATTAGGGTGAAAGTGTTGGGGGTCATCTTAAATTGGAAGCTGTGCAGCGAAATGCTTGTTCACATTAGTTTTAAATTTCTGCACATCGGTACAGTCGGATGAGTAGGGAAGGAGTCCCAAAGACAGGGAAAGAAGCTATAGGAGTAGAAGGCTCTCCGGCATCTGGGTACCTCCACAGTGAATGGGTGTAATTTAGCTGATTGGTCGAGTGTATTTATGTCGAGGGGGCACCAGAGCAGTAAGTTCATCGGAGCACATTCCATTGAAGTACTTGTAAAACAAGTAACATTGTGGCAATGGGACAGGGGCTGGAGTTTGGTGGATAGTGAGGAACTTATTAGATTAGCAACTCGTTTTAAGACTTTGTCTAAGAGGGAGAGACTAGCAGATGGTGCACCATCCCAGATGTGGCAACAATACTCCATGCATGGGCGGATGGTGGCTTTGTAGAGATATAGGATACTGTCAAGTGAGAGAAGTTTTCTAGCACGGTAGAGGGAGTCCACCTTCTTTGCAGGTAGGGTGTTATTTGCCATGGCAATCGGTGGTTGCTCAGATTGAAACATATTAGATTTATTTTCAATTTTATAAATAACTAGCAGAATACCGATTAAAGGACATGTATTCTGCTAGTTATTTATAAAAGTAATTCACCAAACACGACACACACATCCTCACATATATATATATATATATATATATATATATATATATAAGAATAATTGTTTGGAGGCGATAACAATGCGTTGTTAAAGTGACACATATACGACATGTGGGATCGTAAAAACAAAGTGACAATATTGAAAAGTCAATAATTTTCAAAAATTTTATTTACCAGTGTATCGTTGACCGTGGTGTTAGGTTGGAGTGTGTCCTTTTCATTATTATTTTTTTTAATTTTCGAGGTAAGCCCTCATCTTCAGAAATAAAATAAATACAGCCACTCGTTGGAGTGTGTTTTTTTGCCATATATATTATAAGTGGAATATCCAGTGATACAGCAAATCCTAGGAACATATATCAGAAAGAACTGTTCGAAATAAGTCATACATCATTCACTATGACTGCAATTCCTACCGCTACATACCTAGAAAACAGAGCTGTTAAACCTGACATGATATGGGACAAAAGGAAGAAAGTAGACACCCAAGTTGAAGTCAGTGTCCCTAATGATGCTGGCTTAAACAGAGCTGAGGGGGAGAAGATAACGAAATATCCAATTTTTATGTACGATATGAAAAAAACTGGGAATCTTAGGAAGATCTCCATCATTCCAGTTATTATAGGAGCAACCGGACTCATGAAAAAGAATTTCAAAAGCTAACTGCCGAATATACCCAGTTAACCAAGTGCACAAGAGATACAAACAATTGCACTTGAAGGGACGGTTAGAATCTTTAAAAGCTCTATCGGTTGGAGTCTCTGAAATAGTAGTTGAATGTCTGGCATCCAATAGGATGCCCCATCCCCAGCAAAAACAAAAATATAAGAAAATAGAAAAAATATATATATACTAGAAAAATACCTATCACAGGACGAGTACAATTAATTCACCAAACAGAACAATTTTGCACCACTTTTATGTCCCCTTAATAAGATTAAAACCAAGATATAATTATACTAAACCCATGTCTAGAATCCTTATTCTAATTTTGATCGACATCTATTACATGATTTTGATTCTAGAAAATGTCTCAAACTGAAGGCTTAAGCAGAAATTCAGAGAATCTTGCTTAAACAGTGTCTAAGGACTATGAATAAAATTCAATACAAATCTGGTATATCTGAATTCTCAAATGGAAGGTTATTCTTATATTATGCCCGCTACTCCAAAGAAACTGAAATTTGGGAAATATCTATTAATTGATGTCTAATACCTATCGTTAAAATTTCACAAAAATCGAAGGTATCTGAATTTTCACGAAGGGCTTCCACCCCCTTTTACTCCCTTTGCATTAAACTAAATATAGACCATATTTGGACCCCTGACTCCTTGCAGCTGTTTTCCAAAATTCATAATGATCGGTCACTTAATTTAGGAGTAAATCCTGTACATATACATAAACATTCCTAATTTTATAAAAAATATGGTAGTATATATGTGTGTGTGTGTGTGTATTTTTCATTTATATTTAGATTTCTCTATTCAAATATAAATTGTATAACATAAAGTAATTATAATAGCTCAATAGTGTAAGGCCAGAGCTATATTATATTCAATATTTTTTTTAAATTTTATACCATATCAATGTTATGAAGGACAGATTCATGTCATTTCATAAAATTTATTTTTTATTCAGCATACAATAGTTTTAGCAAACACCAATATATTTGTAAATGATCCTGTGCATTTATTTCTTGGTGTGGCTATCTTCAGTGCTAATTTTACAACACAAATATATATATATATATATATATATATATATATATATATATATATTTATATATATACTAGCTGTACTTAGCTGGCGTTGCTCAGTATTTTTACTTGCATTATTTTTTTGTTTTTAAAGTATGCTGGGTTTTTTTTTCCAAAATAATGTTTTATTCCAAACAAACTTTGTATTCGACAATACCTCTGTATTGACGAATACAGAGTTACATCCCTTTTTTTAAGATAGCATATGTATGAAAATAATTTTAATTCTGAATTAAAATAATTTTGATTCAGTCAAAGTATTTTCTGGAAGGAATTAAATTGAATTACAGGTTTTTGTTCTTAACAACATGTTGCAACGAGCCATCAAAAGAACTGACGAACCAGAATCAAATATTGATTTTGTTGGAAGAAAGCTATCGATGACAAACGATAATGAAACTGACATATTTTTTTATGTATTAGATTTTTCTCATGTATACATTGTTTATTTAAATGTATTCGCATTTATTTCTGATCTGTTTGACTTTTGAGCTGTTGAACAGACTAGAGACATTGCATTTGATACGTACACTTCGAAGCACTCTAACATCACTGAGACTCAAAACAGAGTTCAAGAACGAATGACCACCTTTGTTTTTCCATTATATCCGGAAAATTATTTCTTCGTATATGGTGATAATGCGTCTCCTTCTGCGACACGTCACAGACATCTGTAACATGATGCATCAGCAAACTGAAAAATTTGCGGATAGCTTTTAGGTGCATCCTTGCATCTCTATTAAAGACTCCATCCACCAGCCCGTCTGTCTCACTTAAGTTGCAGCCAGATTGGATGTGGATTTGTAAAAATTATGTAAAGAACCGAATTTTTCGCATAAGGCTAGAGTAAGGATAAATCTGTAAATTCCTTTTGCTCAAATTCTACTTTTTAGCTTCTATGTGTTCAGGATGTTGCGTCACAGACTGTCTGTCAGTGACACGTAACAGATAAGCTGATAAAATCTTTCTCCTTTGTCTGATAAATTTAGCAAATTTTTGTATTTTGGGATTTTTATCTGCTGTATCTAAATTGATTTTTTATAATTGTAAATGAAAAAAACTCAGGAGATTTATGATATTTGATCTTAGAAATGTAAAAATTTGATCCTAAATGTAGATTGTATAGATTTATCAAATCGATCAATTTTAAGAGAATCTCGTTAGGAAATTAATTTTCATGGAAAACAATTTAGAGATTCTGAACATTACCCCCAACATTTATTCTGCCGCATCACCATCGTCGCAATGTTGCATCCCTGTACTTGTTTTACAAGTACTTTAATGGAATGTGCTGCACTTGTGCCTCCCCTCTATGTAAATACTCCTTATCAACCTGTCAGTCATCAAGATCCCAAACCTTTCAATGTTTAGCTCCCCAGATGCCGGAGGACTTTCTACTCCAATAGCTTCTTTCCTCGAACTGCTAGCCTTTGGAATTCTCTTCCTGTTTCCCTGACCGTACTAACATGTAGAAGTTTAAATGTAATGTGAACAAGTATCTCGCTGCAAAACTCCCCAATTAGGATACCCCTAATTCACAATAGCCCCTTACATCTCAGTGGCATTGTGCCTTGTTTGGGGTGAACAAAAGTAAAAAATAAAAATAAAAAACAGTGAGAAAGAGAAGGAGAGAGAATGGACTACTGCTACGTTTCATTTACGCAACAAAACTCCAGCTGTTTATGTGATGAGCCGCCATCAGCTGAGATCAAAGGATTGCTCCATCGTAGTGCTACATAAAGACTTTTAAAGCATAAAAACTGTCAGTGTCACTGCTGAGTTAAATAGAATCTATCATTTGTAGACGATTTACTTACAAAATATATGCCTACAAAATAAGTTAATCTATATGTATTTTGAAGAAATTATTGAAACGATATTGGACATGAGTATGTAAAAATAATGCTAAAAACGGTATCTTTCACATAAGGTTAGGTTACGCACCAAAGTGGAAAATTCCATTAGAAGTTAAAAGTGTATAATTAGAGTTACGTTTTAAGATTTGACGTCACAGACAGGAAGTCGAATTACATCGAAGTGTATGAACTGATAAAATCTTTCTCTTGTTTCAGAATCGCAAAGATAAGCCATCATGTTTGAGACAGCTGTTCCCTACCCCATATGGGTGATGGGTTTGCGGGAAGATTAAGGTATATCTGTATACTGGAATAAAAAAGAAAAACCTGAAAGGAATTGTTAAACCCCAAATGATTTTGTGCAGCCATTATTCTATTAAAAAGGAGACGAAAATAAACACATATCATCACACACATACGATGGCTGTTTCTATTTACTTAGCTCCCCATGGGGGCAAATTTAGACACAGTTTTTAATGTGGGAAAAATCCAGTTCCCCATAAAGGGGCACTCTGGATTAGAAAAAAAAAATTAAAATTGCCTCGGTCTAGAAGGACTTCTTCAGTGACCAAAGACAGAATAGACTAAGTCTAGCATCAGAACAGCCAAAACAATGAGAAAGAAGAGGAGAGACTGCTACATGTCATCTACCCAACAAAACTCCAGCTGTTTGTGATGAGCCACGTTCAGATAATCTGCTGCAATCCAAGAATTGGTCCACCATAATGCTACACAGTTTTAAATAGCATTTAAATAAGTCTCCATCTATTCATCCATATCCCATTACATCAGGGGACGTCGTTGGGGATCAGGCAGATACTCCCTCTGTCCTAACTTTTCAGTGGGCATGATGGAACCGGATGGAACCCCATGTCCTCTCCAGGCCACATACATTTTAGTGCTTGCCAGGTTCAACATCGCTTAACTTTGATTATGCCGTATTAAGTCTGTCTCACTTAAATTTAAAATGACATTTCAACATGGACTCATGGCATAGCATTTTTCTTTAGGTGTTGGCTAACAATCAGTTCTAAGTGACAGTCTTGTGAAGGTCAAAGGTTAAACCCTTCCTACAGACGAAGCTTCTAATCGGTCATGGCTGACAGAATGAGAACAATCTACCTCTATGGATTAAATAAAGGATTCAAAATTCTGTCTAGTTTCACAGAGTTCGGCAAGATGCACCTGTAAAAGTTCAGAGGTTACATCTACTGAAATTTTGTGAATATAACTACCAACATGAGAATATATATATATATATATATATATATATATATATATATATATATATATTCAATCCCCTTTAAGTGCGTCCGGACTCACCTATATTTTGAGCACTTTCTCCACACTGCTCCCACGCAAAGAGTTTTCTTCACATTCATCTGACTTCTTTTCAACGGAAATTTACCACCCGGACAATTTGCATATATTTTTCACAGAATTTTTCTTTTCATTCACTGCGTTTTTTTAACAAAACTTCCTTTAATAATAATTTTCATATTTTTCAAATATTTGAACTTTGGTTTTTTCGAAAGCCAACTTATCCATCTGTATTTCTCCTCTGATGATATGATTTCGATCTTTGAAAAACCTTGGCTTAAGGAAAGAATAATAAACACTAGTTTATTACTGAATACACCTTGCATTGAACAATTGAAATTTGAAATAAATTTGGACAATCGTCGCATATTTATCACTCTTTTTTTTTCTATCTCTCTCTCTATATATATATATATATATTATACAAGCGTCATTAAAGACCACAGAGTTCTCTCTCTTCACGATTTTTCTTGTCAATTTCTCGACGCGGCGAGCGATTCTTCGGTTTTCGGGTGTTAACCGGTGGAGTATAGCACCTAGCGTTGTGTCGTGGGCCATTCCTCTAGCGCAGGGGTGGGCAACATTCGGCCCGCGAAGGCTTAGCGTCCGCCCCGCCCCCCCCCCCCTGTTATGCTTTATTATTGCAATCCGGCCCGCGAACCTCCCAGTAAAACTCATATCATTTTGTGACATAGACGTAAAAGTAGGTTTCAATTAAGATTTACAGTGGAATAAAAATGTATAAATATCGGCGAGCGATGATGCATGTATATTTCATTTTTCTTTAACTATTAATTTCAAATCCTTGGCCTGAGATAAAAATAGAAAAAGAGAAAGAGAGAGGCAAAGAGGAAACGAGAGACAAGGAAAGGGCATGAAACATAGAACTTATGTGAGGTGTGTCAAAACGAATGCTGGATCAACTTGCTACTTTCCCCCGTCATTATTTTTTATGATTCCAAAATGGCTCTTCGTCGGCGCCTTTTATAACATCACATACAGAAGTCTCTTGAGAAAAAATATAAGATTTGCAGAGTGTTCAATGCAATTTTTGGACAATTTATTCATGTAAACAAAATATAGTAATTCTGAGATTTCGTTTTTCACTCCGGCCCGCCATCTCCTTCCAAAAGTCTCATCTGGCCCTCACTCTGAAAAGGTTGCCCACCCCTGCTCTAGTGCTTTTGGTCTCTCGACCGTCTTCAGGAGGCTGTGTTTTATTGTTACTAAGAGGACTGGCACACGACACAATGCTAGGTGCCATACTCCACCGAGAAATTGACAAGAAAGATCATGAAGAGAGAGAACTCTGTGGTCTTTAATGACGCTTGCATAAAAAATGCTGCCGAACTATACATATATATACATATTTGGTTGTGTAATAACTCATGGTGTGTCTGAACCTTTCCCATCGAGTGAATGTTGTTCATCACAGTTTTTTTTATTATTATAATCCATCTTCGTCAATTCTCTTGTTGTTTATTGTGTGATCTGTCCATGAGATCAAAATTCCCATTTTTGAAGCGTGGAAACCAATGCGGTGGCAGTCTTTTGAGGCATTGTTGTGACTTTGTTTTTATTCACTGCACAAGCAGTGATCATTCGCCATTGTCTTAGTTCAAATTCAGTGCTTGATTTCGACACTGGCCATAGTGTCAATCATGTGGTCTAGATCACTGCTGTAAGAAGTGGATTTTTCTTCAAAATAAAATAAAACAATGTTTTATTTTGAGAGGTTTAAAATGTTACCCAATTTCCCTATCAAACAATAGACTTGCAATCAGAACAATAGTTACTTCCAACCGGATGCAAAACAACAGACCATCAGGTTAAAATCCTGACTGTACTTTGAGGCCAACAGTCAAAAATTTTTCCTTTGGCTGTCTTTCTCTAAATGTATATAGATATGTATTTTACCACATCGTGAGACGACTTCAGATTGATCAGCTGTTAATCTATGGACACAAAAACTGACTGACCAGGGTGTCTATTGGTTGAAGTGGATATAAATTATATAGAATCTCAAGTAGCATGCTTTCTCAGCATGTGTCCCTGCTTTTAAGAAGTGATTACTATTCCAAGTGGAGAAACCACATTCTGAGTGATCAGATTCCGAGCCAGATATATTTCCTACATGCAGGCGTGACGTTTGTAACTTGCATTATGCATCCTGAATGAACATGCGTCATTATGCATGTTCGTATTGTCCGTTACTAATACACAGAACAAATCTTATGGGCAGCTTCTGGTCTTAACACCGATTTAAATGCAAAAAAAACAAATTGTGTCAAATGCTCTGTGTTTCATCCACTTGGCATTCCGTTTTAGTGAATTGAAAATACACAAAGATCAATAAAAAAAAAAATTTAATCAAAACTCATTAGCAATCAATCAGGTTGAGAATTCTTCTTGGAGTCTCTTAATTCGTCCCCTTCAACCATCTCTGTCAGACATTGCTGTTGGCAGGTTCTCCAGATGGCATCCAGTCTGCAGGGAAGCAGTCCTGTGGTAATGTGTTCCACAGATGGGAATTTGTTTGAAATGATGCTCATGAATTTTTCTTAAACACAATATAATCAGTTTGAGGTATATTTTATTCACATGCAAATATCAAAAGTAAAAATCTACATATAATACTAAAACTCTGCGAATGTTATTTGCTGTCTTGCTTGCTTGTAACCGTGCACACTTTGCCTGTACATGAATGTACTAGATGGTGGAAGGAAGGGTGAATAACGTAGATAAAGGGTGAATGAGTGAAGTGGTGAGATAAATGGAATGATGTAAATAATTAAGAGAGAAAAAAGGGTATCTACTATAACATCACAATGTATTCTGGTTTCCTTTGATTTTGTGAAAGTTTGACGTGTCAAAAATTAGGTGTTTGTTTATTGATTGTGTTGGAGTTTTGTTTTGTTTTTTCTATCTATCTAGTTATTTAATGTACCAGCATTGACCCAATGGGTCACAGATCGTCTAGTGATATATAAAAGTAACAATACGCAAACAGGAACCTCCAATGTTGTAAGTGAATGAATGAGCGCACCCGGCATACCAGAATATAACTCGATCATCCTGACTCCCTGTTTAGAAGTACTTCAGTGGTCAACGGTGATGGGTCAAATTCAGTCTCTGTTATTTTTACTTCTGACAGGTTCAAATCAAAAAGTATGGATAAAATTGTAGAAATTGTAAAAAAATGATTTCGGCAATATAATTTATTCAATGCGTTATTATGATTTTTAAATGATTTTAATGTTAAACCAATATGAAAATATTTTTAAAACAATATATTTTCATAAAATAAAAAAATACATATTTCAATATATTTTTTTTTTTAAACTATTTGATTATTTATTTTTATAAAAATAATATATGCTATTTGCTTAAACAATTATTTAAAAAAACAAACATTTTATCATAAATAATATATATTTCATTATATTTAATAACAAAAGAAAACTATTTGATTATTTATTTTTGTAAAAACAATAGACACTATTTCTTAAAACAATTATTAAAAAAAGATATATTATTATAAAAAAATCAAAAGACAGATTTGATTTTTTTTAAATATATTATAAACTATTAGTTTAAAATATACAATTCTAAATTTCTGATGTTATTTCTTGATACATAGGTGACTGATTTCCATCGTTCACCATCTTACTCGGAGGTATTTCTAAACAGGAAGTCAGGATTTTCGAGTTATATTCTGATATGCTGCACACCCTTTCTGTGTACTCTGCAAATGTCAAAAGTAGAAATCTACATAGACTACTAAAACTCTGAGGATGTTGTTTGTTATCTTGCTTGCTTGTCACCGTGCACACTTCAGATGACTATGACAATCTGTATAATACTAAAACTCTGAGGATGTTGTTTGTTATCTTGCTTGCTTGTCACCGTGCACACTTCAGATGACTATGACAATCTGTATAATACTAAAACTCTGAGGATGTTGTTTGTTATCTTGCTTGCTTGTCACCGTGCACACTTCAAATGACTATGACAATCTGTATAATACTAAAACTCTGAGGATGTTGTTTGTTATCTTGCTTGCTTGTCACCGTGCACACTTCAGATGACTATGACAATCTGTATAATACTAAAACTCTGAGGATGTTGTTTGTTATCTTGCTTGCTTGTCACCGTGCACACTTCAGATGACTATGACAATCTGTATAATACTAAAACTCTGAGGATGTTGTTTGTTATCTTGCTTGCTTGTCACCGTGCACACTTCAGATGACTATGACAATCTGTATAATACTAAAACTCTGAGGATGTTGTTTGTTATCTTGCTTGCTTGTCACCGTGCACACTTCAGATGACTATGACAATCTGTATAATACTAAAACTCTGAGGATGTTGTTTGTTATCTTGCTTGCTTGTCACCGTGCACACTTCAGATGACTATGACAATCTGTATAATACTAAAACTCTGAGGATGTTGTTTGTTATCTTGCTTGCTTGTCACCGTGCACACTTCAGATGACTATGACAATCTGTATAATACTAAAACTCTGAGGATGTTGTTTGTTATCTTGCTTGCTTGTCACCGTGCACACTTCAGATGACTATGACAATCTGTATAATACTAAAACTCTGAGGATGTTGTTTGTTATCTTGCTTGCTTGTCACCGTGCACACTTCAGATGACTATGACAATCTGTATAATACTAAAACTCTGAGGATGTTGTTTGTTATCTTGCTTGCTTGTCACCGTGCACACTTCAGATGACTATGACAATCTGTATAATACTAAAACTCTGAGGATGTTGTTTGTTATCTTGCTTGCTTGTCACCGTGCACACTTCAGATGACTATGACAATCTGTATAATACTAAAACTCTGAGGATGTTGTTTGTTATCTTGCTTGCTTGTCACCGTGCACACTTCAGATGACTATGACAATCTGTATAATACTAAAACTCTGAGGATGTTGTTTGTTATCTTGCTTGCTTGTCACCGTGCACACTTCAGATGACTATGACAATCTGTATAATACTAAAACTCTGAGGATGTTGTTTGTTATCTTGCTTGCTTGTCACCGTGTACACTTCAGATGACTATGACAATCTGTATAATACTAAAACTCTGAGGATGTTGTTTGTTATCTTGCTTGCTTGTCACCGTGCACACTTCAGATGACTATGACAATCTGTATAATACTAAAACTCTGAGGATGTTGTTTGTTATCTTGCTTGCTTGTCACCGTGCACACTTCAGATGACTATGACAATCTGTATAATACTAAAACTCTGAGGATGTTGTTTGTTATCTTGCTTGCTTGTCACCGTGCACACTTCAGATGACTATGACAATCTGTATAATACTAAAACTCTGAGGATGTTGTTTGTTATCTTGCTTGCTTGTCACCGTGCACACTTCAGATGACTATGACAATCTGTATAATACTAAAACTCTGAGGATGTTGTTTGTTATCTTGCTTGCTTGTCACCGTGCACACTTCAGATGACTATGACAATCTGTATAATACTAAAACTCTGAGGATGTTGTTTGTTATCTTGCTTGCTTGTCACCGTGCACACTTCAGATGACTATGACAATCTGTATAATACTAAAACTCTGAGGATGTTGTTTGTTATCTTGCTTGCTTGTCACCGTGCACACTTCAGATGACTATGACAATCTGTATAATACTGAAACTCTGAGGATGTTGTTTGTTATCTTGCTTGCTTGTCACCGTGCACACTTCAGATGACTATGACAATCTGTATAATACTGAAACTCTGAGGATGTTGTTTGTTATCTTGCTTGCTTGTCACCGTGCACACTTCAGATGACTATGACAATCTGTATAATACTGAAACTCTGAGGATGTTGTTTGTTATCTTGCTTGCTTGTCACCGTGCACACTTCAGATGACTATGACAATCTGTATAATACTAAAACTCTGAGGATGTTGTTTGTTATCTTGCTTGCTTGTCACCGTGCACACTTCAGATGACTATGACAATCTGTATAATACTAAAACTCTGAGGATGTTGTTTGTTATCTTGCTTGCTTGTCACCGTGCACACTTCAGATGACTATGACAATCTGTATAATACTAAAACTCTGAGGATGTTGTTTGTTATCTTGCTTGCTTGTCACCGTGCACACTTCAGATGACTATGACAATCTGTATAATACTAAAACTCTGAGGATGTTGTTTGTTATCTTGCTTGCTTGTCACCGTGCACACTTCAGATGACTATGACAATCTGTATAATACTAAAACTCTGAGGATGTTGTTTGTTATCTTGCTTGCTTGTCACCGTGCACACTTCAGATGACTATGACAATCTGTATAATACTAAAACTCTGAGGATGTTGTTTGTTATCTTGCTTGCTTGTCACCGTGCACACTTCAGATGACTATGACAATCTGTATAATACTAAAACTCTGAGGATGTTGTTTGTTATCTTGCTTGCTTGTCACCGTGCACACTTCAGATGACTATGACAATCTGTATAATACTAAAACTCTGAGGATGTTGTTTGTTATCTTGCTTGCTTGTCACCGTGCACACTTCAGATGACTATGACAATCTGTATAATACTAAAACTCTGTGGATGTTGTTTGTTATCTTGCTTGCTTGTCACCGTGCACACTTCAGATGACTATGACAATCTGTATAATACTAAAACTCTGAGGATGTTGTTTGTTATCTTGCTTGCTTGTCACCGTGCACACTTCAAATGACTATGACAATCTGTATAATACTAAAACTCTGAGGATGTTGTTTGTTATCTTGCTTGCTTGTCACCGTGCACACTTCAAATGACTATGACAATCTGTATAATACTAAAACTCTGAGGATGTTGTTTGTTATCTTGCTTGCTTGTCACCGTGCACACTTCAAATGACTATGACAATCTGTATAATACTAAAACTCTGAGGATGTTGTTTGTTATCTTGCTTGCTTGTCACCGTACACACTTTGCATCTGTACATGGATGTTTTAGATGGTGGAAGGGCGAATGATTAAAGAAGGAATAATGTAAATAATTTAGAGAGAGGAAAAGAAGGGAGAGAGAGCGAGGAAAGAGGGGATGAAGAGGAAAATGAGAAAAGTGAGAGAGAAAAGAGAAGGGGAGAAAGAGGATGAGAGGGGTATATTATGACATCACAATGTATCTGATTTGATTCAGAGAGATTGAGAGGGTCTATGACATTCTTTTATTTTTGTGAAAGTTGGACATGTCAAAAAATAGGTTTTGTTGATTGATTCTATTACAGTTGCTTAAATTATTGATATTGTTGAAGCTGACTAGCCTTTTACTTTTATTTTTATCTATTTATTATCTGTTGATCCAATGGATCACGGGTCGTCTAGTGATATATAAAAGTACCAATACATTAGCAAGCATACTCAATGTAGCAAATGAATAAATGAGCACCCTCTTTTGCATACTCCAACTCTGAGTCCTGCATCCCATTAAACAAAATAAAGTAAGACGTTGTCTTTTTTATTTATATATGTTTGGCGCAAACAAACCACATGATATTTTTGTAAAAATAATACAAAACTAATACAACAATTGGATTCCTTGTAAAATTTTACTTGAGAAAAGTTGTTTATTCTTGGTATAGGGCTTTGTTTTCAATTGCATCCTCGGACAGACAGACAGACAGATAGACACAGCACATATATAATACAAAACTAATACAACCATTGGATTCCTTGTAAAATTTTACATGAAAAAAGTTGTTTGATCTTAGTATAGGGCTTTGTAGAGGTGCAATTGAAAACAGAAAGACGGACAAAGGTGCCAATAATCTAACATATAAAGTTATCTTGTTGGATTCTAAAAGTCAAACCAAATAACATTTAAGCTGACAAATCGTATTTTACTTCTGACTAGCCAATTTTGATTTGTTATTTTAACGTACTGAACTACAATTTATTTGAAAATTACTTAGGCCCAGACGACTGTTAATATGAAACATTTTTCAAATAATCACATAACAATACAAATCGGTAAGAGGGATAACTCATTTTAAATTGAAGAATATAATAGGATTTGTCTACCTTAAGTTTAAAAATGTGCAAACAAATAAAAATGTAAAGCCTTACTGCATCCTAGGCAATGTCGGGTATGTACAGCTAGTATATTATAGATGTTTGCTGTATGCTATATAGTCAATACTAGCATGGCTATCCGATGTTACCCGGGAGCATGGACAACAAAATAAAAAAAAAGTTAAAACCTGGGTGTAAAATCTTTCTTTTTTAATTCTCTCTCTCTCTCTCTCTCCCCATTGTTTCTCTCTTCTTCCTCCTCTCTCTTTTTCTGTCACTCTCTAGTTATCACAAGTACTATTCAACACAAAAAGTCAATGAACAAAATATTATAAATATCATCCCCCTCCCACCGACTTATTTAGTTCCTGTTGACCCACAAAAGAATTAATATTACACAAAGAAATATATCGGCTTTGTGGTTATGTCTTGTGTAGTTTCTGACTTTTAGATGGGCACGTACACACAGACAACTACCCTTTATATAATAGATGTATGTTAGTACAAAAGTCTCAGCTCAATTTCATCATATCTTTCCTTTTAAAAAGTAATTATTTACTGCGGATATGTAAAAATCAATTTACTGTCAAAATCAATTATGAGTCCAGACTTCCTTCAGTAAGTTGAAGTTCTACTTTATTAATCTTTATTGCGTATCAAATCCGAAGCAATCAACGGGATTTTGTATTTGGCTTAGCAAGTTGTAATTTTGTTGCAGTGCGTGTTCAAATTAATATCACTGCTATTTGGCAGTCGATCAAAAGTTATTATAAATCAATAAGAAATCATTTTTTAGCACTCTCTTCATCTTTGTCGGTTTTACTGCCATCTCTATACGTTAGCATCAGGAATTATAATTTGACTCATGTGATCAGTGTTTTTATAAGATTACTAGAAAAATACACGTCCCAGGACGGGTAAAATGAATTCCCTGAAAAGAACAGTTTTGCAGTTTTATGTCCCCTTATGAATATTAAAATCAACATATGATTCTACTAAACGTTATGTCTAGAATGTTTATTCCAATTTTGATCAAAATCCATTACCTGATTTTAATTCTGGAAAATGTCTTTAAGAAATTGAAATTCAAGGAATCTTGCTTAATTGATTTCTAGTGAATACGGATCAAATTTAATGCAAATCTGAATGAATTGAATGAATGGGGGGGGTTATGCCCATGTTATGCCCCTTAAAACTCCTTTAAAATACTCCAACGAAACTGAAATTTGGTTTTACTTGTAGGGGTAAGTATCCTCATGCCAGATTGTCCTGACAAACCCTTATACAGATAGACCGAAGACACTCGAGGATGGTGTCTAGTAGATAATTCAAACTCCCCCTGCATTTTTTTTTTTTTTAATTTTCTTATTTCTGTGTTCATTAGCATAGGGTCGAGGCATTCTTCCAAGTGCCAGACTATCACATGCTATTTAGAGGCTCCAACCGAGTGCTCTTTTAAGGATTTTGGCCGTTCCCTTAAGTGCAATTATTTGGATTTCTTTTGCACTTGGTTTTCCGGGAATACTTTCCAGATACTTTTTGAAATTTTTCTTCATGAGGCCTTTAGCTCCTATTATAACTGGGATAATGTTGATGTTTTGTAGGTTCCAGTTTCTCTTCATATCATACATTAGGCCTTGGTATTTTGTCACCTTCTCCCTTTCTGCTCTGTTTAAGCCACTGTCATTTGGAACACTCACCTCAATCAGTGTTGCCTCTCTTTCTGCCTTGTTTAATATGACTATGTCCGGTTTGACTGCTGCACTGTATAGGTTGGTACATATACATTGAAAAGGTTAGATTCTTCCACATCACTGATAAATCCGGCAAAAAAACGTCTATCTGTCTGTTCGGTTACAATGTAGACTTAAAACTTATATCAATTATAAACCATTGTACCCTGAGTATGGGTTATAGCATGATGATAGTGATCGATTTTCAATCTAAAAGCTGATCTCTGAGTTTATAACCAGTAAAGTAAGAGAGATAATCCTTTTTCAGACTATACAGCAATAAAATTCGTTTTTTTGGATTTGTTTGTTTTGTTTTTTTACAGATACTTGTTTTATTTTCTTCCTTTTCTTTGAGCGGGGAAATGATACCTCCCTATTCATTTGATTTTGTTCCATCTGACTTACGCATCTATTTCTTATATCTTGAATTAATTTTTCACTTTAGCCAGATATAATGTTTTTTAACTTATTTTATGTTATTATTGCGCCCTACTAGTATATCATATGTTTATATGTATGACATAATCACATTGACGCACCGGTTCTCGTTCGGTCATTGAAATTAAGCGATGTTGATCCTGGCCAGTACCAGATGGGTAACCATTTGGGAATACCAGGGAGGACGGCAAAACCTCCCTGCGAAAAATAGAGCCCTGAAAATGCTTTTAGCAAATGCTTCAGTATAATTTGCTTATCCACATGTGCTGACCCCCAACGAATCAACCGCCCCATTGGTGGAAGTTATGTTTTCAGTCATGTGACAAAGCTTTCCAGAGAGAGTATGCTATTGTTTGCATTTCTTTATTTTCTTATTATGATTAACTAAAAAACAACTGATAACAATGTTTCTTTTTAACATGTGCCTTATTTATTTTATTACAGGTTATTGTCTCATTCCAATGATTGTACTCTCGACCAAAAAACCTGCCAGGAATACATCCTGTACCTCTGCCCAGTTGGACCTCTCCAGAAACAGTTGGCAGACTATTTTGAAAGGACCAAACTTCAGTGTGGCTGGAATGGCGCTCATGCTTACTTCCCTCACATTACACTCTGCCATTTCTTTAAGGTAAAGTGGATCTGAATTAGTTTTAGCCTTTTACACCTTTTCTTTTTCATTTATCACAATTATATTACCATCAAAATGGCTCACTGTCATTTAGACACAAACACAGCTATCTGCATGCTTAATTTGCATAACTATTTTTTAAACAGCTTATAATAAATTAATGTTTGGTGTTATTCTTCTGTAATTTTATTGTCTTATTTTGCTATATATGTGCAATAGTTTTGTCAATATTAATAGTAATTAAAGTGATTTTATAAAAAGAAAGGATAAATTACCAAAACCTTTCTTGAAATATGTTCGCGCTTTTCAAGGGAGGTAATTTAAATGAAAACTATCAGTTTTTAAAATTACAATAGATTTATATTAAAGATATGTAATGTAAGTTATACATTTAAAAAGAATACTTAGAGCTTGATTAATAGTCACCGGGAAGCGGGTAGATTTGTGCATATATAGATGGTGATTCTGAGATGCGTGGAGGGAAAAAAACGATTGCTCAATTATGAGCGTGAGAACATAATTTTGATTGATGTAAAAATAAATATATATATATATATATATATATATATATATATATATATATATGGTACTTTACTTGAATAAATTATGTTTTTTAATTAAAAAAAAAAAGTAATTTATTCACATGCTGTAAAGTTCTTTCTGAGAAGACAAAACACTGTACATGAGTGTATATGAAAAAATTTGAGCCCGTTGAAAAAGCCGATAATCCTCAGCTATCAGTATGTGTATATATATATATATATATATATATATATATATATATATATATATTTAAATGTTGAATTAAATAACGATAACTGAATTATCGTTTAATAATAATAATCTATCGTGATAATATAAAGCTCAATATATTGAATAGAGCAATCAATTTTAGAGGTGAAAGATGAGAATAAAAAATTGTAAAGATACAATATTTATTAGAACATCAAAAGTTCAGAGCAAGGAGCTTCATATCCTTAATCCATGGATTTTCAAAGATAAACTCTTCTCATCAGAGGATAGGGAAAAGCCGACAATGTAATTGTAAATATTATCGGCAACATTTAACTTTGAAAATTTTACATAAAACAAAACAAAATAAAAACCAAAAAACTGAACTTTTGATGTTCTAATAAATATTGTATCTTTACAATTTTTTATTCTCATCTTTCACCTCTAAAATATATATATTTATCATTGTTATATAAATATATTATATTGTTATATATGTATATATTATCATTGTTATATATGTATATATTATCATTGTTATATATGTATATATTATCATCGTTAATATATATATATATTATCATTGTTATATATATATATATTATCATTGTTATATATGTATATATTATCATCGTTAATATATATATATATTATCATTGTTATATATATATATATTATCATTGTTATATATATATATATATTATCATTGTTATATATATATATATTATCATTGTTATATATATATATTATCATTGTTATATATATATATATATTATCATTGTTATATATATATATATATTATCATTGTTATATATATATATATATATATATATATATATATATTATCATTGTTATATATATATATATATATATATATATATATATATATATATTGGTCCCCCGATTTATAAAATCGGGAGACCTATGTTTTGAGGCATTCCCGTCCGTCCGTCCGGATTTTTCTCCGCAACCATCCATTGAATTTCTCTGAAATTTTGCATGAAATTGTAACTTCGGTCAGGTTAGAAAGTGACATTCTCCGATTTTTTAAAAAAAATTTCATTCATCCATTCAATTTCTCTGAAACTTGGCCACAATGTGGAGGCAATTGTTCCTAATAGAAAATACCTATCGCTGACCTTGTAAAAAATCTGGTTCGCGTCCCCAGGGGGTCAAAAGACCCCTAAAATGACAAAAATGACCCTTTCCTCCCATAACGTTTTATCCATCCATTCAATTTTACTGAAACTTGGCCAAAATGTAGAGGCAATTGTTCTGGATATAAAATGAGCATCCTTGACCTCAGAAAAATTCTGAAAAAAATCTGATTAGACCCTCAGGGGGTCAAAAGGCCCCGAAATGGCAAAAAATGACATTTTTTGCCCCATAACTTTTCATCCATCCATTCAATTTCTCTGAAACTTGGCCAAAATGTGGAGGTAATTGTTCCTAATAGAAAATAAGTATCGCTGACCTTGGAAAAAATCTTGTTCGCGCCCCCAGGGGGTCAAAAGCCCCTAAAATGGCAAAAAATGATCCATTCAATTTTACTGAAACTTGGCCAAAATGTAGAGGCAATTGTTTTGGATATAATATGAGCATCCTTTAAATCAGAAAAATTATGCTTCGCGTCCCCATGGGGTCAATGGGGGGTCAAAAATGCGCATTTATTGCATTTTACACTCGTCACATACAGAGGGGGACCACGCACGCGCGGCTTGTTATCATTGTTATATATATATATAAATATATATGTTATCATTGTTATATATATATATATATGTTATCATTGTTATATATATATATATGTTATCATTGTTATATATATATATGTTATCATTGTTATATATATATATATATGTTATCATTGTTATATATATATATATATGTTATCATTGTTATATATATATATATATGTTATCATTGTTATATATATATATATATGTTATCATTGTTATATATATATATGTTATTGTTATATATATATATATATGTTATCATTGTTATATATATATATATATGTTATCATTGTTATATATATATATATATGTTATCATTGTTATATATATATATATATGTTATCATTGTTATATATATATATATATGTTATCATTGTTATATATATATATATATATGTTATCATTGTTATATATATATATATATATATGTTATCATTGTTATATATATATATGTTATCATTGTTATATATATATATATATATGTTATCATTGTTATATATATATATATATGTTATCATTGTTATATATATATATATATATATATATATATATATATATATATGTTATCATTGTTATATATATATATATGTTATCATTGTTATATATATATATATGTTATCATTGTTATATATATATATATGTTATCATTGTTATATATATATATATATATGTTATCATTGTTATATATATATATATATATGTTATCATTGTTATATATATATGTATATTATCATTGTTATTGTATATATATATATATATATATATATATATATTATCATTGTTATTGTATATATATATATTATCATTGTTATTGTATATATATATATTATCATTGTTATTGTATATATATATATTATCATTGTTATTGTATATATATATATTATCATTGTTATTGTATATATATATATTATCATTGTTATTGTATATATATATATATATTATCATTGTTATTGTATATATATATATATTATCATTGTTATTGTATATATATATATTATCATTGTTATTGTATATATATATATATATATATATATATATATATATATATATTATCATTGTTATTGTGTATATATATATATATATTATCATTGTTATTGTGTATATATATATATATATATTATCATTGTTATTGTGTATATATATATATATATATTATCATTGTTATTGTATATATATATATATATATATATATATATATATATTATCATTGTTATTGTATATATATATATATATATATATATATATATATTATCATTGTTATTGTATATATATATATATTATCATTGTTATTGTATATATATATATATATATATATATATATATATATATATATATATTGTCATTGTTAACGTTTATATATATATATATTATCTTTGTTATAGACGGGGTCAAAGTTAGCGCGGGTCCTAAAGTGAAAAAGCACCAAAGAATCAAATACAGTGAACACGATGTGTGTGTGTGTGTGTTTGTTTAATGACCTTTTTTTAATCAAACAATTTGATTCTAAACTCAGTTGTATAGTTTTCCAGTACAATGTGTTTGTTCTTTTGTTGACAGTAAAGAAAAAAAAATCACATTTTTTTTTTTAATAAATAAAACATGGAATAATAAAAACAGTTTGTGAAGTGTAATCATAAATTCAGTTGAGATCGTGAAAAAATTATAATATTGGATATGAAAGTATTAAAAAATTAAATACAGTAAACACGAATAGTTTTTTAATTCTCGGAAAGAAAAAGTTTACCTGAACTAAATTCGTTATAATGTGTGTGTGTGTGTTTTTAAATAGTAATTTTTAAATCAATTATTATTTTAATTAAACAATTTGATTCAATGAATTTGTGTTTTAAAACATAATGGCTAATAAGATTAAGAAAATAAACAAACTCAGAACGTTTTAATAAAAAGTAGCAGGGTGAATGCCAGTGTTTTATTTACAAACGCGCCGTCTTGCGTCCATACTCAATTAACGGAAGGAGGGAAGCAATTCAATAGATTAACCCTGGCTGTTTAATCAGTTTTGTCATAGTTATATTAACTACGTAACGCATTTCATGTATGTATATATATATAAATAATAAAATAAATAATTATAATTTATAAGTAAGATTATTAGCGAGCAAAATAGCTTAAATACATGTGGAAATCTGAAGAAAACAATCATGAGTGTATATTTGCGAATACTAATTTATTAGAAGTTCAAAAACAATTGATTATGTGAATTGAGGAATGCGCATAGTGTTTACGGCGGTTTTTGTAGTAGTATATAATGAAGCTGGTGGACTTATTAAATAGTCATACTACTCTGATGGAGTTTCGGCTTCAGACAGACAGATACATGAACTCCATTATTAATAGATATATATATATATATATATATATGTTGTTATATATATATGTTGTTATATATATATGTTGTTATATATATATGTTGTTATATATATATTGTTATATACATATATATATTGTTATATATATATTGTTATATATATATTTTTTTATATATATATATATATATATATATATATATAGTAAGCAATGAAAATATATATGGCAATCAAGCTACACAGAGGCTCCCGTGTTTCATCCCCGGGGGGAATTGTCAAGCTAAATGCATGGAGTTATTTTTGTCAGGTGTTTTTATATACATGGCTTGCTAGTTAACCAATCAGATTCTTTGTTGTTCCCTCAGCCAATGGTTGGGCTTCCCTCGAACAAAGGCATTGTTGGTGACGCTCCTATTTTTGTTAACAATGGATTTTCCTATATCCTGTTTCCTTTGTTTTGTCAATACAGTGGGCGAATTTATTTTAACACGTGGTTTCTTGTATTTCTATTTTAGGTTTTAAATTTTAACTAATTCGGTTTTTTATTTTTTTATTTATTTTTTTATTTATTTATTTTTTTTTTTTTTATTATTTTTTTTTTTTATTTATTATATATCATCCTAAGGTAAATTTATTTCTATGTAAATAGCTGTTTGCTATTTCACTTCTAGAGTTTAATAGGTTTCGGGATCTTTAAAATTTAGGATTTTGTATTTTTTATTCAGGCATAATCTACACGGGTCTTCTAAGTTTCTACATGTACTGGCCTGTTTTACTATTTTCCATTCAATTATTGGTGAGTGTCCATTTTCTTTGAGCTCCCAATAATGGTTAGCTAGTGCTGTTTTAGTTCGACGTTCTTTGTTTTTAAATGTGCTTTTATGGTCATAGTATCTGGTCTTAAAGTCTAGGGATGTCATACCCACGTAGTATTTCTTGCTATTTGGTCTTTCGTTGGCAAATATCGTTGCTTGGTATACAACACTTTTAGTTAGGCATTTATTTTGTAGTGGACAAAGTTTACGATTTATGCAGTTACATCTTTTCTCTTCATTGCTAACTTTTTCGTTTCTATTCGGGTGGTTATTATTAGTGTTTTGTTTATTTCTATTAGTATTGTTTATATTTTTGTTCTTCGTAGTGTTATTTTTGTTATATTTTCCACTTTGTTTATTTTTTTCTTCTCTATTGTTGTCTTTTAGTATTTTGTTGTTGTGTGCCTTAATTATCATTTCTAGGTTTTCACAGCAGCTGTAGGATAGTTTTAGATTATTTTTATTGAATATTTTATGTAGAGGGTTGGTTACGGGGAAGTGTTTTTCAATCAGATTTAGGAATTTTTTGCCTAGTTTAGTTTTTAGCATCTGGTTATAGGGAGGGGTATAGTAGATTATATTTCTTTTTCTTTTGTTTTTATTTTTAATTTTGTTGTAATTATTGGTGTCCTGTTTTTTATATTTAATTTCGGTATTGTGGTAACCACTATTTTTTAGAGCTGTATTGTAAATGTTGATTGATTTTTTAAAAACGCTTTCGTTGCTAGAATTGTTGATAAGCCTACTTTCGATATGTTTTATGATTGATGGGGGGTGATTAGACTTTGGGTGTACGTATATTGGGTTACATACATACATAGATATAATAAATACTGAAAGTAAACAAATCACAGATAAACTAAAAATTAGCAACAAAGTTAGGAAGTTAAAACCTAAGGAAGCCTATATCTTATTTAAAGACCACAAAAGTAACTTTAACAATAGCTCCAGCACTCGCTTAATTAATCCGACCAAACCAGAAATAGGAAGAATCAGCCAAACAATTCTATCTAGAATTAACAAACAAATAAGAAAAGAACTAGAATTAAACCAATGGGTGAATACTGCCGATGCAATCACTTGGTTTAACAGTATAGAAAATAATAACAATTGTACCTTCTTACAATTCGACATAGTGGACTTCTACCCATCCATATCAGAAGAACTCTTTAATATCGCCCTAGAATTCGCTGAGATATATACCGATATATCCAAGGATGAAATTCACATCATTAAAAAATGTAGGAGATCAGTTTTAATCAACAACGAGGACCAATGGATTAAAACGAATATGACAAACTCCTTTGATTTGGCCATGGGTGCCCTTGACTCTGCGGAGGCATCTGATCTTGTGGGGGTATTCATTTTATATACACTCACAAATATATTCGATAATACGGATATCGGCCTTTATAGAGATAATGGATTAGCGATAATAAGAGACTCTAACAAGAAAATTATACATATGGAAATGAAAAAACTAGGCCTAAAGGTAGAAGTAATGGCTAACATTAAAACAACGAACTTTCTAGACGTCACATTAAACTTAAGTAAAAACACCTACGAACCATACCTAAAAGATAACGCCAACCCAATATACGTACACCCAAAGTCTAATCACCCCCCATCAATCATAAAACATATCTTGAATTCGATCGAAAGTAGGCTTATCAACAATTCTAGCAACGAAAGCGTTTTTAAAAAATCAATCAACATTTACAATACAGCTCTAAAAAATAGTGGTTACCACAATACCGAAATTAAATATAAAAAACAGGACACCAATAATTACAACAAAATTAAAAATAAAAACAAAAGAAAAAGAAATATAATCTACTATACCCCTCCCTATAACCAGATGCTAAAAACTAAACTAGGCAAAAAATTCCTAAATCTGATTGAAAAACACTTCCTGGTAACCAACCCTCTACATAAAATATTCAATAAAAATAATCTAAAACTATCCTACAGCTGCTGTGAAAACCTAGAAATGATAATTAAGGCACACAACAACAAAATACTAAAAGACAACAATAGAGAAGAAAAAAATACACAAAGTGGAAAATATATCAAAAATAACACTACGAAGAACAAAAATATAAATAATACTAATAGAAATAAACAAAACACTAATAATAACCACCCGAATAGAAACGAAAAAGTTAGCAATGAAGAGAAAAGATGTAACTGCATAAATCGTAAACTTTGTCCACTACAAAATAAATGTCTAATTAAAAGTGTTGTATACCAAGCAACGATATTTGCCAACGAAAGACCAAATAACAAGAAATACTATGTGGGTATGACATCCCTAGACTTTAAGACCAGATACTATGACCATAAAAGCACATTTAAAAACAAAGAACGTCGAACTAAAACAGCACTAGCTAACCATTATTGGGAGCTCAAAGAAAATGGACACTCACCAATAATTGAATGAAAAATAGTAAGACAGGCCAGTACATGTAGAAACTTAGAAGACCCGTGTAGATTATGCCTGAATGAAAAATACAAAATCCTAAATTTAAAAGATCCTCGAAACCTATTAAACTCTAGAAGTGAAATAGCAAACAGCTGTTTACATAGAAATAAATTTACCTTAGGATGATATATAATAAATAAAAAAAATAAATAAAAAATAAATAAATAAATAAATAAAAAACCGAATTAGCTAAAATTTAAAACCTAAAATAGAAATACAAGAAACCACGTGTCAAAATAAATTCGCCCACTGTATTGACAAAACAAAGGAAACAGGATATAGGAAAATCCATTGTTAACAAAAATAGGAGCGTCACCAACAATGCCTTTGTTCGAGGGAAGCCCAACCATTGGCTGAGGGAACAACAAAGAATCTGATTGGTTAACTAGCAAGCCATGTATATAAAAACACCTGACAAAAATAACTCCATGCATTTAGCCTGACGATTCCCCCCAGGGATGAAACACGGGAGCCTCTGTGTAGCTTGATTGCCATATATATTTTCATTGCTTACTACCTAGCTCTACCTACGTATCGAGCACTGTTGAAGTAAATACTGACAACTGACACATAAAAAATTATATCTCCTTATAATATTTTATATGGATACATGAAGTACTATTATATTGTTATATATATATATATTGTTATATATATATATTGTTATATATATATATATATATTGTTATATATATATATTGTTATATATATATATATATTGTTATATTTATATATATATTGTTATATATATATATATATTGTTATATATATATATATATATATATATTGTTATATTTATATATATATTGTTATATATATATATATATTGTTATATATATATATATATATATATTGTTATATATTTATATATATATTGTTATATATATATATATATATTGTTATATATATATATTGTTATATATATATATATATTGTTATATATATATATATATATTGTTATATATATATATTGTTATATATATATATTGTTATATATATATATTGTTATATATATATATATTGTTATATATATATATATATTGTTATATATATATATTGTTATATATATATATATTGTTATATATATATATATATTGTTATATATATATATATTGTTATATATATATATATTGTTATATATATATTTATTGTTATATATATATTTATTGTTATATATATATTGTTATATATATATATAACAATATATATATATATTGTTCTATATATATATATATTGTTATCTATATATATATATATATATATTGTTATATATCTATATATATATATATATATATTGTTATATATATATATATATATATATTGTTATATATATATATAACAATATATATATATATATATTGTTATATATATATATATTGTTATCTATCTATATATATATATATATATTGTTATCTATATATATATATTGTTATCTATATATCTATATATATATATATATATATTGTTATCTATATATATATATTGTTATCTATATATATATATTGTTATCTATATATATATATATATATATATATTGTTATCTATATATCTATCTATATATATATATATATATTGTTATCTATATATCTATATATATATATATATATATATTGTTATCTATATATCTATATATATATATATTGTTATCTATATATCTATATATATATGTATTGTTATCTATATATATATATATATATTGTTATATATATATATATATATATTTATCTATATATATATATTGTTATCTCTCTCTATATATATATATATATTTATATATATATATATATATATATATATATATATATATATATATATATATATATTTATAAAGAGGTGTACTAAAAGCGAACTTTTAGGAAAGGTAAAACCCTATTGTGAAGAGTATACAGCTCAATATCCAGGATAGAGCAGGTAGAAATGAAGAAGAATGGAAAGGAATTAGAGAAAGCAAAAGCCAAATCAAAATTCAATTCAAAAGTTCAATATGCCAAGGAAAATTTAACTTGAATAAATTGCCTTTTTGCGGAATATACCTTGCTTTGAACTTTTGAATTTAATTTTGATTTGGCTTTTGCTTTCTCTAATTCCTTCCCATTCTTCTTCATTATATATTTTTATATATATATATATATATATTTTTATATATATATATATATATATTGTTATCTATCTATCTATATATATATATATATATTGTTATATATATATATATATATATATATATATATATATATATATATATATATATATAAAGAAAAGTGGGGATAAAATGATCTGATGTAATGTAAAATTAAAAAAGGAAAGCTAAAAAAATATGTGATTTATGCATTCATCAACGTTTCTGTCTTTATTGAAAGACTTCCTCAAGATGAAGGAATCAATGTAGAAAAATCGTACAGAATATTAATTTAGATTTGCCAGAAGGTGCCTAGACTTCTACATGGTTGTTGACGTGAACAAGCAGAGAATGGAAAACATTATTTTGGTTGTAGTTTTATAAGCAGATGATTGTACCATTCAAAGGACGCAAGATGAATGGGATTGATGGCTTCGACTTGTTAGTTTATTGCTATTTTAGTTAGGAAGTTATATGTATATATATACATATATTACACATGTGTATGTGTGTACCAGGGTATGTTGAAAATAAATCAATAAAGTGCTCGATCGTTGCAATAGTTAAAATTAAAAAGATTTATTTAAAAACTATACATTACTGATTCTATAGATGGACCATGGTTTCATTGACATACAAAAGTCTTCCGTGTCAATGAAACCATGGTCCATATATAGAATCAGTAATGTATAGTTTTTAAATAAATAATTTGTATATATATATAAGTGTATTTCTCAACTAAAAATAATGAGTTTCTTGATAAAAAAAAAAAGAAGAAATACTCTTCTGGAAAACATAAAATCACCTAAAATTATAGGTGCAATTATAATTGGAATTTTTAAGTTTCGAGTGCTCTTTCCCTCTTTATCAGAATACAAACAGGTTTTTTAATAAAGAGCAGATGGCTGCAGTAAATATACAATGCCAATACTTGAATTCTAATCTCACGTAAGTCTAAAGGATTTTTTTTAAGTGGATACCTGTCGTATAAATTTAAAGAAATTAACAGAACATAAAAAAAACATTACAAAAATATTGTTTTTTTTTTTTTTAACTAAGTGACCTTTATTTTTAATAATCCGTAAAAAAGTAGCCATAAAAGGTATTCGGCATTAGTTCAAAGGTATTTATTTTTTGCTTAAAAACATAATTTCTAATATTTTTTTTCCAATAAAAACAATACATAAATAGATTCATCATAGTTACTTACTCTCTCATGCAAATACTAAGTAGCATAATTTTTCACGAAATTTCACAAATATTTTTCTTCATACTAGCTATAAAGCAGTAGAAGCTAGGTAAAGATGGAAATTGACATACCCAGGTACTGTACTAACATTACTTAAAGAGTGCATATAAATTAGTCATGTATATAATTTGTGAGAGAAAAAAGAAAAATTTTTTTTAGCTTAATATAACTTTTTGGTAAATGAAAACAAAAAAAAACGAATCAATTTTATCCTAAGCGAAGGATTGATAGTAGATTTTGAAAGAGAGGAAAAAAGATAGCTAATAAATCAAATCGGTCTTTTGTTTCTTCTGCAGGCGGAGCATAATAGAATTCCATACCTGACGAAGGCTCTCAATAGAATCCAAGAGAAACTTTTGAAGGCTCCAGGGCACCTTGAACTTGAGTTTTTTTCACAAGTTAATTTCATTGGACTTTTTGTGCACAAAGACTATTATGACTTTCTTGAGGACATTGTTGCCATGTATGCGGAAGAGATTCGGAAAGTAGGTAAGACTTTATCAACCTTTCTTCTTTTTTGGACTAATATGTTAGCATGACGCAAAATGATTGCACATTTTCTTTTCTTTTTTTTTTGGGGGGGGGGTCAAGTTTTTATGTTATTCTACAGTCGTTAAATGGAGCTTGGTTACCTAAGTCCGATTTCTGACGTCTCGTCCAAGCTCGTATCATCAGATTTGAAATAAATAAATTATTTTCGGACAACACTATCAATAATTGTTCCCTAGGCAAAACTTTGAATAAGATCACAAAACGACGGACGAAGGGTGGGGGGGGGGGTATCTCGAAGGGTTAGGGTATGATGCAAGTGAATATCATCATCAATACGCATTTTGACTCCAAACATAATGGAGGATAAAATATGTTTATAGATTGAAATTTAATATAAATTTTTAAAAAATTTTTAAAAGTTCAATTATGCATCAATCTAATCCTAAGCTCTATCACCAATATTTCAAGGATTTCAATACTCAAGGTTGATCATCAATAAGTTTCAACACTGGGGAAGATCTCTTCTTCAGGTCGTATATACCTGTATACTGTTCTGAAGAAGAGATCTGCCGTGTTGAAAACGGTTGACAATCTAATTTGAGTATGGAAATTTTTTTCATTGTCGTCCCGTCTCCAAAACCTGAGCATTATATTTCTGAAACGTTCGTAGCCAGTATAATTAAAATAATAAAGCAATGTGTTTTGGAACTTGTTTTTTGGGTAAGAATTGATTTTTTCTGACACAGCAAATATGATTATTACAGCTCTTTTTCATCATCATTAACATCATCGGTTTAACGTCCGTTTTACATGCTGGCACGCGTTGGATGCCTTTAAGGAAATTGATTTCTAAACTAACCTATCTCTGGCCAGGTCTTTATTTATCCCTCCTTCCTGTGAACTAAACCTGATACCTCAACTGTTTCTATATCTACTAACCCAAGAACTCGGAGGAAGATTAAATCTGAACAGTATAGTGAGATGCGTGCAGAACAGGAGACTTTGATAGCATGACCATGTTGAAAGAATGAATGAGAGTTCTTGGATTAGTAGATGTAGAACAGTTAAGGTAGCAAGTCCAGTTCACAGGAGAAGACCAAGGAAAATACGAGCACAATTGATAAGAGACTTGAGAGAAAGAGGGATAAATAAAGATCTGGCCAGAGATAGGTTCGTTTGAAGTCAATTTCTTAAAGCTGTCCAACGCATATCAGCATGTGAAATTGATGTTTTATGATGATGTATTGTATTCGTCTTCTAAAAAACTTAATTTTTTCAACAAAAAAAATCTTTTATTTATGTTTTTAAATGTATATATATTTAAAAACATAAATAGAAGATGTACACACTTTAGAATGAAGCAACAGAAAAAAAACACACCCAAAACATTGAAATAAATTTATCGTCTAAACTTACTTCAAGTCAGAAAATAAACAAATTTTATTTTTCCGTAACTATGAAAATATTTTTTTCTTAAAGATATAGGAACATTTATATTTTTATAACTGGTCATCTTATTGAACATAAGAAAAAAGAAGATTTTTTAAATTTCTTAAAGATATCATCATGAGATGAATCTTTTCTTGAATTTAAAGAAAATAATCGGTTGTTTTATTTTCAAATTCAGAATAACATTGCTATTTTGTTTTAGTCTTTTTTATTTCTTTAAATTTTCATTGTAAAGGAAGAAAAAAAATTGTTCAATCAATCCAACATTTTCGGAGGAAAAAGTTTACTACGGACTAAAACGAAATAAAATTGAAATCAATCTTTTCTTGTATAAATTTAGCATAAAATGATAACCCACTTCCTGACCATCACCAACTTCCGGTCTTATGCAGAATTGTGCGCAAGTGATAATAACATTAGTTTTAATGTTATGTCGTGAGTTCACTACTTTACAGAAAATGCTATTTTTAGTTTCTTATATATGCACTGATTTCATAAAAAATATATTTTTGTTAGTAAAAAAATTCTTTATTTTTCCAATTTAAATTTATGTATAATTTGAAGCTTAGATATCACCAGAACCCACCACTTCTATTTTATGTATAATTTTTCTGGAACTTCCGAGTAAAGTTTCACACAATCACCACTCTAATATCAATACAAAATATTTTCCAGGTTTTTGAAAATTGTCACTTTCATCTATGTATTGCTTCACTCAGTGTTTGGATCGGAAAACCTCACAGATTAACCGTACAAACGTTACTCTGTGTATCGGAAACTGATGCTTCACAAATTGGTTTAGCATCCAGAGCTACCGCCCAAACGGTGGCAAAGTATTTAAAAACCCTTTTGATTCTCGCCTTCCCCATTTTTATTTGATGAGATATTTCTGAGATGAGGCATGTGACTGTTATTTACATATTCCGGACTGTTCTCCTCGTCTTCATTGCTGTCGTGGTCACGTTTCGCGCGTTGTAAAAAATGGCATCTGTATTCTTTGACTCATAACATAATCTTATCCTTTGTAATTCTCTTCTCTCTCTTTCTCTCTCTCCCCCCCCCCTCTCTCTCTCTCTCTCTCTCTCTCTCTTCCACTCTCAACTCTTTCCCTCTTTCTGCATAACATAATTTTATCCTTTGTTACTCCTCTCTCTTTTTCTCTCTCACCCTTTCTCTCACTCACTTTCTTTTATTTATATTTTGATGGTCTTCTTTCAGGGGTAGTAATGGATCCTCACCGTCAGCAATTACACATGACCCTTGCATACCAATATGACAAAGAACAACATGAACGACTGCTTAAATTTGCCAAAGAAGTGGATTTAAATGCTGACGTCAAATGGGAATTGCGATTGTATTCTAGAGACTCACGTGCAGGAGAATGTGAAGTAAGTAAATACATTTTATCAGCTTATTTTTATTGGTATTTTTAAGAATTAAAGTAATTAAATATAAACGGTTTTGATTCGTTAAAGCAATTTGCCGTTTTACAACTGTCTGTATGAAACACGGTGTCGACAAGTAGTTTTTTGGGTTTTTTTGTAATTTTTTTTTTAAGAAAACGCCAACAGTTTTTTTATTACTTGACCTTATATTGCAAAAGGTATATTTGAAATTATTTTCAACCAGCAATATATCTCCACCCAAGCGACGCCGGGTGAATACCACTAGTAATTGATAAATCATTATTCCTTTGGCTGCAGTTTTTTCTTTTTCTCCATCAGGTTCGTAAAGTAACTCGCAGCTGCTTATCTCCTACGGTTGACGATGAGCTAGAAATCTTTGAAGGTGATTACATCCTGGCTGATCCTCACGAACTCAGTGGTAGTAAAAATGGATGGTGTAAAGGAATTTCCACCGTGAATGGAAACATTGGGATGTTTCGGATTGCCTGCACAGCACGAGCATCGGAAACATCAACGTGGACTTTACACAAGTAAGACCGATCAGTTTTAACATGTTCAATCACAGAAACTAGCAAATAAGAAAATGGTAGTTTTAAAAGGAAGTTTTCTTACAATTCTTTTTCCTTTCTATTTTAATTACACTTTTTCCATCTCTCACAAAATGTGATTATACATCTAATATATAAAGTAGAGACGATTTTTTCCCCTGTACCTTGTCAGAGTATAGGAAAATAACCACATGCATTACAGGCTACTAAACTCACCACTAAACTACACTTATTCACTCGAGCATGTTTTAGTAAATTGGTTATAATTTTTTTCTACCTCACACTAAATATTACATTTGGCCCACCATCAACGTCTCCCCGAAAAACCAACTCCATATAGGTGGTAGCAAAAACTTTTCTCCCTAACAATTCTGTACTGTCACTCCACTCATCAACACCGGGATCTAATACACACAGTTTAATTTTCACAAAACACCGGTTCTTATTTATTATTTGCCTGGTATTAATTTACTACATAATATGAAGCAATACGCAAAGACTTAATGACCGCTCCCGTTCACTCCGATGATTTTCCACGAATATCAGATTATGTTATTTCAAATTCTACCTATGACTTCTACATTTATATTCATTCCGGTCATCAATAATGAAGTTATATATGCATGTGTTTAACCGGCCCCCCCCCCCACACTTTTTAGGAGAGCCCCACCCCCCACCCCCCACTTTTATAACTGTCCCGCCGGTCCTGATATAGATAATTATTTTGAAATGAAAATTTCTGATCTTCCAATACTTTTTTCTGTTTTTATTTTGTCTTCCATTTTTTTTTTTTGTCTTTTTTTTCTTTCAGATCACTTCCTGTAGTTCCAGTCAGTAATATGTTTAATGGAGTGAATGAGGGTGACTACGACAATTTATGGTTAGGCGAACAAGATGAAGAATTTAACAAGGTTAGAAATCATTAAAATACTATCCTACATTTTCTTTCTTTTTTTTCTTTGCGTTAGTTCTGAACTATGATGGGATCTGCAATTCGTAACCCTTATCCATAGTGATACGATATGCTGGCTGGTGCGTCATTCCACCTATTGCCAGAGTTCTCGGAGGGTCGTAGTTGGGCGTTGGTTGCCAGATACAGGTCAGATGCATCTCTGAGTTTGTTAACTTGCCAAAATCAAATGAAAAACAAATGTTTAATTCATTTTGTTATCAAATGATTTTTGTAATTTTTTTCTTTCTTACGTGTATATCAGCATGTCAAACAGGCATTAAACCAAATATGATGCTGATTATCTTAGTATAGACGTTGACCAGCTCGCAGCATTTACAAGTGCCGGTTAGTATTGGGTTATTTCTTTTATAGGGATGAGTAATTTGTATATGATGCTACACCGCCCTTAATCTGAAAGATTGTATGCGCTTGCTTGCCTTTATGGTTCTCCTGGTTATTCATGAAACCGTTTTTTTGTTTTTTTTACTTTTGTTCACACTAAACAAAGCATACTACTGAAGTGTAAGGGGTTACTGTGATAGAGGCCAGATTTATAGGAAGGCAACCTGGAGAGTTGGGCAGCAAGATGTTTTTCACATTACGTTTAAATTTCTGCATGTTGGTACGGTCAAGGAAACAGTGAGCAGGAAGGGAATTTCAAAGTCAAGCGATCCAAGGAAAAGCTATTAAGCTATTAAAAGGGGTACCAGTGCAGTAAGTTCATCAGAGCACATTCTGTGGAAGAACTTGTAAAACAAGCACAGGGGTGCAACACTGCAGCAATGCGACGGGCTGGCGCTTGGCAGAAAATGCGGGACCTGTGTTGTTTTTTGTGTGTCTCTGTTGACCTCTTTTTATGGGTGATCTAAGTCCCAGTTCATTTTCTTTGTCATTCTCTTCTTTTGATTCCAAATCGCTTTCTTCCATACACTGCTCTCTTTCACTGTCGATAGAGAGTACAAGTGCACCTTGCGTTTACTTTCGGCAACCTCATAACTCTCGCTTTCCACCTATAGTGTCCTTTAGTCCTCACATTCCATGAACAATGTTTCTGACAAAGAAGAAAAAAATACTGTTTTCTAAGTCTGTTGTTTTGATGGGTCGTATGTGCAGATTTCCAATCCTCTCATAGTATTCATCATTATTCAACTCTCAATCTATCCATCTCATTAATGCTTATCCTTGATAAGTTGTGACTCATTAATTAAATTTTAAAAAGAGAGAGATTAACGGTTCTCCTTTTCCTGCTGTTTATTTTCTTTTGCTTCCTCTATTCTGACGTGTTGAGGTTCCATTGCCTTTTCCGTGCACCTGCTCCATGCTAAATCGTTCATTTAGTATTTCGGTCAAAACAGTTCTGTGGATGTTTCTGGTTTCATATTTTTTTCTTTTTAACGAGTACTTTTGATTTGATTTATTAAATCATCAGCCAAGGGTTAGCTGGTGTTTTTACATTTAGTGTGTTTTTAGTGTTTAGTTTTGAACGACTAGTATTTACAACTTTTGCGTCTACAGTGATGAGATATTGTTTGCTAACATGATTGCGTGAAATGTGCATACAGAATTTAAAACAATGATGTCTAAAGGCTAAGCATTTGTTAATGATAATTACTGCACTAGAAACTTTAACAATTTTTGACTAGTTCTTTCGTACTTTATTTGATTAATGTCTAGTTTTAATATCGATGGCTTCAAGAACATTTACTTTATTATATTGATATTGTGGTGTATTCTTTTGTGTTATTAACTAAAATATGTCTATATGTATAAGGCAGCACTATTGCTAATCTCTTAAGTTAATTCTCCTAGTTCTCTTGTGTATGTCATTGTCGATATCTTTACAGTTTCACAGGTTGGCATTAACTTTGTTGAGAGGATTCACTTATAACTCGTCAAGTTGCTACGTTATATAAAACTGCAAGTTTGCACTGATTTGTTTTCTTCGACCAGTAGATTCGTCTAACATTTTGAGAAGTGTTTTCTTCCACATGTCTGATCACAAATAAAGACTCGAAACAAAAAGGATTTTACGTTAACTTTTATTGTTGTCAACATTATCTTACTCTCGCACTCTTTTCTTTATGTAAAGTGGACTCCCTGCCAGAGCCCCACTGAGGGAGCAAAGCACAGGTTGTCCTCACTATTCTGTATCAACTTTTAATCTGCCATCGTTTTCCAATTAGCTGACCATATTTATCAAAATCTGCTTTTGTTTTACACATTGCTTTTTAACCAACAAAACGTTTATTTTACAAATTTACTAACTAATTTTCTATAAATTACGAACTGTAAAAACAAACTCAGCCTTGAATTCCAAATGTGACCCAGATTTACATTCCAATCTCTAACCTATTTTTGTATAACCCACTTATGTAACAAAGACAGCTATTGTCATCATCCTCATAGCTATTACTAGTTATAACATTAGTATCATCATTAGTATAATACTCATCATTATTATTATTACTTTCTCTAAATCCATATAAGTAATCTCCTCGTCAGTTAAATTGTAAATCTTACCTTCAGACGTGATTTTAATTTGGTAATTGTTTTAAATCCCTAAAATGGTTGCTGTATTATTGGGGATCTCTTTTTGTTCAACTGGTGTCAGGTCACTCGTTATTTTCAGTAAATGTGCAGATCAATTCGGGAATGCCATTTGTAAAGAATATGGAAATGGATGATTACAGTTTGGGTTAGGAATTTGATTTATTGTTGTATTTGTCAGTGAGACGTTTAGCACTTTCCAAACTTAACGCTAGATACATTCTTTTAGAAAGACCCACCCACATATCGGTTTCTGTTGACAATCTTGCATGAAATTCCTCTATGCTTTGCAATGGTAAGCATATATGGAAATAAAATGAAACAAATAAAAAAAATATACATGCAAGCCAAATGTTTCCAAATTTGTATCAAGTTTACATCAGTTTAAGATTTCTTAGAAATTCCAGTATTTTTGCACTTTACATATTTAAAGTATTTCATTTGCTTACTCAAATTTCGGAAGTACTATAAAATAAAATTTATATTTGTAGCTAAAGAATTTTCTACTGTAAATTGAGTCTCCACCTAAATTTATTTTGGGCTTGTTAGCCAGGTGGTTATGATCACAATCATGACAAGTGGTCCCTCTTTCTTGGGCACAGGTTTGAATGAGAATTGCGTTTGAGCTTTCGGAAGGAATCAGAGTTTGTGTCGTAAAAATGCTAGGAGTCAGTCGGATTTTTTACTCTATAAGGAATCAATAGTGTGAATATTGGAAGACTTTAAAATAAAGAGTCAAAGTCTTTGTAGTCTTAGGAGTCGGAGGCTGATAATCTTTGTAGTCTTAGGAGTCGGAGGCTGATAATCTTTGTAGTCTTAGGAGTCGGAGGCTGATAATCTTTGTAGTCTTAGGAGTCGGAGGCTGATAATCTTTGTAGTTCTAGGAGTCGATGGCTGATAATCTTTGTAGTTCTAGGAGTCGGAGGCTGATAATCTTTGTAGTCTTAGGAGTCGGAGGCTGATAATCTTTGTAGTCTTAGGAGTCGGAGGCTGATAATCTTTGTAGTCTTAGGAGTCGGAGGCTGATAATCTTTGTAGTCTTAGGAGTCGGAGGCTGATAATCTTTGTAGTCTTAGGAGTCGGAGGCTGATAATCTTTGTAGTCTTAGGAGTCGGAGGCTGATAATCTTTGTAGTCTTAGGAGTCGGAGGCTGATAATCTTTGTAGTTCTAGGAGTCGATGGCTGATAATCTTTGTAGTCTTAGGAGTCGGAGGCTGATAATCTTTGTAGTCTTAGGAGTCGGAGGCTGATAATCTTTGTAGTCTTAGGAGTCGGAGGCTGATAATCTTTGTAGTCTTAGGAGTCGGAGGCTGATAATCTTTGTAGTCTTAGGAGTCGGAGGCTGATAATCTTTGTAGTTCTAGGAGTCGATGGCTGATAATCTTTGTAGTCTTAGGAGTCGGAGGCTGATAATCTTTGTAGTTCTAGGAGTCAGTGGCTGATAATCTTTGTAGTCTTAGAAGTCGGAGGCTGATAATCTTTGTAGTCTTAGGAGTCGGAGGCTGATAATCTTTGTAGTTCTAGGAGTCGATGGCTGATAATCTTTGTAGTCTTAGGAGTCGGAGGCTGATAATCTTTGTAGTCTTAGGAGTCGGAGGCTGATAATCTTTGTAGTCTTAGGAGTCGGAGGCTGATAATCTTTGTAGTCCTAGGAGTCGGAGGCTGATAATCTTTGTAGTTCTAGGAGTCAGAGTTGGCCTTTATACCATCTAACTTCGCAACCCGGGTTTGAGTTCTGTACAAGTCTCATTTTTTTCTTTTTGATTTACTTTGTTTGTTCCCAGCCCTTTGCATAAATTCACCATTTATTTAATTGTATTATTCATGCTAACAGAGTATCAACAAAAGGCAGCAAGATAATATAATAATAATAATATCTTGTCGGAAATAAATTTGAATGTTTACTCTATAATTTACACAGTTGATAGTTTGCCAAGGGAAGTAATGCAACTTCACATTCTTTTCTCTCCTTTCTCTTACCTACTTTTTGGTCATAATTTACCTGATGTATTTTTTTATTATCAAGGAAGCATTTTCTTTTTCAATAATAGGACATAATAATCTTGTTTATTTCTGCTATCTTCATTGTGGCTGTTATATCCACAGCAATTCCGCTGATCTACTCTCCAGCCTTCTTGAGGTGCCAATAGAATGCAATTGATAAAATTAAAGCCATGTTGAGTTTTAGAAAGAAGAACAGGATCTCAACTCCGTATTTCAAGTAATAAAACAGATGTATGAAAACAAAGATATTTTTATTTAAAACTAGTGTACCTAGTGTGATTTTAGTTTTTGATATCTTTTTTTTGTTTTGATATTTTTTAAACTTATACAGAACAAAAATTACTTGTAAGGGAGACAACTTTTTTCTTCCGCATGTCTGCTCACAAATGAAGACTCGAAACAAAAAGGATTTTACGTTAACTTTTATTGCCTATTGTGATATTGTCTTACTCTCACACCCTTTTTTATGTATACTGGGTTCCCTGCCAGAGCCCAACTGAGTGAACAAAGCACAAGATGACCACGCTATTCTGTATCAATGTTTAATCTACTATCATTTTCCAATCGTCTGACGGTATTTATCAAAATCTGGTTTTTGTTTTACACATTCCTTTCTAACCAAGAAAACACGGTTTTTATTTTACAAATTTTATCTTACAAATTTTATCTAGTGATTTTCTATAAATCACTAACTGGCAAAACAAACTCAGCCTTGAATTCTCAAATGCGATCCAGATTTGCATTTCTAATCTCTAACCTATTTTTGTAACAAAGACAGCTATTGTCATCATCGGTGGATTCGTCTAGCATTTTGAGAAGTATTTTCTTCCGCATGTCTGATCACAAATGAAGACTCAAAACAAAAATGATTTTACGTTGTACACTCTTATTGCTGATGTCGACATCATCTTACTCTCACACTCTTTTCTTTATGTACAATAGTAAATTAAAAAAAAAATAACAATTCAAAGTTAGTTGTAAGAAAGACAAGAAACACATGTGAAGTTGTTTCATAATTTTACTAGCAGGGCTACCCAGCATCGCCCCAACTACTAATTTCCCTAAATTATGTAGATTATAGAAAAAACTAAAACTAAAACTAAACAATCTGCTTAATATTGTAATATGAAATATGTAAGGTCATTTTTTAACAAATTCTGAGTAAAATACTTATGCCCCCCCCCTCCTCGATCTCTGTAAGTATGGCAATTAGCAAATGGTGATGCTTATTAACTACCTAACCAAGAACAGGCAGCTTCTCTCTCTCTTTCTCTCTCTCTCTCTCTCTCTCTCTCTCTCTCTCTCTCTCTCTCTCTCTCTCCTTTCTCCCCCCCTTCTCTTTACCTCAGCAGTCGAATATAGGTCAGCTGGTGAAAATCAAAAAAAATTGTCTGTTATTAAATGTGTCCCCAATGTTATGGATGGCAGTGTTAGTACTTCTGAGTGTGAAAGTAAAATCTCCTCCACCTTCCTTTATTTATGATTAGCTAGGGTTACCCGACGTTGCCCGGAGCAAAAGTGTAACATATTTCTATTAAAACTTCTATATCTCTCTCTCTCTCTCTCTTCCCCCCTCTCTTTCCCCACCCCCCTCTTCTCCACCCAGCCCATTCCTCTCTCTGGACATACACACACATGACTCGAGGAATGAGTAATCATAACAGAATTAACTCTGTGAAAAGAAATCAGAGTTACTTCCCTTTAGTTAGTGGCTGGAAAACAGACCCCCCCCCCCTCCCGACTAAATCTGCACCAGTTTATAGTCAAAGAATGAATAATTTTTTTCTAAATTTTAGATATTATTCAATCCGGACAACGCTGATCAAGAATTTACTAACTTTGTGGATCTTTGTTTTGTAGTTTTTTTTTTTACTTTTAGCCGGACATACCCGCACACAGACAACTACCCTTTATATAATAGAAGACTAATTAAAAGTAAAATATTGATCAGAATTAAATATTAAAATCAATCAGAAATACAATTTTTTTATTTTTTAGAACACATATGACTGACAAAACAGATTTTATTACATACCTTTTGTTAAAAAAATTATTTCATTACAACGGGAAGTCTTCACTTTATATATAGATTAAACATTAATGTAGAAGAATATTGGAAAAATAAACAGTTTTAGCAAAAAAAAGAAGATTTATTTGATATCCTCTGTTAATATAATTTCACTTAGTGGAACCACATGAAAATTTCACAGTACTTTCTACATCAATCTGCATAATTTACTGTTAAAAATAATATTCGTTTTGAAATCATAAATGCCCTCAGAGTCAATACTATTAAGAAAAAATTACTTTTCTATTAAAATAATTTTCATTATCAGTTAAAACATTTATTTATTTAAACTTGTAGCAATTTAATTCTGTTTAAAGCAATAACTATTCTGTCTTACTGTAAAAATAATTGTCAGCTCAATATTCTTCAAATCAATAAAACGAATGTCGCTGTTTGAAATGTGTTTATTTAAAATTGTACTTGAGCTGAGTAATTTGATTTTGGGACAATTCATTTTATAATGAGTCAGAATTTTTTAATCACCAATCTTTGCTAATCAGACTACTGCATTATTTTAAATGTTTGAACGGTGATAACGTACATACAAACATAAAATGCCTTAGTGTATAATTATATAGATGGTTTCACAGTTAACCATTTTTGTTTTTCTCTATAGACATAGAGACGTGTTTGATGTTATCAAGAACTATTCTTCAGAAATGTCATTTCATGTTTTTCAGGTGCTGAAAACAAAAAAGACCGATGAGTGTAAGAACACACCAAGAGAACCGCGACATTTGTTTGTGATGCGACACGGGGAACGTTGTGACTTTGCCTTAGGGAGAGATTGGGTTGACTCCTGCTTTAATTCTGCTGGTAAAACTTACAAAATAAAATGATTTCTTATCGTTCGAGATGGAATACGCTGAATGCATGATAATTTTACTACTGGTTGAAATTCTACTCATAAATCCATTTCTATTTTTATTTCTAGTAAAATCTAATCTCCTGCACTGTTTTTATGTTGCTACCATGACTACAGCACAGCCCAAAACAATAGCAAACATATCGAGAGGTTTATGTTAAAGTAAGAATAAAAGAAATTATACTGATCGATAGCTTTTTAGATCCCTGGACTGTTTCTATGTTGTTACCATGACTACAGCACAGTTTAAAGCAATAACAAACATGTCTAGAGGTCTATATAAAAGTATGCTGGATCTGTTCTCAACTAAGGAAAAGAAGAACGTATACTGATCGATGACTTTTTCGACTCATCCTGGACTGATTCTACGTTGTCACTATGGGCAAAGTTCTAGGATTTGTAGCAATCTGCAAGTACACCAAACATAAAAGATAGTCCTGGATCGTTCGTTGTGGTTTGTGCAAAACAGACACTGGCGGGTGATGACTGATCTAGAAGAGAGTAGGAAGTGGACCTTGGGTTTACTTTCGGCAGCCTCGTAACTCTCGCTTCCCTTATTTTGTCCTTTAGTCCTCACATTCCATGAGCGATGTTTCTGACAAAGGGGGAAGAATTTCTGTTTTCTGGGTCGGAATCTATCCATCTAATACTCATCGTTGGCTAGTTTTTGACCTTGAAGTAGTATTTTTTTTAGCTCCTTACATCAAGTGGCTTCAAGCCTTGTCTGGAGCGACTTCCATAAAAAAAATGTATTTTTTTTTAAATCAGAATGACTAATAGATTCTTCGTTTGTCAGATAACATCTTCCCAGAGAAAAGTTCACCACGAAAGTTAAAAAAAAAAATAAAAAACGGACAAAAGCTCACTGCAATCAAAATAAATAATAATAGGATAATTTGTTAAAAAATTCTAAATAAGAAAAATAATGCAATAAAACTGATACATTCTTTTTCTTCAATTTAGAAGAAGAGGGATAAATAAATACCTGGGCGGAGATAGGTTAATTTGGAAGTCAATTTTTAAAAGCTGTCCAACACATGACAGCATGTAAAACGGATGTTAAACTGAATATGATTATGATGATGATGATGGAGATCATCTATTTTATTGTTTGTGAAAGATTTGTCAAAAAATAATAGTAAAAGTTATTAATGATTAGCTGTATCTATCCAGCGTTGCCCAGAATTTTTTTTGCTTTCATTTTTTGGGGGATTTTTTTCTGTCTTTTACTTTTTACTATATTATTGTTTGTTTTTATAATCAAATTTTATTTAAATTGTATTTTGAAAGTTGAAATAAATTATTGCAGTATCGTTTGCTCCTTAAATTATTAACAGAACCAAATTGTTATAAAACTAATTCTGTTGAAGTAATGTTGTTTTATTCTATTTATCAAATTATTGAAGGTCCTGGGTATGACCTTAAAAGACATCCAGTGGTGAGGCCTCCATTTGGGAGCTGTGGGGAATGTGGAGTTGCCCCTATGTTGCCATTGCTCCCAGGTCCACTCTGGTCCGGAGTGGTAGTACCTATAAGGGCCCCATCTATGGGTCAAATAGAACCTACTGGTGCTACCAGATCAGGCTGTCTGAAGTTATTGAGTTTATGATTCAAAATGCACCAAACATTGATGTTTTATTGTTGTCTTTCTTTGCAAAACTCAATCATGTTCTGCAAAATCCAAAACAAAAAACAATTTCCCTCCCCCTTTTCCCTCCACCTCCCCCATTTCATTCAACCAAGCATCGTTAATTGATACTTGAACTTATGAAGAATTTGAAGCATAAAAACTTTCACCAAAATGACCGGATTCAGCATTAATTAACTCGAAAGGGTTGATATGCCGTAGAACAAAACAACTAAACAAAACACCATGTCTGGTGCTACCAGATCAGGCTATCTGAATATACTGGCTTCCTGACCAAAAATCCTTTCCCTTTGCAAAACTCAATTATGTTCTACAAAGCCAAAAACAAAAACAACAATTTTCCTCTACAAAAAAAAAACAAAAAACACCATGAATAAATATTTGTAGATATATAGAACTTGAAGCATAAAAACTTTTACCAAAATGACCGGATTCGGCATTAAATAACCCAAAAAGGATTGATATGCCGTAAAACAAAACAACCAAACCAAACCAAATTATTGAATATAAATTTAGTTTCCAAGACTTTTAATATTTCAATACATGACAATTTGCTAAGAATTTTAAAAACAGTAATTCATTCTTTTTCTTCAACATTAACAAAATGGCTGACTTGTTGATGAAAAAATGGAAATGCATTCTGATGGATTTCATTTCTTAATTAAATTTTTTAATGGGATTTTTTTGATTTTTGTTTTATTTTACACTATTGCATTTTTGATTTCAATAAATATTGATTAAAAAATATTTTTTTAATGGGTAAGTCACATAGAGGCAAGAAACACACACACGCGAGAAGTGGATACACAATTTTCTTAATGTGAAAAAGTAAAAATTTAATTTTTTTTAAATTTAATTTGATTGTGTAATGATGAGCTTTTTCTTGCTCTGATCATTGGCAAAAAAAATTGCCCAAATGTAATAGGTGTTTTTTTTGTTTGTTTTTTTGTTTTTTTCATGAGAAATATTTCAGATGTTTATAAACTGATGTTGATAATCTATTTTTGCAGGCAGATATAACCGGATTAACTTGAATTTACCTAAACTGATGCTGAAGAGGAAAAACTACCTTGATTTCATCAAAGATTGTCCATTAACAGAGATTGGAAAGTTACAAGCCAGACTTACAGGTAAAGTAAGAGAGAGGGATGGGGGTAGATAGAAATGGTGGTAAATAGAGTTATAGTGGGAGGTAGAGAGAAAATGATAGTGGGAAGTACAGAGAAAGTGGTAGTGGGAGGTAGAGAGAAAAAGATAGTGGGAGGTAGAGAGAAAAAGATAGTGGGAGGTAGAGAGAAAGAGATAGTGGGAGGTAGAGAGAAAAAGAAAGAAATCAATCATAATGGGAGAGGGTGAAGAGTAGAAAGAGAGGGACAAGGAGAGAGAGAGAAACATCCAACACACTAATAATTGTTATCAAATGAACAAGAATAATTGTTCTCTTGTTCTCTCCCCTCAAATCTTGATAGATACCAATTAGTCACAGCAGAAACATACCTGTCTCCCCATATAATCCAAATGATCTCACCTATTCGCAACAGCAACACACTTTATTTCTATATAACCTTTCCATTTCTCCGCTACCTCGTAGAGTTAACCCTTGTATCAGACATCCATCCGGCCTTGCCAGCACTTCTCCACCTTTGAGCTGGGATCAAAGTGTAGTATTAAATTCAAACAATTGGGAATATTTTAAGTAGGGTGGTTCATAGAGTGAATGTGGTATTGTGGTGTCTGCTGATGTGTCTAGTTAAGAGTAAGATATACAGAGAATGACCGCAGACCCCCCCCCCCTTCCCCACTCACACACACTCCTCACATTTTTGAGGGCCTTGTGCCTAATTTGTTAAAATTGTATCACCATATTCTTTTCTTTAATAAATAATTAAAAGTATAGCATGCTGCCTTCACAGTGTCTTTCGAGCGAGGCTTGAACACCAGTTTGATCCTGGCAATCAGCCCGTCCTTGATGTTGCAGGGGTTACAGTTGGTGGTTGTTTATCTCCCTTCCATGGCGGGAAAGGTCGGAAAAGTGGGATTTGAAACCAGCGCATAAGAGGAAGAGCACTCTGGCCGAACAGAAATTCCCTTCGCAGCCCCGTCAGCATTCCCCCAACAGGGGTGCATCAGGCTATTAGCAATAAACTAACCCCTTCTCAAACGGTGAGAAGGCAAAGACTGGGAAGGTGGACCTCCTAAAACTGCACAGGACCATAACTCGCACCGACAAAGCCATCCTCAAAAATGACCTAGATTCTACCGGTCAGGGGCTACAGTTGGTATCTTTCTCAACTGTGCTCCACACACAATAGTCCATGTGGTTGCAATCAGGTAAGTTTGGGGGGGGGGGGGGGGGGGGCAGATGTTGTGACTGATGAAGTCATAGAAGTTCTCAAACAGCCACTTCTGGGTTTTCCTGGAGGTGTGACAGGGAGCTGAGTTCTACTGTCACACATATGGCCTTCCCACAGCCACCCTTTCCACCTTGACAATAGTGGACAACAACTAAATATAGTCACCTGAATTGAGACTGAGTCTCTTTTTGAAGATGTGGGGTGGCATGACAATGCCTTCACTGGAAACACACCCAAAGACCATTACAGTTTCAGGGAATTTGATTACCATGGCGCGTGGGATTTTGTGCAGACTGCAAGCTAGGCACCTGTTGTTCTACATGTATAACCTTTCCTGGCAGAAGTTTTGTCGTCTGAAAAGAACCAGAGCCCTCCTGAGTTGACTTCGTGTTTGACCTTATTGAGGAATTTCTTAGCTTTCATATGGCCATTCTCTTGGGCCTTACAACTCTTGAATGAATAACAGAGATCCTCAGTCAATGCTTTCTTAATAGTCGCCACTCAGACATGCATCTCTCTCGCCAATGTCTGCATTGCCTTGATTGGATTTTGCAACAATTTTTTTTTTTGCAGCTTCTCAACGGATTTCATTGTGCGTATGGAGTGACTGCTATGATCCTTCCAGCTAGCCACTGATTCCACATCTCCATTGCAATTCTTCAGCTCACACCTTATGGTCTTTAAGAAGCACTGAGCTGTAGCTAAGATTTCCAAATTTTTTAATCTGGTATGTATCATTATGATGCAGGTCAATCTCTTCCCATATTCTGGTGCTTTCCAGTTGTCCATCGTCTTCAGCTCTCAAACCCACCAATAGTACACAGAAACAACTATCTTCTACACTTTGCCGCTATTAAATACTTTAAATGGTTTGGGAATGAAAGAATAGAAAAATTATTAAATTTATCCAAAGCATCCTGCATCTGTTCTGTCCTTTGTCAGAGAAGGATCTCTCCTCCTCGACTGAGGCACTTTTTATTTTTGTGCCAATCCTGAGTGCCTCTTTTTGAGCAGCTGAATATTTTCCACATTAAACCTGAGTTCGTGTCACATCCAACCATCATGGCGAGGTGGTTAATAAACACTAGCCTTAAACTAACGAAGCCAGCTTGGATCACAAAAATTTTCAGTTCTTGCTCACGATACCATCCTCTCAGGCTTTGCCTCCTTCTTTTGGGGGAGGGAGAATAGGTTTATTGCCTGTTGGTCGAGGCGCTATCACTGGAGAATACCGACAGGTTTGAACGACTAGTTTTATACCTGTTCACAGTGACACATTTTTTAGGGAGATGAACTTTCCACTTGAAACTTAACCTTGTGATACATCACATATTGGTGGGGGGTGCCAGTAAACACAAGCTTTCACTTGTCTTGCGAAACCATGTCGGTCTACACTAGGATTGACTCAACATTCTTTTACGAGGAGAAACCTTCTCATTCAGGATACGTTCAACAGTTATAATTATAATCTTTTCACATTGCGTCATGCTCTAACTTAATACCCAACGACAGCGTGCTTTTCATTAAATGATTAAGCATACTGTTAACATAACACTAGCGGGATTCTGTGGAAATTCCACGATGCTATCTGCATCAATTTGTATAATTTACTGTCAATAATAATATTCCTTTTGAAATAATGTCTGTCTGTTAAGGTCAATACTATTAAGAAAAAACAGAACCTTTCTTCATGTAAAAATAATTGTCATTCATTCTTTTCCTACTTGTTGCTAACGTCTCCATATTTGTTTTTCTTCATTTTAGGAGAAGGTTTACGAGATGCTTCTGTGAATCTCTCACATTTATTTGTGTCGCCTGCCCTCCGATGCATCCAGACCGCACATGAAATAATTACAGGTAATCTTTTGCATTAAAAAACTTCCTCCACCTCCTTTGCCCTTTTTTTTTTGTATTCTTTGGAAACAGAATTTCATAGAAAAACTGTAAAATTGGAATATTGAATATTCAACGTTAGCTATTTATTTACACACATGTTGGAAATGTAAAAATCCTGTTGAGTCATAGCAACCTTTTGTTTTTGTGTATTATCGCTGATATTATGCACATCTATTCGAAAGATTATTAGAGGAGTTAAAGGGAGACAATTTGTTTATACATGCATTTAGTTTATTTACAGTTTAGAAAGGCATGGGATACATAAAGATAAACAAAGGGAATAACTAGTAAGAATAAAAACTAAATAAGAATTAGTTATTCTATGGCAATACGAAAAGTGCACGTTGTTGTCAGAGATGCAAAATTAGAGCAAGTGCGAATGCATAGAATATGTAAATTTACTTTCAAGAATCTCAATAATATTGACACACCACATTCTCTCACTTCTCCTTTCCGCTCTCTATTCCTTCCTCTTACTTTTTCTTTCTCCCCTTCTCAAAGTCGTCTGGTCCTTTGACCATAGCCTGAGAGTTGGTTGACTCCATCTGAAAGATAAGATAACAGGCAAAGCTGTTAATGTTTAAAAGGGATGTTCAGGATGGAAATTATGCCAATAAGAAAGAATCTTGTTTCCGAATTTCCCACCTTGTGAGGAACGCGAGTACAAAATCTCGTGCCCGGGGAGCCCTCTCACATTACAACCAAATATTTTCAAGGGAGGTAACTCTGGCTCAATACAACAATCAGTCAATTTCCGTGAACACAAACACAAATGCAAACTCTGAATATCATATTGAATGCAAAAATATGAAAATCAGTAAGAAAACCAGATATGATGCGATAGATTTTTTTTTGCGTTCTTATTTGCCACACAAAAAAAAAATCTCTCGCATCATTTATTAAAATCCAAATATTTCGGCTTAACAAGCCTGTTTCAGTGGTATACAGACAATATTTTCTTTTATTTTCATTGTCGAGATCTAACAATGTCGCGGCTAAAGATACACAATTTCGTCTGATATTATTGGAGAGATAGGTTTTAAAAGTTTGGATAAATGCAGTGATGACGCTAGCATGTGTGTATGGATATTGAATGCAATATTACTACATCAGAAGCATTGGTTAGTGAAAAATATGAAAATAGGAGATCTGCCTTCTTGCACAGGACAATATTTGATAACATTCCACTCTTCAGAAACACAAAAAAGCAGGGGCATACTCAAGTGGTGTGAAAAATAAAACGAAAACCAGGAAAATAATCACAAATCTTTCTCATACAACGATCTAAAATCTAAACCTAGTTATCTTGTAACATTGAATGGGGAGTTCTTCGATTCCTACCAGATGGCCGTAATCTTGATGACAGAAAACAGCCGAGTCGTTCGTTGACACATTGCAAGTAGTTAGCTCAGTCGATAGGGATGTCTAGTTGTAAATGTGGTCGTAGTGATGATGAAATATTGTTTTGCTATGAACTACAATTCTACAAACTATACATAAGCGTACATGAAATATAAATTATATATGAAAAAGCCATTATTATTTATTATTATTATTATTTGTTTGTTATGCCCCCTTGGGCATCTCCCCTTTAACTATCTTCTCCATTCAACTGTTAAAAAAGAAAAAAAAATCTCTTAGTACAATATCGATATCCAGATCAAATTCTGTTAAATATTTCATTTGACAACTCCCAAAAGTGCCCCCTCAAATTATCCCTCCTATCACTTTCTCTGAATTCATCCAACCTCATCATTGGTGTTAAATAATATAAGGGTGGGGATAAGAGATACCAACATCTTTGATTGGTCAAGCAAGATCATGTGAAACATGACGTGGGGAGTTTTTCAATCCTCATAGATTACCCATCGCCTTCTTCATTGACAGAAACAGCTGTTAGTCACTTTGTAGTTGACTCATTGGATAGTGACATCTCTCAGTAGTGGTGACAGTAGCAGTCATTGAGATGTTGTCCATTCTTCTTTTGTCTCCCTGTTGCTGAAATAGTAGAAGCAATTAACTCCATTATTTTCTCTAAGATTTGATTTTTAATTTTTTACAGCAAGTACATCTAGATGAACTACATCTTTCTAGCCAATGTCCTTGGGTTTGTTTTTTTTGGGGGGGGGGGGGGCTCAAAAACAGACATTCGTTCACCTTGATGTCGAACACCCAAGAGAGAGAAAACAATCTCGCTTCCCTACCACATACTTCCTTCTATGATGAAACTTTTTGCGCATGTCAGCCTAACCTCTAACTTAACCCTCTAATGACAAATTTCTTTATCTTACTTATTCTAACCGTATGTGGAAACTTTCGCTTTTTAACAGTATTTTTACACACCCATGTCTAACATAGCTACAGTCTCACTTTCTTTTACAGGTTGAGGGCAAAGTCTACGGGAAATATCAAATCCGGGAGAATCATTTTACATTAAAGTTATGTAGAAAGCTGAATCCTAAGTAAAAAGAAAGAACAAGCCGGTTAAAAAAATAGGACCACATTTTATCATCTGTAAATGTTGTTCCTTAATCAATAGTAATTCGAAAAGCTTTTTTCCAAAAATGTCAAAACAAACATTTTAGTGAGGAGTCAACTATTATTTAATTACAGTAAGGACTTAAATTTTAAGTCTTCAAGATAATTATATTTTTATGCTATAAATGTCTTTAGGCTAATCAAGAAATGTCATATCTGAATAATTATTAAGATTACCAGAGCAAGATGATGTTACAGGTATTCAGTTACCGGTAATCATTTTGAAACGGTATCTCTGCTGTGTTGCTGTCTTTTAGTATTCATAGTAATTTCAGAAGAAAAAAATGTTATTAATAAATTAATTGAATCTCCATTTTAACAACAGGACGATATCAGTATTAAGTTTTATTGAGAAAAACAAATCTTAATTATTGGAAAGATGAAAGACTGCATCTTTTTTATCTCTTGGTTTATCACAAACTGGTTAGTTTTATTTATTTAAAGGCTAACTCAATTCCGTTAATGTTCATTTCTAGCCGTGACCAATTCAGATTAACCTCTGAAACAGAATAAAATAATGTTTTGGAATTTTTTAAACGATAATGATATAAATTATTAATCTGATGATTTGTATTGGTTGCACTACTATGCTCAACTAGGTTGCAGAGTCAGACTCGTAAGAATGCTACGAGTCAGAGTCAGATTTTTTAATTTACAAAGCATCAACAGACAGTGTGAATATTGGAAGACTTTAAAATAAGGAGTCAGTCGGATATTTTTTAATTCTAGGAGTTGAAATCAGGCCTTATACCTTCTGACTCTGCAGTGCTGATTCTCATGGTTGATGGAAAGAGAGCAATCTACCCCCATGAATTAAATAAAGAAGGGTTCAGTTTAAAATTCTGTATAGGTTCTCGAGTTTGATATAAAGATTTCCAAGCCCGAAAAGATGCATATGAAGAATGTCAGAGGTTAAATTGGCTGAAACGTTGAAAATATTAGCCGAATAATCTAAATAATTAAAAAGAAAATAAATTTAAATTTAAATTTCATAAATTAGGCATCCATTACTTTTAAAAAATAAAGATTACAAGTAAAAAAAAAAAAAAAAACCTGACAAGAAAATATCCGCCCAAGTTTAAGATGAAAACTACGCCTGCATAAGAAAGGAAAATGGGAGGTGAATGTTTTCCCAAATTGATGCAAAAGGCACAGACATTTGTGAACCTTTCTTTCTATTACCATTCGATTTTATTATGACATTAAACATACATTAGTTTGGGTGAGGGTTGCTACATACACACCTACCGGAAACCCTGCGTAGTCCCTCTCCTTTCCCCCCCCCCCCAAAAAAATGTATATTGAGTTCATAAATCAAAACTAATGAACAGTTCAAAACAAATCCGTGCCATCTGCGTTTATTTATTTGCCTTTCTTACGCAGGTTTAGCTTTCGTTCTACACTGATAAATTTTATATTCTATTTTACCATTTTTAGCAACGCACGTGTGGAGAATGTGGAATTAATCTCTGCGTATGTGGGCCACCGATATCCATTGTGTATTATTGTTGATAATACAAATGTGTGTAATTATTGCTTTATGAACATGTGTTGGAAAGCAAAAACCGATTGAGAAACCGTCGGATAACAAAGACCTTTAGTTTATTACCAGTTGATCTAGGACAAACATTGAAAGATAGTGAAGAGACATCTAATACATAAGAAGTTCACTTGTTCCCATTAAAAAAAAAATACCCACGTTATTCATTTTTAACGAGCAAAAAGAAGCATGTGCATTGCACAGAGTATTTATTTACTCCTCTCCAGGAGTTAGGCACAAGGCCAGTTTTATCTTACTCCCACTAGTAAGATGTGACCCAAGGTCGGGTCGGGAAAGTGGGGTTTGAAAAGCCAGCGTCCGAGAGGTGAGCGCTTTAGCCATTAAAAATTGCCTGGGCAGCCCCGTCGGCATTCCCCGGTAGGGGCGCCTCAGGCAGTAAGCAATAAACTTACTCCTCCCCAAAGAGGGGAGGCGAAGCCTGAGAGGGTGGACCTCCTAGAACTGCACAGGACATACCCATAGACCGGCGTAAATCAAGCCCCGAAGGTCAAGACAATACCAGTCTATGGGGTGCAGTATCCATCGGAACAGATACTACACTTTGATCTTAGCCAAAAGGCCATTGCACAGAGTAAAAGCTTACATATTCCCGGCAGGAGTCTTTTTTGGGTAGAGTGGACATGAAAAGCCATGTCCTTTTCGTACGAAACCAGAATAGCTAAGAGGGCTAAAGTCGCGTTTTTATTTTTGGTCATGGAGTAGCACAATATGTGTATTCATAGCCATATTTTGAGCGAGCCAATTTCTCTCCAAGGGGAATAACTCTGGCATGGGACTAATTCACTCCAAGGGAAATAACTCTGTTCCAAACACAATTTTTTTTTTACTTGTCTAAGGTTTCTTTTGTACTTCTGAAACATTACGAAAATGCTTGTCCTATTTTAATATCGATCTACGTAGATTGAGGTGAATTATATTCAAAACCGTCTGTCATTGATACATTTTGCAGTCAACCTGTCTCCCCACAAAAGCAAGGTATGACACAAGATAGGTTTTAGTATCGAAACTCAGGGTCATCATCATCATCATCCATTTTATTGTCTTACTTCCTTTGGTCAGAGGTCTAACATTTTTTTGACAGCCTGCAATCAGTCTCCAAGGTTGACAGTCTTGAAGATTGAGTCTATGCAAATTCCACTTTCTAAAATCCTTCTTAATGGTTTGCATCTAAGTTTTATTGGGTCGTCCAACTTTCCTTTGGCCCTCCATCTTAAAGTCTCTGCATTTTCTTATCTAGGAGTTGCTCCTCTCTAGGTGGCCAAACCAATATAACCGATTGATCATCAGGAATTCATTAAGCTTTAGTATATTCAACCTCATCAACAGGGTATCAGAGCTGATATGCCGGGTTTGATAAGACCCAACATTGCATATCCATCTGATCATTGCTCTGTCATTACACTGAAGACGGGCGAATGAGGACTGAGTGAGGGCCAAGCTCTAACTTCCATACAGCATCATGCTCCTAACCCAGCTGATATATAAGCTCTCCTTGGTAGTGAGAGGGATAGCTTGTGATGTCAGGATTTGCAATAGTTCGCTGAACTAATGATAGTTTAACTCAACATATCTTCAAGATAACAAAAGGAGTTGACCACTTCGAGAGGGTCATCGTTCAACTTCATCTCAGTCGGCAGTTAAGTAGGCGTACCTGCTGCAGACATCTTCTACGCTTGTTGGGTCTGGTACCTACTTTCCAGATAAGTCACTATATTTTTTTGTGGCCCCATATTGCTCATAGACTACATTGTATGACATTGGATCCCATTCTTTTCCTGCACACAACACATGGCTATTGACTTTTCAGCTTTCATAGATCTGGGCTACTAGCCATCACTTTTGTCTTTGACAGATTCCCCCTTTGTCCCTTGGCTTTCATGCCACTTATCTACATTCTCAATTACTCAGCTAATTGATCCATTGTATCTGCCATTATTAGGTCGTCTGCATACAATAATGGGCATCTGATACAGAACTCTTAGAAAGGGCTGCAAGAACAGTAATGAATAGGAGGAAGACTGAGCCCTGATGGACGTCGACTTTTACGCTGAAATCATGTGTGCGTTATCTACTCGTACACTGCTCCTAGGATTGCGATGCATAACATGAAAAGGCATATGAACAAGCAAAGTTTCTTATGTTGAGTGGAAGAAAGTAAAACTGGATGTTTAGGTGTGAATGAATAATTGCCGAGTATTGTTTTATTTTCATACATATAAGTAGCAGCTTTGTGTATAAATTTTACGAGAAAGATTATTTTAATGAAGAAAGAAAGAACTAATTTATGTCTATGCATGCACAAATTATTAGATATTTGCTTTCACAAAAGAGCAAACATGTTTGCTTGTAAAAAAGTCATTATCATCATCATATTTTGTTTAAGATTCGTTTTGCATGCTGGCATGTGTTGGACAGCTTTTAGAAATTGACTTCCAAACTAACCTATCTCTGACTTGGTCTTTCTTTATCCATATTTCTCTTAAGTCCATCCTTATCACTTCCTCTCATTTTTTCTTTGGCCTACTCCTGTCCTTCTTCTTATTTATTCCCCCTTTCTCCCAAGTCCATTCTTATCACTTCCTCCCATGGTTTCCCTAGCCTTCCTCTATGAACTAACCCTGCTACCTCAACTGTTCTATATCTATTAACCCATTAACTCTCATCTATTCTTTCAACATGGCCAGACCATCGAAGTCTCTTGTTCTGCACACCTTTCCCTATATTGTCCAAATTTAATCTTCTTCTGAGGTCATCAGATCTAAGCCTTTCTTTAAGATTCACATTACACATCCATTGTATCATTCTCATATCATTTCTCTCCATGCAACGCATGTCCTCAACTCTCACTGGCCAGGTTTCACTTCCATATATCATCACACTGCATACCTGATAGACTCTTCCTTTGGTCGACAGTGGTAACACTGATTGTTAATAATGGCAAAAGTTCCCTGAACTTACTCCATCCACTCCTAACTCTTAAAATCACACCAACACCAGCTCCTCCCTGTGCTCCAATGGTATCACCATCTCAATAGCCTCGCCAACCAAATATACTTTCTCCACATCTGAGTCTCCATTGTCTTAAATTTCTTGCACACAAACTGTGTATTCTTGTTCAAAATTGCAAAGATAATCATCTGTTAAAATACTGAATAAAGTTTGGATTATTTAGATGACTATTTACATCTTGGTTGTTTATTTTAACGTTTAACCCAATGTAACCTCCGACCTTCTTCAGATGCCTCTGTTCGAACTTAGAAACCTTTTAGTGAAATTTGAGAATTTTTTTTATGTTCAACTGAGGAGAACCTGTACGAAATTTCGAAACTGAACATTTTATTTAATCTGCGGTGATACATTGTTTTCATTTCATCAACCGTGACAGGGTAGAAGTGTTAATTAATTAGTTATTCTCAGTTATTATCGCCTGTAGTAAGGATTGAACCTTCGACATCCAGTAGATCGTCACTTAGAACTACCCGGTCATGGCTGACTGAATGAAAACAATGAACTCCTGTGGATTAAATAAAGGGTTCATTTCGAAATTCCGTATAAAGATTCCCAACTTCAACTATTAGGTTCCCAAGTTAGAAAAGATGCACCCGGAGAAGGTCGAAAATTACATCGGTGAGAACGTCGCGAATATAACAACCAAAATAAGAATAGTAGTCCAAACAATACAAATTATCAATTTTGAATAACAAAGTTTAATAAAGATTTTACATCATAATAAGCATGTGAAAATTGTTATCAATTGTTATTCTTAATATACAACTTCTACATCTGACTTAACTTGGGGTGTTTTGTTTTTCTGTTTTTTTTTTTCCAGCTCTTGGATTAAAAATCAAACTTTGTATTGAGCCCTCAATATTTGAATGGCTGGGCTGGTACCAGCTGGGACTACCGATTTGGTTCACGGCAGATGAACTGATAGAACGCGGCTATTCTGTGGATAGAAACTACGTCTCTTACATGGTGCCTACTCAGCTTTACCTTGACGAGACAGTCGAACATTATTATTCCCGATGTGCAGACTTCACACGTTATATTCTCAAGAAACATGAACCAGAAGGTATGCAAGATTTTATTATATATATACTAGCATCCCAGTTTTGCACCACTTTTATACCCCCTTACAAATATTCAAATCAAGAATGTGTTACTAAACCTTATGGCTAGAATACTTATTCCAGTTTTTATCAAAATCCATTAAATGATTTTCATTGTAGAAAGAATGTTTAAAATTTGAGGTTTAAGTTTAAACTTAAACCTCAAAATTTAAGGATCTTAAGAAGAAATTGAAATCCAGAGAATCTTGCTTAATTGGTGTCTGTAATAATTATATAATATTATTTATTTTAAAATTCAAATATTTCATGCAAATCTGAAATATTTGAATTTTCAAATGGGTGGTTATGTTTATATTATGCTCCTAACCAGGATATACATGCTGACTGGGGGCCGCATGTGAATTTGTATTCTCCATAAAACTTCCACTTTCAGCTGGGTGAATACCACAAAAAGGGGTATTAGCGGTTATTCGATGCCTTCTAACAACTCTTTAAAATACTCTGAAGAACCTGAAAATTTGTGAATATTTATTAATTGATGTCTAATATTTATTAATTGATGTTAAAATTTCATATAAATCGAAGATATATGAATTTTACCCCTTTGCATGAAACTAAGTTAAACTTAATATAGTCCACATTCCCTATTCTTAAACCTTGCAGCTGTTTTCTAAAATTCATAATGATCGGTTAATTACTTCCAGAGTATACCCTATACAAACATATATATATAAACATATACACATACCTAACTTTATATATGTAAACATGTAAACAAGTTTAAAACCCTAATGATATAAAGAATAGTCATATTTTTTTTTAACGGAGTTCATCCCAAACAAGGCAAGCTGCCACTGTAGACGTAAAGGAGCTATTCAGAATTAGGGTGAAAGTTTTGGGGGTCATCCTAAATTGGGAGATGTGTAGTGAGATGTATGTTCACATCAGTTTTAAATTTCTGCATGTCAGTACAGTCGGGGAAATAGGAAGCAGGGAGGGAGTTCCAAAGGCCGTCAGCTCGAAGAAAGAAGCTATTGGAGTAGAAGGCTCTCCGGCATCTGGAGACCTCCACAATGAATGGATGGGGTTTAGCTGACTGCCGGGTTGGTCCAGTGTATTTTCGTCAAGGGGACACCAGAGCAGCAAGTTCATCTGCGCACACTCCATTGAAGTACTTGTAAAACAAGCACAAGGAAGCAACATTGTGGTGATAGGACAGGGGCTGGAGCTTGGTAGATAGTGAGGGACCTATTAGATTAGCGACTCTTTTTTGGATCTTGTCTAAAAGGGAGAGACTAGTGGATGGTGCACCAGCCCAGATGTGACAACAATACTCTATGCATAGGCAGATGGTGGCTTTGTAGAGATATAGGATACTGTCAAGTGTGAGGCATTTTTAGCTAGGTAGAGGAAGCCTACTTTCTTTGCAGCAGCCTTGGCAATGTCTTCTATGTATTTGTTCTAATTCATGTAACTTGTGAATGTTAGGCTGAAGAGTTTGAATGTTGGACTTTCAGGTAGGGTTTTATTTTCCATGGCAATCAGTGGTTGAAGAGGTTTCTTGTAGTTGTTGAAGGAAAGGAGCTTTGTCTTAGCAGTATTAAATGCTACCATCCATTTATGACCCCATTCCACAACAGACTGGAGGTCACTTTCTAAGGATTCAGCCATTACCTCGGATATGTGCGCGTCCATTTTGCCCACATGATGTGAGTATTGATTTACTCCTCTCCAGGAGTTAGGCACAAGGCCAGTTTTTATCTTACTCCCACAAGTAAGATGTGACCCAAGGTCGGGTTGGGAAAGTGGGGTTTGAAAAGCCAGTGCACGAGAAAGTGAGCACTCTGGCCATTAAAAATTGCCTGGGCAGCCCCGTCAAGGGCGCCTCAGACAGTAAGCAATAAATTTACTCCTCCCCAAAGAGGGAAGGCAAAGCCTAGGAGGGTGGACCTCCTAGAACTGCACAGGACAGACCCATAGACCGGCGTAAATCAAGTCCCGAAGGCCAAGACAATACCAGTCTATGGGGTGCAGTATCCATCGGAGCAGATACTACACTTTGATCTTAGCCAAAAGGATACCCATCTCAGACACAATGTCATCAGGGAGGTTGTTTATGAAGATCAGGAACAATAAGGGTCCAAGGATCGATCTCTAGGGTACTCCTGCATTTATGTCATATTGTTTGGATAGAACGGCCATCGAGGACAACCTGGATCTTTCTATTTGTTAGGAAAGATCCAATTATATTAAATGTTCGTCCAGTAATACCATATGAATTAATTTTTATGAGAAGATCTTTATGCCAAACCTTGTCAAAGGCTTTAGATATATCAAGTGCTACCACCCTAGTTCCATCTGCCTTGTCCAGTGTATGGTATATTCATTCAGAGATGACCGTTAGGATATCCACAGTAGACCGTGCTTGCCTAAATCCATACTGATGGTCAGAAAGAAATTTAGCATTAACGAGGTGCCTGACTATCGCTAGATTGATTAAGAATTCAAAGATTTTAGCGAAGAGCGGGAGTAGACTGATGGGTCGATAATTCTGAGGATCAGTTCTATCTCTAGAATTGCTGAAGACTGATACCACAGAGGCAATTTTCCAGCTATTAGGGAAGCAAGATTCAGCAAGGCATTTGTTGTAGAGTTTAGAGAGGACAGGGACTAGTTTAGCAGAGCATTTCTTTATTATTATTACTGATATAAGATCAGGCCTACATGCTTTGGAGTTATCAAGGTTTTTTATGATGTCAAGGACATGAGATGGGGTAATGACCAGGTCATCAAATGTGGCTTCCGTCCGGCAAAGGACGTCATTGTGGTTGGATAGCAGGGGAATTGTTGATTGCACATTGTTCAGCACACTATTGAAGATTTTCCAGAAATCGTGAGTACCTAGTTTCTGCGACTAAATGCGTTTTCTGGTCATCTCTGTATATCTTCTCTTTGCTTCACCTATCACGGTCTTACAATGATTTCTTGACGCTATAAGTTTATGTCTATTTGTAGTAGACTTATGGCAGTTGTATTGTCGGAATGCTTGCTGCCTCTGAGCAATAGCAGCTGCACATTTCGAGGTGAATCATTGTGGAGAGTGAGGCTTTCTATAGAATTTTCACATGGAGACATGCACTTCAATGCCTGCTTTGACCAATTCAGTTGCCTCATTTGCACACTGATCAGCAGGGAGAGAAAAAGTTTTATTCCATGGGGTGTCTCTGATGTGGTCTCTGATGGAATCAAAATTAGCTTGCTTGTAGTATCATGTCGTTTTGAGCAACGACTCTTCAGCTTTGGGACGAGATTTTAGGGTGATATCAATCATTACCACAAGGTGATCAGCGTTCCTGAGTAGGCTATGGGCATTCATCACACAAGCTTCAGACAATGAGGTCAAGAACAGGTTGAGAAATTAGGCTTGCTGACCCACACGATCAGGGAGGCGAGTCGGGAAAGTGACAGTTTTAATATTAATTAGTAAAAATAATACAAAATATAACTAAAAAAATTAATAAAACCCCATACATCTTTCATTCGACACATTTTCACGGAAATAAATCTGCGATAATTGCTTATTTGAATAAAATTTAAAAAACAATTTGATATATGAAGGGGGTGAAGAAGTCAATAGAATAAAATGGACTGATCAATGGATATACTAAATAATTCAAGTTTTCTTAATAAATTGGGTTTATTTCCTTTAATGGTTATACAAAAACTTTCCAACTATCAGTATTATTAATAGGACAGGTGAAGCACTCTTTAGTTCTGGTAGGCAATCACTTAAAGATAGTGTCTCGATAAAAACACTGGTCCCCATCACCCCACTAGGTTAGCATCAGGAAGGGCATCCGATCTTTAAAAAAATCTTGCCTCAACTAAGGAAATTATTCCTCTGCCTAATATTCACAGGCAACATGAATTGGAATAAATACATAGAAGATACTGCCAAGTCTGCTGCCAAGAAGGTAGGCTTCATCTACCAGGCTAAAAAAACTTCTCACACCTGCCAGTATCTTATATCTTTATAAAGCCACCATTCGCCCATGCATAGAGTATTGTTGCCTTATCTGGGCTGGTGAATCAACCACATGCCTCTCCATCTTGAACAGGGTGCAAAAAAGAGTCTTTAACTTAATAGACCCTGGACTGTCTGCCAAGCTCCAGCCCCTGTCCCATCGCCGTAATTTTGCATTCTTGCGCTTGTTTTACAAGTACTTGTCCGGAATGTGCTCCAACAAACTTACTGGGCTTGTATCCCGTCAACGTCCCCCAACTAGCAGCAAAATCCCACTTCTTTACTATAGAGGTCTTCAGATGTTTGAAAACTTTTTTCCTCAGACCGCTTGCCTTTAAAATTCCCTTCCTGCTACTTTTCCTCAACTGTACCAACATGCAGAAATTTAAATGTAATGTGAACAAACATCTTGTTGCACAATTCGCCACTTAAGATGCCCGCTATAAATCTGGCCTCTAATCATAGTAGCCCCTTAAGTCTCAGTGGCAATATGCTTTGTTTGTGGTGAATAAAAGCAAAATAAGAAAAATAAGTTCTTCTTGTTTACACGTCTGCTGCATCGAACACGTTTAAAAAACAATTTTGAATACGCCGTGTGTAGAATGAAAAAATACGACTATCCGAATAATCATTAGCCTATTCACTACTGTCATGTATATATTATAGTAGTAGTTACAGATGTGGTTCAAGTTCTGTCAGGGCTATAAAGGTATAAATCCATCTATCCTTTCTTCAGCTATGGATTAAATAGTAAGGTAGACTTGACTCTCAAGCCTTGGTTGTGCAACTCATCTAGAAAAACGAAATCTCTCAAATAACATGAGTCTTTCTCTGCTTATCTCAGCATTGTTTCCAATCATCCTAGACTTTTTGCCACTGGATTCATGCAATGCCAGTTCAAGTGAGGTACGGTTATAGATTGTGCTTTACTATAGACTCCCGACTGCATGGGGTCGCTGACTGCAACCCCATACAGAGGGGTATCCACACACACACACACCGAAAACGGGGCCAGTAGGCCGTGCGTGGGTGTGACCAGTGATATTTTAGGATAGGATCCCGGTGGCTTAGCAGTCGGTGACATGGTTACATAAATGATCACGTGACTTGCAACACTCTACTTTGACCCTTACTTTGGCTAGACAGGATATCGGAAGAGCCCAATCCAATCAATTGGCTGGTCACGTCATGCCCGAGTATTTATAAATTTATCCCCAACCATATTATTCAATCTGATTCTTCAAAAAATCAAAACCTTATTTCTCTTTTTTATTTTCTTCCTAAATAGATACTAGAAGGCGGTGGCTGAGGGTCAATCATGTTGAGAACAAAGAAGATTACCAATGCTAAAGAGTAGTTTTTTCTGGGAGTGGTGTTGATTGAGAGTAATGTTCCTACCCTCTGTAAGATTTCCTTCTAAGCGTAATGTTTTCTAAGATTAATGTTCCCACTCTCACTGTGAAATTTCATTCTATGAGTAATGTATTCTAAGAGCAATGTGTTCTGAGAGTAATGTGTTGTGAGAACAACGTATTCTGGGAGTGGTGTTTTTGTGTTTTTAGTGTAATGAAGGTCCCCTCTCTGTAAAAATTCTTTTCTAAGAGTAATGCAGTGTATTTTCAGAGCAATGTATTCTAAGAATATAAATGATTACTTTACCTATAGAATTATATTTGACAACTTTATTCAGCATTAAATAACCCGTAGATGGTTGATATGCCATAAAACAAAACAAACCGGCCTCATGTGTACTGAAGAAAACACAACACACAAGGTGGCTGCGCTTGTGTTGGAGAAGAGACTCTAACACATGCTTGGTTAAAAACGTAAAAAGAGAATATAAAATATTCTTACTTTTTCACATGTGTCTCGCTAGAGTAAAAGCTCTTTCTTTTTACACTCTACACGTGAGTGAAGAAATTGTTGCTGAGACGGGCGGACTTTTACTTTTAAAAATAATTTATCGAACACGTCTTTTAGTGTTATTTGTTTTTTTTTGTTGTTTTTTTTCTTTCTATTTTTCTTTTAAATTCTTGTTATCTTTTGTTTTAGGTGGCAATATATTGATAGTTGGCCACGCAGGTAGTCTAGACGTGTGTACTCGTCAATTACTAGGGAAGGCACCCCGTTCCGTAGGTGGCTTCCATGAGATTCTGCCCTACGTTCCTTGCTGTTCCATGTGCTGCTGTGTAGAAGACCCGATGACAAAAAAATGGAAAATGAAAGAACCGCCCGTTCCACCGATTACGCACGTAGCAAATAAGAAATATAACTGGAAGACATTAATTTAACTCAAGTAAGTTGAAAAGGAAATTTTCCAAAATTCTCTTTTTGTAGAAATTTTTATTCGTCTCCTAAGAGAATTCAACAATTGACCCATGAGTGCACAAAATTTATTTTTTCTTTAATTTATTACCAAAAATCTTTTGATGGTACAATCTTGTATTTGAGCAAAATTACTTTCAAAGATGTACTTGACTTTATAGGATAGTTAGCGCATTCTTTTATACTATATATGAAAATGTGTTAACAAATTCTTGTCAAGCCATCCATCTAAATAATCCAAACCTGATCATTCATCTATTGTTTCCAATACTCTAATTGTGTTCATCGCCAACTGACTATCTCATTAACCCTTATCCTTGAATGGCCTTTGGGCCTTGATAAGCGATGATTCAGTCCTTTTTTTTTTTTTTTAGGTAAATAAATTCAGCTGTGTGAGGAGGGTCATGTTTTCTTATCAGGGGTTCACTGGAAAATAGGTTACTTCTGATTTTAATGAGATTTTAAAACCTAGTTTAATTGCCTTAGATTAAACGATTTCTGAGAAAAATACTTCAATCCAAATATTCTAATCATTGTCGTAAGTGCATAAACGGTCCTTTCATTTTTGATGGGTAATATGCTAGTATTAACTATGAGCCATCCACTTAAATAATGAGAATCTGACCATTTCACCCATCGTTTACCAACTGACAATCTCATTAACCCTTATCTTCAAGTGACCTTTGAGCCTTGATAAGCGGTGACACATTGTGAACCCCACTCCGTGCCGATCGTCGTGGCAATAAAAAAAAATATAGATCCAAATTCCTCTAGGCCGGGATGGTGACGATGATGATGATGACGTCGTTGATCTAGTCGTCTCGTCCAGCTACAAACACACTCCCACATTGAAACTGTTTATATCAGCGAGCGATCACTGGGCGAACAGCAACCGGTTGGCTCTGTGGGGGCGGAAGATCATTCAAAGCAGAACAAAAGGAAAAGAACAATGTTCAACAACTCGGTCTGGGCTTTTTTGTATAGAAGAGTAATTATTAATAAAAAAAAAAGAATTGATTTTACATTCTCCAAGTTATTTCGCTAGTTCTGTGTGTGTGCAAATTCTTTACACAAGTAGTTGTTTAAGTCACAAATCAACAGGCGGTGGCTAGAATTTCGTCCGGTTTGTTTTCTTCGACGCACGCCACCTCGGCGTGCGCCGAGCGTCCGTCCAACTCTATCTGACGTCAATCCAACTCTAACAAAAAAAACACATTCTTTTATTGAAGATGTCTATCGTCGTACACATCCCTTCTCCGCCATCTTACTTCCTGCGTGTCTTCCTCTCTCAAGGAGGGTGGGAACAAGTGCCTCACTCCCCCCTTCCCTAAAATAAATGGAATTTTCTTTCTAGCCCCCCCCCCCTCTATCACCAAAAACAAACGCTTTCTCATTCTGTCACACAGCCGGAGGCGCTCCGTACCTTGCCTGTAATTAACGATGACAGGCCCAAACAAATCCGTTAAGTGGACCCATCCTTCCCAGGTCTTCAAGACAACCGTCACAGAATAATATTGCTTTATTGATATTTCAGAATTGAATTTGCGATATGGAATTCTCTAATCTCTACCTCCCATCTGGCAACTGTTTCCTCGCCTCTGGTGGTAATTGATTTTGACTATCTTACACGATTCCGCGAGACTAGCTGGCGCCTCATTCTGTCGTTCCAATAAGTTTGTTTCTACGTCAAATATATACTAGTTTTATATATCCACTTCGTCTCCACGCAGTGCTCTCAGTCCGTGTAGCATCACCACCAAGATGCATACTAGCGTGTCACCAGGGTACCCGATCCCCATAGGGGCCCGGATACTTTGTCATACATTAGTAATTAAAAAATGATAGAAAAAAACAAAGATCAGAATTGTGAAGTGGTTTGTGTGAGTGGTAAAACACAAATATAAAGAAATAAATGGATGAAAACGATTCTATGTAGATCACCAATATAAATGATTTATTAACAATTTACAACTGAAAGAATTACTTTGAAATGAGGAGGTTTTTAATTGTTTGTGCTAAGCCGATTTCAGTAAGCATTCTTTCCTTGAATTATTCCGTTTGTTATCGGCTGGTTAAAATGCAAAGGCAGATAACTCATCCTTCAAAATGTTTTTTGAGCAAGAAAGATAACTTTATGGTACAATAGTTTAAACATAAAAATATAAGAACTCTACAAGCAAATCGTGTCTTCCCTATAAATTTATAAGTTTCCATTTTTAATTTCCAATCGTTGGTTGTAAAATCCTGATTCTGTTTTCTCCATTTATTTCAGATTCCTGTTTGTCATGCCGTATCAGTATTGCAATATCCTGCCTGTCGTTCGAGCCACAATCCTGATTCAGCTGTTTTAAAAAAAGACAAAAGACAAACTTCTGCTCTTAAAAAAATCTACGACCCTTTTCTGCGCCCTCCAACCCCCAAAAATGACCCTTTCCTGCTCCGCTGGGTTATTCATTGACCAAACTTTGACTGACACCAGAACATTCTCCAATAAAAAAAGCCACGGCTATGCCGCCGTCCCCCCCCCCTCCAATAACACATTCCTCTGGTGAATAGTGAGAGGATAAGAAATATGCGCAGTGTCAGGTCCAGACACTCTTGGGCAGATGGAATGGCACTGCTTCTTTCATTTTTTGTCTTACTCCTTTTAGTCTGTGACTACTACTACTACTACTACTACTATTACTATATTGTTTTGTAGTCGGCAGAGCTACTAGATGGCTTCAATACCCTAAACACCATCCTTTTCCCCTATCATTTACTTTTCTGTTCCACAGCGTTACCTCCCAGCATCTCCATCATAATTTATGTATCTCCAAAAGTGCTACAATCACCCCCAAGAATAGGAGATGAGGAGAAAACAATAGTGTTATATATATATATATATATATATATATATATATATATATATATATATATATATATATATCCTTTCTCTCTTCCCCTCTCTCTCTCTTTCTCTCCCTATCTTCCACTCTCTCATTCCCCTATCTCTCTTTCATTCCCCTTTATCTCTCTCTCTATTATATATATATATATATATATATATATATATATAAACTTATTCACTTTCTCTCTTCCCCTCTCTCTTCTCCTATCTTTCTCTCCCTCATTCCTCTCTTTTTCTCATTCTCCTTTATCTCTCTCTCTCTCTCTCTCTTTCTCTCTCTCTCTCTCTTGTTATCTTCTTATTTCTTCTTGGTTAACTTGTAAAAAAAAAAAAGATTCCATTTTAATTTAAATTATCAACACCACAATCCTAAAATATAAGTTATGAAAATGTTAAAAATCAAGTCATCCAAAACCACTTGAATGCTTTAGGGGGAAATATTCTCTGCTTTTTCTACAATAATCCATTCATGAAGGGAACTCCGCCTTACTTTTTGAATGCTCCAATTTTTCACATGTCAATTCCGATAGTCAGACACCATAGTCATATTGGTGCACGAACAAGTTGTTTTTTGTTTAATTTTAATTAAAAATTCTACTTATTACATGATAACACTACGGTTTTCTAGCCATGTTTGTTTCTGTATTGCACTACAATCCTTGGCCTTTTGGCTTGGAGCAAAATGTATGATACTACACTTCGGCTTTCCTGTCCTCGGTCGGTGAAGGAGGGAACCTTCTTAGGTGAGGCAATTTTAATTTTTGCCCCAATCCAGAATGCTCTTTTTGAGGGGCTGGATTTTCCCCACATTTAAAACCGACTTTGTGTCTAATTCTGCCCTCGTGGGGAGGTAAGTAAATAGGTACTACATCGGCACAAAAACAATCGCTATTTTTTACGTTTAGCTGCTTAGTGAATTTATGCAATTGGAGAAATAAAATTGAATTGTAACAAAATTTGTGAAAAGTTAAGTTCACAAAGCAACCAAACATTAAAATGGTGGCCATTTAAATTTGATACAAACACTAGCAAAATGAAAATAATATTAAAGTAATGAAAATTATGAATAATATGAAAATAATATTAAAATCGGTATTTTCAATATACGGTTAAAAAAAATTAAGCAGAGAGTGGAAAATTCCATTTAGAAGTTAAAAGTTTAGAGTTAGGGCTACATGGCAGGATATGATGTCACAGGAAGAAACACGTGGCAGAGAAGCAAGGTTAATTCTGCCTTTTTGGGTGTGTGACTTCAAAGTGACCAGATGTGATTTTCGAGGTCCACCACCTCTACAGGGATGAGTCAGGAAATTGCAGTTCATTTAGATGTACATTGTTGTAAATTGCTGAAAAATGTCAATTAAACCCCAGAGGGAAATAATGGAATTATTTGTTGTTCTTTTAAATTCCTCCCATTATTGCAGATACTACCATAAAAAAAGATACAAAAGAAGCTGAGGATGTCACTATCCAAGGAGCAAATGTTAGGTGTCAACAAGAGAGACGAACTGCTGTTTTGTGTCTACAGCGCAACACCAGCCACTTGTTCACAATGGGGATTAAAGAAAACCCCAGGCAATGTTACAAGTCACTTACAGGTATGCTACAAAAAAATTAACACCTCTGAACAACATGCAATGCTGTCATAAGTAAAACAAGAACATAAGTCAGTTGTGAGACTGCATACCTCCGCCTGACAACATAAGGATGGGCCAAAGTTTTATTTGGACTTTACTTCTCCAGATTGTATGAAGTATTTCCGTATTTCTGCCATGGAAACATTGATAACTCAAAAATATTTATCTGATCAGGCTGAAATTTTGCATTGGTTAATGTTATCAAAGAGCGTCAGCTCCATACATAAAATTTTGAAAAATCAGAAAGTTGAAATTCTGTAAAAATTGCGACCATGACCAAACTTTTGATGGTCGTATAAGATTCAGAACTTCATTGGCTACAATATGAGCCAAGTAGCAAGTCTCTACGATGAAAAGAACCAGTTATCGCCAAAAGTGAGACTTTCACCTTTTCCTTGACCTTGAACCGTGATATCCCAAAATTAGATCGGTTCTAAATTAGACCATGACCGATATGTTGACCAAGTTTGGTAACGATTGGTCAAGTGATGTGGATGCTAGGCTGTACACAAACATAGATACAAACTCGACCGGAAACATAACCTTCTTGGTGGAATTAATAAAAATTTTAAAAGCTACTTTATCAAAATCCGCTGAGATTCTAAGAATATTAAAGTAGCCATTCTAAAAATTGGATTATTTAGAAAATGAGACGGCGCTTTTTTTATGATGTGATGATTGTAAAAAAACTTCAAAAGAAATTGCTTAAATATAACTTCCTTGTCATTTTTTTTTATTTCAGATGAATATCTTTATCTTTGTCGTTTTAACTTAACAAAGAAAAAAATAAAATCTGAAATTTTATGGAAAAAAAGGAAAATATTGCATGTCACAATTTCACAAAGTAATTACGAAATTACTTCCAGAAATACGCTGAAAAAAAAAATGTTGTTTAACGAAAATAAAATATTTTTAATATAAATAGCTGAATGTGATTGAAATAATTGAAATTTTATTTTGATACAAAAATAGTATTTAAAAAAAAGTGTTGTAGACTTCGTTATTTTATTCTGATCAGAATGTTTTCACATCCAGCAGTTGTTATTTAACAGACGATTTGAAATGCTGTCTGAAAAGATTTACATAATTTCACGTTTTAAAAATTAAGTCTTCTTTCTTTTCTGTTGTGATGAATACATATGTTTACTATTGTAAAAGTACAGAATAGTTAACACTCGAAGATGCATAAACAAAAAAACTCATAATTTATAATGAAATTCTCTACTGAACCAACTTAGTTTTAACATGTGGAAACAATTTGTAAGATTTTTTTATTTCATTTTTTTTTTTCTATAAAATCTTCCTTCATTAACAAAGGCTTACAGTTCTGCTATTTTTTTTTTTGGGGGGGGGGGGTTAAGTTCCTAAGTGATAACTATTCTGTACTTTTACCATTTCAAAAAGTTTTACAAATCGTTTCCACAATTAAAACTAGGTGGGTTCAGTAGAGAATTTCATTCTAATGCATTTTATATAAATTATGTGTTTATTTTTTGTTTACGAGTTCTCGAATGTTAACTATTCTGTACTTTTACCATTTACTATATTTTAAGAAATCCTATATTATTTGCTTATTTGTACAAGATCAAGATGCTGTACAGATGGAACAATCTTCGCAGCTGGTATGCTGAGAGGCAATCTGAAAAATCAAATTTTGTGGAAATGGTTGAAAAACCAAAATGAATATTCAACCTATAAAATGTAATATTCAAAATTAAACATCTCAGCGTTTTAATGGAGTAATTTAAAGTTGTCGCTTAACTCCATCAAGATGAGAGTGCTGAAAAAGAGTTGCAATTTTGGCTGTCTCAGCAGGCCGAAGGAGCTATAGCCGTCTCATAAAAAAAACGGTATTTAAAAAAATCTTGGTTATTACTCTTCTGCCAAAATTTTAGAAGGTGGGGGGGCTACAGGTTCTCCAGCTTGCCATAGCGACCAGATGATTGCCGTTTTTAGGTGCTCTGATCTTGACAGTTCGAAAAGTCAACTACTATCCGATAACTTGCATCTTCGGATCTTTTGTAACAAGCACTAAACTGACTTAGGATAAGTTTTTAATCTTATTTGCATTCTGATTTGGATCAACATATTTGGTTAACAATTAATAAAACTTTATTAAATTTCTTTCCTAAAATCTATTAAAACTCATCCGTGAGAAGTGTTACGTTTTGATTGGCGGAGATGGGTCCTGTGTTTCATAGGCGGCTGATTAGGGGATATAGACGGACAGTTAGCAGTCAAACAGTGTGGGCTTACGGAAGCCTCTGAGCCATCAGCCATCATGGCACATCTAGACGTGGAAACCTTATGGAAGGTTCCAGAGAATGAACCCTGTGATTTTACTTACCTGGCCAGGTAAAATTGATTCAGAAAGAATAAAGTACATTGTGAGACTCAATTGTTGTTCTCGTTTTTCTTCAAAACACATTTTCAGCAAGAGGTTTAGATGCAGGTGGAGGGCCAAAGAAATTAAAACGATCACAAAGGGATTATGTGATAAAAGATGATCCTATATGGAGAAAAATTAATTAAAATGAACTTTAATTGTTGCATTCATCAACATTTAACATTTAATATCCATAATGACTTTTTTTTTGGTCTGTCACACATCATCATCATAATTATCATATTCGGTTTAACATCAGCTTTATATGCTGGCATGTGTTGGACAGCTTTATTAATCCCTCTTTCTCTCAAATCCATCCTGATCACTTCCTTCCATTTTTTTCTTTGGACTTCCCCTACAAACTGACTCTGCTACCGCAACTGTTTTACATCGACTAACCCATGAACTTATTCATTCTTTCAACATGACAAAACCAACAGTCTCCTGTTCTGCACACGTTTCCTTATATGGTCAAGATTTGATCTTCCTCTGACGTCATCAAATCTAAGCTTGTCTTTTAAACTCGCGTTACTTATCTATCATATTCTAATATCATTTCTCTACATGCAAGACATATCCCCAACCCTCATTGGCCAGGTTTCATTTCCATATGTTCTCACACTGCATACACATACTTGATAGAGTTTTTGCTTGATTGAAGGCAGTAACGCTCTGCTGGTTAGTAATGGCAGAAGTTCTTTAAATTTACTCCATCCTAACTCCTGCAATTTAAGAAGATAACTTCAAGATATAGGATTAATTTTCGAAAAGCAAAAAAGTCATGCCATATCAGGATTATGTTTATGCATTCCAAAATACGTTTCTTCATGTATGTTCACACGTTTTTTACTAATCTAACATTCTAACCCTGCCAGACAGTTCTCTGCCCTAACGTCCTTGAACGTTCTTATCACTATCATATTCAGTTTAATGTCTGCTTCACACACTGGCATGTGTTGCAAGGCTTTAAGAAATTGACTTCCAAACTAACCTATCTCTGGCCAGGCCTTTATTCATCCCTCTTTCCTTCAGGTCCATTTCTATCATTTCCTTCCGTGTTTTCTTTGGCCTTCCCCTGTAAACTGAACCTGCTACCTCAACTGTTCTACGTCTACAAATCCAAAGAACTCCCATCCATTCTTTCAACGTGGCCATATCATCAAAGTCTACTTGTTCTGCACATCTCCCTATACTGACCAATAATTATTGCATGAGAAAAATTACTTTTGACAGAAAAAAATGTTTCATGGCGAGAAACTTTCCATAAAAATCGTTCCAATGTTCGGTCTGTAATTAAAAAAAATTTAATAAATGTCGCGCCTTTTGTTTCAGCAAAAGTCAGTCACGCTAGACATAAAACCTGCTTGACATGTATGTGCTGAGGAAGTGGGTTTTAATACAGAAACTGAAATAGAATAAAATAATAGTCATAATCAAAGGAACAAGGCGGACACAATACAAGGTAACAATAGAGCAAAACACAATTTATGATTCTAGTTGTGTACGTCGAGTCGTAACGTTGTGTATATAGTTTAGTTAGAACAGCATACACCAGATTAGTCAGCAGTGACGGATTGTCGGACTCGTTTATGTAATTTGCGATTCATTAAAACTATTTTCCATTTTATTTTTACTAGAATTATGGGCCCTACGAGCCCAAATTTTAGTATATATTAAATTGTTAAATACTTAGTTAAAACAAAATAAATCGTTTTGGACTATTAAAATAATTTCCAACGCGATTGATAATGCTTGCACATTCACTTATTTATTTTTTATTATCAACTATGTTTGAATTCATGTTTTGAAACATGATATGAATCACAAATATATGACGTCATGCCAAAGCTATAATTATTTTGTGATGGTAATGTTTTAAGCTCTATTTATAAGAAAGTCCAAATAGCTCAGTTGGTAGAACGTCAGGCTGAAGATCTCAAGGTTTCGCTTTTGATTTCAAGTTATGGTGTTCGCTTTATTTTTGGGGAATTTATTACTTACTATTAATGCACTGTACTGTCCATTTCTAAAAGAAGTTCAGATCTCTGATATTTAGAAATTAGACAAATTCTGCAATGTATTTGTCGCAGAAATAAACATGATTATTGTTTGTATTTCCCACGACTGTGGGAATATTCCGGCCCTTGAAGAAGGTACGATTTTAGTGAATAAACATTCTGTCCAAACACGGCCGCTGCCCCACACACACACATGCACACACGCATACAAATATACAAAGCATTTCAAAAGATTTTATATTATTTGAGATGTAAATATCACAGAAACTACATAGTGAAGACGAATAAAACTAAGCAGATAAGATTTATTTCTATACCAGTATTTATTCCATTTTTTTTTTTAATTGTGATTGACGGAAAAATTATGACTAACGGTTGGACAGACAGACAAAATCTCTCTTTATATTTTTAAGGTTTTTTTGCTTTATAACTCTTCTGGACCGAGGTAAGTAAATAATATATTGAAAAGGTCAATCCAAATAATAGTATTGTCTATTCAAGTTTGGGTATTTTAGGAAGTATAATAATAATATAATTGTTATTTTCCGTGTGAGTGTACTTAGAATCGTTCAAGGGTGTCGGAGTAGAGAGCTGTCTGGCACGGTTAGTGTTGAATAGTAAAGGGGTACATTTGCTAGTATTCATCTCATGATTTAGATTTGCGAACCAACTTTGACGCATACATAGGGGACAGTGAGTGCATTAAATGTCATCTCGACCCTACCGTGTACTGGAAACCGATGTGACGTCATATGGCTAGAAGAGAGAGGGAGTAAAATGGGTAGGCAGTTTGTTGTGAGGGGAACACCACGTGTAGAGAATACCTTAACAGTGACGATAAATTAATGGGTTTAGAGCTCCAAATCCTCCAGAGGCCTGAATGCACCCCTTACATGTCAGTGAATTTGAGCAGCCGATTCAAGCGAATAAACCTTTTCTTGTCATCAACCATTGTCTTTTGGTCCTTTTTTGGGCATGAATGAACTTGTTTGCAGTCAGTGTTTCCTCGGTCGGGCAGGATTACGGTAAGGGATTCGTGAGGAACAAACAGCCAGCTAGGTATGTCATGAACGTTCATGCATTTTAATTGATTGTAACTTGTGTGATATTAGACCTTTCCTCAGAGGGGAGATATATATAACATTAGAAAGTTAGATTCGTACAAAAACATGTGAACATACATGAAGAAAACTGACGATGGATGGCGTCATTAAGGAGGTGAGAAGGAATTTTTGTAAGTAAAGGAAAAAACGCAACGAGAAGATAGTCGCTGAGAACATAGGAACATGAGCTTTAAAAAAAAAAAAGGAATAATTAAGTCTGTTTTTCTACCCCCCCCCCCCCCTTTTCACTATGTCGACTTTATTGTCCAGTTAGCAATCTTTTTGGGGTTAGTTTTATTGATGTTCAATTATTAACGTTTAAGTCTCATTTTAAAAGAAAAGCCGTCATGTATCTTAATGTTTCAGCCCAACACTTTCCAGAAGCACGAACGCCCAGCTCCGGGAGTTCAACCACACAATCCCTAGACAATCAAGCGACGACCATCGTCAAAAGGGAAAAGGAGAGGATTGCAAGAAGAGAGAAAGTCAGGCGCCTCTAACCCAAAAGAAAAGGGAGCCAACTGTCTCATGCTCTGACCTACCCTAGACTTTAAAACACCAATTTCTCTAGCACAACTCAATCATTTTTTTTTTAATTCTCAACAACAAAACCAAAAAAAACTCAGTTTAAATTATCCCTGAAATTCAAAGAAAATGTCATGACTTATAATAAAACAAACGTCTGTCATTGTGAAAAGAAACATAAAATGTCATTAGTTCTTTTTTTTTCTTTCTGTATCTCTAGTTCCTAAATAACCTTATATTTGTTCGTTGCTCTTCTCTCTCCTTCTGACTGTATTTCTCTTTTTAAAACAATATACTTCACTTCACAACCAACACCCAGATACAATTCCTTCTTTAATTTTCCATTTTTTATAAGCTTAACAAAAACCATGCTATCACTTACGTGTGTGTCTGTGCATGCGAAATACTAGTTTATACTAATCTATTACGACTTACTAAGGCTAAAAGCCACTCAAGGATAAGGGTTAATAAGATTGTCAATTCTATGATAAACAATACTATGAGAGGATTGGAAACGATAGGTGGAAAGGGCAGACTTTGATTACTTAAGAAGACGGCTCGACAAGTATTTGTTTACATTGGACTTAAAAACGACCATGTTGTAGTCAGCAGAGAAGCAGTCCCGTGGTCCCTAACCATACTTAAAAAATTCTGATACATTGTCTTTTTGTCTTTTTTCTTATTTTCTTTTTACTATTTGACAATGAATTAATTTTTCTTCCTTCCTTTTATTTCTTTTTCTTTTTCCCATTAAGTGTCTTTTCTAATTTTAAAGTTTAATCTTTTTGATTTTCCTTTTCCTTTAAGTGTCTTTTAACTTTAATTTTTTCCCCATCACATTTAATATAAAGTTCCTTCTGTTAAATATTGGTAGGTACGTCAGCTAGTAATTATTAGGGAATTATGTTTGTTGAGAAATTTATCATGTAAAGGGGAAGCGAGGTCAGCAGGGTTCAGGTGGTTAACCCTTTGGAGCAGTCGCCTGACATGGGAACGATGACTTAGTGGAAATGACATGGGACGACGGATGTGAGAGTGCAAAAAGTATTAGTCTGCATGATAAAACAATGCTTCAAACAGACATGTCTGAGATGCTTTAAAATCGGGTTGAACAAAGCTATAGGCCTTCATTCAGTCTCAAGGGGTAACGGATAACTCCTGTAAAGGTACCTGCGCAGGGAGTTTATTGTGAAGCAAGGCTTGCACAATATCTAACCATACCTCTCCTGAATCAGCATTGCTTAAATTGAATAGCAATGAGAAGTCCCTGTAAAACATTCACAGCAAGAATTTGACTCTCTACCGCTAAAAGCTTTCCTTTCTTCCTCTGTGTACCTAAAACCAAACATAGTTTCCATGAACAAAGTTTCTTTCCAAGAACCTCCCATCTGTGAAACACATTGCTGTGGGACTGCTTCCCTGCAAATAATGCCAGGATAAGCAGAGAGCCCTCCGACATACAGCACCCATTTAGTACTGATCAGGCTCAACTTCGCTTAACTTCGATGATCTAATGGGAACCGGTGTGTCAATGTGATTATGCAGCTAAGTCATCGTTCCCATGCCAGGCGATTTTCCCAAAGAGTAAACCACCTGAACCCTGCTAATAAGAGCCTCCTTCTGTATCCCCTTCCCTTGCCACCCCCTTGTTATTATACAGCAAACACAAACCCATCTTCTTCCATTAAAAATATGTTTTTCAATTATCATTGTTTCTGGTTGCCATACACATCTTTGAGTTTAGGTCGCGATGCTGAAAGGGAGCAGGTATGCTTTTAACTGTTAGTCGCCTGGCCAAGAGTGCGAGTATCGTAGTTTCCCATAACAGGTTACCATATGTAACACTTTCTCACTTGTAAAAAATGTTTGTGTATTACTAAAATCGCTATTTTCATAGTAGGTGTTCGACTGAGCTCCAATCTCTGGTTCCCCTGTGGAAAACATTCATAGCAAGAACTCGACTCTCTACCGCCACTACAAAATCTTTCCTTTCTTCTTCTGTGTATCTAAAACCAAACAGAGTTTCCATGTACAAAGTTTCTTTCGAAGAACCTCCCATCTGTGAAACACATTACCACGAAACTGCTTCCCTACAGATTGCAATATGGTTGTCATCAAGTCCAATGTCAACAAATAGTATTCAAGCTGTCCTATTGAGTAATCAAAGTTTGCCTTTTTCCATCCATCATTTTCAAGACTCTCATAGTATTATTCAGCATTCAAATAATAATCTCATTGATCCTTATCCTCAAATGGCTTTTCATCATCATCATCATCATCATCTTCTGTTTAACGTCCGTTTTACATGCTGGCATCTGTTGGGTGGCTTTTAAAAATTGACTTTCAAAAAAAACTATCTCCACCCAGGTCTTTATTTATCCCTCTTTCTCTCAAGTGAATCCTTATCACTTCCCCTGTGAACTGACCTTGCAGCCTTAATAATTCTACATCAACTAACCCAATAACTCTCATTATCGTCATCATATTTTGTTTAACATTCGTTTTGCATGCTGCCATGTGTTGGACAGCTTTTAGAAATTGACTTCCAAACTAACCTATCTCTGACTTGGTCTTTCTTTATCCATATTTCTCTTAAGTCCATCCTTATCACTTCCTCTCATTTTTTCTTTGGCCTACTCCTGCCCTTCTTCTTATTTATTCCCCCTTTCTCTCAAGTCCATTCTTATCACTTCCTCCCATGGTTTCCCTAGCCTTCCTCTATGAACCAACCCTGCTACCTCAACTGTTCTATATCTATTAACCCATTAACTCTCATCTATTCTTTCAACATGGCCAGACCATCGAAGTCTCTTGTTCTGCACACCTTTCCCTATATTGTCCAAATTTAATCTTCTTCTGAGGTCATCAGATCTAAGCCTTTTTTTAAGATTCACATTACACATCCATTGTATCATTCTCATATCATTTCTCTCCATGCAACGCATGTCCTCAACCCTCACTGGCCAGGTTGCACTTCCATACATCATCACACTGTATACATATGCCTGATAGACTCTTCCCTTGGTCAACAGTGGTAATGCTATGGTGGTTAATAATGGCAGAAGTTCCATGAACCTATTTCATGAACTCCCAACTCTTGCAATAACATTAGCACCTGCTCCAACCTGTGTTCCAATGGTATCAGTATTATAATCAATTTTGGTGAAAGTGCCAGGATTGTTTCCATATGAAACAAAAACGGTTATCATGGAAATCCACAACATGGACAAGATACATAGGTACAACAAAAAAGGACACACGCAAAGTTTTGAAAAAAGAAAGAAAGGAACAAGAAATGATATTTTTTAAAAAAAACGTAAAAAGAAAGAAAAAAGGACACTTTACAATAGTCGATAGAGAGAGAGATGGGGGTAAAAGAAGAGGAAAAAAACGAGAAACAAAAAGACCAATGAATCCGAAATGTGACCAGAGACAAAGAAAGGAAAGGAAGAGACTCTTATAAGTAACATTCGCAACTATTAAGAATAAACTTTGCGCTAAACATAAAAAATTTTAAAAAGCAATAATTAAAATTAAAAGAATAGATAGGAAATAAAAGAATAGAAAATAACAATGAGTGTTACTTTGGAAATTTTATTTCCTTCCCCATTAAGCAGTGCTGGAAGTGGTGGTGGTGGGAGTCCACGATTCTGGCTGATGGGTCTCACCTTTACGTTTTTTTAACCTATTTTGATCATCCTGATCGTCTTTGTCCTTTTTTTTCTTTCTTATGCTGGAATGGGTGGGGATTTTAGAAGTCGGCCTTGGCAATGATGTACCAAGGGACCTCCGAACCCCGCGTAATCAAAGTTGTCCCCTTACCGGTCAATCTCTGCTACTGGCGTCAATTTTAACCTCAGTACCAGAAGCCGACCCTTAGAGACAGGACGTGCTTTTTGTGCTCCGTTGATAAGTCAATGTAATTTGATTACCTCCGTTTAAGTAAAGAGCAAAAAAGACTCTAAAAAGGGAGACTTCTATTAAAAGAACATTCCCAGGTCAGTGCTCTAGGAAAAAAGGACTTTTTAGTCGGATCCTGTCGTTTGCAGAGCGACGTCTCGAAAAGGAAATTTAATTATCAGAAGTTCTTTCAAAAAGAATATTAGGGGAAGAAGACCCTAAAAGTATTTAAATTGGTTCAATCAGAATAGGTTAAGCACAACGAGATTCCGAGAGAGAGACTCTCAAGGAGAAATCTCCTTTTTATATATATAAAAAAAAGGTTTAAAAACAAAGATAGGTTTTGAGAGAGAAAACGAAAAGGGGATAATTTTAAACAAAGAAATTCGAAGAAAAGACTTTTGTTCCGAGACCCTTGGAGAAGAAACTTCGTCGACCTGATATTCATAGAGGTCTTTTGAATGTGTATGTATCTATTTTTTATTTTAATTGTATGCTCTTTTTTGGCTCTCTTTGTTTGTTTTTCCGAGAAACCCTCTGCAGTTATTCTTGGTTGGAGTACAGTCCAAGACCTTGTACTTTTGTAAAAAATAGTAACCCTTTTTTCAGTTATCATTGTGTCTAACGGTATTTTTGCCAAGTTTCCTTTTTGTGACTCCTTGTAATTTTTTTAAAATTATTATTATTATTACTTTGGTTAACGTAGTTAACCATGCTTTTGGAAAATAAAAGCAGCTATCTCCTTTTTTTTATGTTAATAAAACTGGATTGAATCACTAGCGGATCTCCTTTATTTGCTCATTTGTGCCCTTGTTATTTTTTTTCCATTATTCTGTTTCTATCACCTTTTTGTTACCCTAAAGTTGGAGTTGGTTAACGACCGTAAAATTACAATATTACATGACATTTGCAGAAAGACATGATTTTTTTTTAAAAAGAAGAAAGAAAAAACAGTTATGACAAAAAAGAGAAAAAAAATGTTGATAGGACATTGTCTCTCTTTCAAAACAGACAAAGAGAACAATTGATTCTGTTGTTTTTTGTTTGTTTTTTCTCGTTTTGTTGTATGAGATTTTATGTCTTTGATGAAATTCCTTTCTTTTTTTTCTTTTTTCCTTTGGGCTCGGTGAAGGCGGACAGATTGAGGTTGGGGATGGAGAGACAGACAGAGCAGTAGAACGGGAGCCATAAATGGGTGGTCGCATTCCTTTTCTTTAACAGCTATAAGAGACCTTTCCAACTACCGATTGTCATGTGACGATAGCACCCTTCCGGAGAGGCCAACGTTCAGACTATTCCGGCCTGACATTCTCAGGCAACATGAATTGAAATAAGTACATAGAAGATATTGCCATGTCTGCTGCAAAAGAAAGTGGGCTTATGGCAGATCAGAGATCGATGAGACGAACGGGCATTGAAGGAAAGTGCTAACTTGTATTAGTTACCCCTTTTCTTTCTTAGTTCGTTTGGCTTATTCTTTTCCTCTTCTTTTCTTTTCCTTTGTTCTTTCTTCTTGAAGAGGGTATCACCGAGGTAATGTGCTAATAAAATAAGTACGTACAGATGTTGGCGCCGAGTGTGAACTCAGTGAAAAGAGTTGACACGTGTTTTTAATCTGAAGGTAACAAGTAGGTGTGAAATGAAACACTTATAAAAACAGTGAACTGGTCAAAGGAAGTCAGAGGCTTTCAATGAAGGCAGCAACAACAACAACAAACACCCACTTGAAGTGCGAAGATACCTTTAAGCACGACTGTTGAAGTTTCCCCTATGGCTTTAAACACTCTGAGCAACATCCATATATCTGTCCAAGATGTTGCCAAACTTATCAAGAACTTCGATGCCAGCATTCCAATTATAGTGCTTAAGAAGCTGTAACCGGAACAAGCTCCTATTCTCAGAAAGCTGTCTAATCGTTGCTTAAAGGAAAAATTATTTTCAACACCTTGGAAAACTTCATCAGTTTGCCCTATATTTAAAAAACACTGGAGATTGGTCTTCTGCATCTTAGTACAGACCAATCAGTCTCTATGTGTTTTGAGTAAGTTGTTTAAATCTGTGATAAATCAGGAAGTTGTCAGCCACCTCTACAAAAACAATCTACCTAGTGACAAGCAATATGGATTTCACTTTGCAAGATCAACAGCTGATGTGCTGACTGTAATATCACACAGAATCAGTGAATCTATTGATGGAGGCTTTGCTTCTAGAGCAATAACTCTCGATATATCAAAGGCCTTTCATAGGGTTTGGCACAAAGGTCTGCTTCACAAGCTGCTAGTTATGAAATATCTGAAAATGTCTTCTCAAACATTAAATCCTTTCTCTCTGATAGGTTTATAAAAGTAGTCTTGATGGGCAGAAGTCTGAAGCAGATTATATCAACACCGGCATGACTCAAGAATCCATTCTGGGCTCAACCTTTTTCCTGATATTCATCAATGATCTTCCAAATCACCTTCTAAGATCTGTCGTTGACATCTATGCAGATGATACAACCATCTATGGCAGCACTTCCAAGGGCATTAATGATAGAGATCTTTCTGATTTTCTCTCTTCCGACCTGGAGCATGTTATGCAATGGGGAGAAAAGTGTCTGGTTACTTTTAATACATCTAAAACGAAGCTTCTCTCCTTTCACCACCAATGCTCGGATACTCATTTTGCTCCAGTTGAAATGGATGGCACATCCCTTGAGGAGGCTCCCTGTTTTGATAAGTTTCTAGGACTGTCTTTCACTCCAGACTTAAAGTGAAAAACTTACATCAGATCTGTTGTAAAGATCACTGGAAAAATGGTAGGATCTTTTTACTACTCCAGAAAGTATCTCACTCCTGATGCAATCCTCTACCTGTATAAGAGCCAGATACGGCTTAAGATGGAGTACTGTTGTCACATTTGGGGAGGTGTCATTCAGAGTACTCTCTCCTGCCTTGACAGAGTACAAAATCAGCTTCGAAATGTAGTGGGGGATGTCCTCTTCTCTTCCCTACAGCCTCTTTCGCAGAGAAAAAATGGTTCTAGTGTCTCTCAACTCTATCATTATTTTTATGGTAGGTGCTCGATTGAACTTCAATTTTTGGTTATCCCCTGTAAAAAATTCATAGCAAAGACTCGTCTAGCTACAACTACTGTAAGGAATTTTCCTTTCTTCCTCTATGTCCCTGAACTTCCATGAGCAGAGTGTCTTTCCAAGAACTGTTTGTCTCTGAAATGTAATACCACGGGGCTGCTTGACAGCCGACTAAAGCATGGTTGTTTTCAAGTGCAATGTTAACAAGTTCTTGTTGAGCTGTCATCTGAAGTAATCAAATTCTGCCCAGATCCAATTCTCAGGGTGTTAGTCTACAATCCACCTAACAAAAACCCCTAACTCTTGTCTTTATGTGGCCTTTGGACCTCGATGAGCAGTGACACGTTAATAACAAAAATATATACATATCTATGTAAGGTTAGTGGGAGAGAACCCCAGCAGAGTGCTCGATTTTTAAGAAAATTAAGAAATAAGAGCATGATGTTTATTTATATATGTAAAACTAAAACCAATTTGTGAAAATAATTTTTTTTAAACCAAAATTAGGTTTATTATTTGTTTATTCAGAAATTAAAAACAAAATATATTTTTATGTAAATAACTTTTTAAATTGTTCGTTGAAAAAAAGAGGCACTTCTGCACTTTAGGGACGGGGCGAATTTATTTGTTTTCATTTCAGAAGAGATCCAATAGTGTAGGAGCAGACAACCCTCTTTTTTTTTCACTTTTAGTACATAATTTCTCCGAAAATAAGCATGAATGTCCTGAATATGAAGTTTTTATTTTCAGAATTAAATCGGAAATAAATAAATAAGAACTAATGCAAATTCAATTAATTAATAGAACATTTATTGAAGAAATTAACATTTGTGAAAATCAACAGTATTTTTTTTCAAAACGAAATTTCTTTTTCAAAATTAAATTAAAACAGTCATCTTGTTTGGGTTAACAAATTTTTTAATTTTTTTTTTACAGTTTAAAAAATAAAGCACAAAGTCTTTATTTATTTATTTATTTGTTGCGATCTCCTAATTCGATGCAATGTTCTGGAATAATATTTCAATTTCGCACCTCCATGTTGAAGCAAATCTTAATTTCCCACCAACGAATCCATGCAGCCTTGATTACATCCAGGATCTCTGTTGGGGAAATAATACCTTCCTATATTCGTCACATCAATGCAGACCTCAATCATCAGCATTGCCAACATTAAACTAGCTACAAGAAGAAACAACAACAACAACAATAATACCTTCCTATATTCACCACGTCAATGCAAAGCTCATCATCAGTATTGCCAACACCTTTCAAACACCTTTTTTTAAAATAAATATTGATTGTTATTTAATGATTGTTGTCTTTTCTTTTCTTTGTGTTTGCCGTGTCTTGAACTATTTTAACAGAGTCCTCAACAAATGAAACAAAAAATGAAAATAAAAAACTGTCAGGCAACATTGGATAGAGACAGCTCGTCTATAAGGCCGGTTTTGAATGCTCCATGAAATACAGCAACGGACCCCCTCTAAAGTCCAGCACTTCCTCACTGTGGTAGCGGTAGTGGCAACATGATAGTGTCAGAGTTATGTCGTTTGGAACTTCAATTCCTGACAGGACAACCCATGGCGGATAGGTCTGGCACATAGCGGTATTAGGGCTGTAACCCAGCTAACAGGGCTCTGGTGAAAATCCAGGAGGAGCTGGCATCATGATTCGTCGTTCTTTGGTCGTCTTTTCTCATCATTGGGGCAAACAAAGACGTGTCAGGTGTGAAACCGCAAATCAATGGCATGCGAGTGGCAACGTTTGAGCCTTGCAGGTTTAATGAACAGCTGCGACCAACAAGGAGGATTTTATGCAGACCAGACAGATGAGTTATATGCAGAAGTCCAACAACAGCAGCAGCAACTGAATATTTTTTCTATCAGACTTTCTTATTTACTCATAAACAAAATTCTACATGCCCTACAAGTTACAAAACTTTCTTACAGCTTTTTTGTTTTCCAAAATGAATATTGATTGTTCTGTTATTTGATGATCGTTGTCCTTTCTTTTCTTTGCGTTTGCCGTGTCTTGAACTATTTTAACAAGTGAAACAAAAATGAGAATAAAAAGCTGTTGGACAACACCAGATAGGAACAGCTAGTTGATAAGGTCGGTTTTGAATGCTCCATGGAATACAAAACTCGAACATATTTTTACTATCGGAATTATTTGTTTTCTACATAAACAAAATTTGCGTTTTTTCGTTACAATTAACATAATCAATAATTAGTCACACATTTGTATTAACTTAGAATCGCTTGTTTCCTCATTTATGCAAAGCCCACCAGACAACATATTTTGGAACTCTGTCAAAAGCTTTCTCCAGATCCACAAAAGCAAAATACAGGTTCTTCTTCTTATCAAGACACTTCTCTTCCATTTGTCCCAGGATAAACATAGCGTCAGTGGTACATTGCCCAGGCATAAAACAAAACTGTATTTCATCTAGGCTTATCTGACTTCTTATTTGCTGCTCAATTATTCTCTCAACCACTTTCAGGACCTGATCAATGAACTTTAAACCTCTATCCAAAGCTATTCCTTTACACTTGTAACAGTTTTCAATTGTATTAAGATTTCAATTTTTCGGAATAACCTCTTTTATGATCTGATTTGTCAAGTCTATTATCATCCCAATACCTGCTGACAGAAGTTCCCTGAACTTAATCCATCCATTCCTAATTAAGTACTGTTGGGGGGTTCTTGATAAGGTGCAGAAATGTATCTGTAATTTGATTGGCCCATCCTTTCTTCTTCTCTGCACCCTCTCTCTCACAGACGTGATGTTGCTAGTCTCAGTTTTTTTTCTATAAATACTACTATCGCATGTGCTCTTCAGAATTGTTTAATCTATTCCCTGCTTCCTTTGTTCCAGCTCGTTTGACTTGTTGGTCTAGTGGTCTCTATCAATTCACTGTTTTGATACCTCATTCTAATACAGCTTCCTATTCCAGTCGCTTCTTTCCAAGAACTGCAGGCTTGTAGAACTCTATTCCTGCTGACTGTTTTCCTCTTATCTATAGTCTTGGCTTTTTAAAAAATAAGGCTAATAGGCATCTCCTGTCTTTGCGATTATCATCTTTAGTTCTTGTTAGCTCCTTACATCAAGTGGCTTCATGCCTTGTCTGGAGCGATTTCCATTAAAAAAAAAATTATTTTAATTCTTGCAATCACACTAGCATCTTCTCCTTCCCGTGCTCCAATGGTATCACCAAAGTAACAAAATTTCTGAACAACCACAATAGCTTCACCATCCAAATATACTTTTTCCACATCCGAGTTCTTATCCGTCTTCATTGTCTTACCCTTTTTGCACATCATCACACTGCTAACATATGCTTGATAGACCGACAATGGTATTAGAATTATTTATTTGTTCTATAAATAAAATTTGTGTTTTTTCATTGGGATTGACATAATCGATAATCAGTCACACATTTGTATTTAAATTAACTTAGAATCGCTTGTGTTCAAAACACCAGCTGCACTTCACACGTCTAACTTTGGAAAATCAATTATGAATTTATTCACTTAATTTTTATAACCACGCCACTTGCTCAGCATACAAAATCACTTGCTTTTTTTTTAAATCTATAATGTCTACATAGGAACATTACTCTTTTCTTTCACTGTTTTTTATCTATATATAAAACACCGATTTTCTGTTTGTCCACACCTGTTTGTGTGAGGTAAACTCGAAAACTAACTGATCATTATGAATTTGGGAACACAGCTACTAACTGTATAGGTTGGTAATGTGGGCTATATTTAGTTTAATTTAGTTTCATTCAAAGCCCTATGTGAAAATTCAGATACCACCGATTTTGATGAAATAGTAAGTATAGGTATTAGACATAAATTAATAAATATTCCCAAAATTTCAGAGGTTTCTTTTTTTAGGATAAAACAAATACACAACAAAAATTTTTTACCAAATGCAAAAACAATTTTCAAGTGTGGATACTGATTGTAAGATTTATTATCTATGAATTTGTTATCGTCACTTTTACTTAGCGAAACACGAGTTTATGAATTCATAGATAATAAATTTTACAATTAGTATCCACATTTGAAAATTATACAGGTAGGTAGAAACGTAGATTTTCTTGCGTTTGGTAACAGTTATTTGTTGTATATTTGTTTTTCACCCATTTTTGCACTGTTAACTATACTACACTTTCGTCATATATTGAAATATATGATTGTTTATTTAAAGAAAATGTGGGTTATTACTTTACCAGTGAAAGCACACAAATGTCACCTCTGAAAATATGTACTGAGTAATGGCGAATAAGGTTAATAAAGCAGGAATTACGTTTAATTAGGGGAAAATATTTCTTCCTTCCTTCCCTTTTTTATTTTTTAAATTTTCTCTTACTATCGTGCTAAGAATGAAACCAATAACAATTTATTTTAATTGTAAAAATTTTTGCATGAATATTCATTTAAAGAAACATATGATATTACTTACCGGTAAAAACAGACGAATGTCTCCTTTGAAAACATTCAAAGGAAACATTCGTAAATAAAGTGAGAATTACTTTTGATTATATATTTCTATGACAAATTAATATGTAATATTCATGTTCGTAAATAAACAGAAAGTATTTCAATTGTTAAAGTGTTTGCATGAATATTTTATTGATTTACTAAAGTTCCAGTAAGTTCGGCCATTTTTATTTTCTCTCTCACTTCGTCACCCATCATTCAAGCCAATAAAAACGCTTGGAATATGATGTACTACCAGTGAATATGGAAAGATTGTCTCTTGTTCCAGGTGTTCATAGGTAACAGTGATAGTATATTTGAGCATGAGAGCAAAATTTGCTGCCCTTCCTTTATTTATGACTAGCAGGACTATCCGGCGTTACCCAGGGCAAAAGTGTAACATATTTCTATTGAAAGTTCTATCTCTGTCTCTTTCCCCTCTCCCTCGTTTTCCCTCTCCCTTTCCCAACTCCCTCTTTCTCCTTTGCCCAGCCCATTTCTCGCTCTGAACATACACACACACATACACGCAGACAATTATACTTTATATAAATTCCTCGAAGAATCAGACGGCATGAGGGAAGTAACTTCTTGATAAAAAGTAACAGTTACTTCTCTTTAGTTAATATATGAAATGCCTAGAAAACCGACCCTTCCTGGTGCGTTCTGCGCCAATTTAGGGTCAAAGAATGAATATTTTTCTCTAAATTTTAGATATTATTCACCCAGAGCAACGTTGATCAGGATTATCAGGAATATATTAACTTTGTGGGTCTTTGTTTTGTAGTTTAGAACTTTTAGTTGGACATACACACGCATACACACACAGAGGGGAGTTTGAATTACCTACTGGGGAGTTTGAATTACCTACTAGACACTATCCTCGAGTGTCTTCGGTCTCTCTGTACAAGGGTTTGTCAGGACAACCTGACATGAGGATGCTTACCCCTACAAGTAAACCCTGACCAAATATTCAAAATTACATAGTATCCGCAGCACAAATAAGATCCCCTCATACGAGGAATAGTGCATCTTCTCCTAGTGATGTTACCTCAAGTAACTCCACGTAGCTGGATACTCCACCAGACTAGATGAATTCTTGTCCTGGAATCTGGTAAGACCAACAGACCACAACCAAAGATATACTATGACATACTTGACTGGTCAGTTGGGGAGAGAAGAAATTTATTATTCTTAACTTTTTTACTAACTCAATGTTTGAGAAATAAAGGAGAATTTTAATAGAATATTCGGGTACCTATGTATCTCATATAGAGATCAAGTGTTAGCCCCAGGAACGGGCCCCTTGATTTCTGAGAACTTCGACTGAAGTAAAATTAAACATTAAGAGAAAACTCCATTTATATAATAGACTAATCAAAAACAAAATATTGAACAGAATTTAATATAAAATGTTTAAATCGATTGGAAATACAATTTTTTAATGAGGTTATATAAAAAATGATGCCCATTAAAACAATTCCCATATTATTCCTGAACTGAAGAGGGCCATCCCAACCAAAATCCAGGTAGTGTCAAGAGAGGAGTGTGTCAGAGTTATTAACAACTTTGACGTTGTATCCAGGTGTGTTCATCATTGAACGGCGATAAAACAAAGAGCGTTGGGCATTCATGACTAGAACTCGATGGACAAGTCACGCATAGACTGAAGATTGTTTGTACCAAATATAGTTGGATTACAGAAGGGATTGTGAATTTTATGAACGATTCTATGGGTGGCATTTTTTGATGGGGTCACCCTATATAAAGACAACTTAGTTATTTGTTCTTGGGATCTTTGGAGAATGTGGAGTCGCCCCTTATTTACCATTACTCTCAGGTCCACTCTGCCTATGAATGGTAGTACCTGTCAAAGTCCCAATTATAAGCAAACCTGTATACGAAATGCAAAATTATCAATAACTCTGACACACTCCACTCTTAGGACTGACTTAATTTTGGTTGTGATGACCTTCTTCAGTTTAGGAACAGTCTGGATATTGCTTTGATAGACGTTATCTTTGAAATGACCTTACAGATAAAAATCTGGGGATTATAGTCCGGTGAGTGTGAAGCCCATTCATGATAATACCTCCTACTGATGAAACGATCATCAACGTGTCATCGCATATAATTGAACGGCGATAAAAGAAAGACTGTTGGATATTTATGAGTGAAACTTGGTGGACAAGTCACTCATAAACGAAAGTTTATTTGTACTAAATATGGTTTGATTTCAGAAAGGATTGTGAATTTTATTAACGATTTTATGAATAGTATTATTATTTTTTTTGGGGGGGAGGTCATTCTATATCTAAACAGCCTTCAGATTCCATACTGTGAAAACTGACTTAGAATGACACAAACATTCAGAACTTTAAAATCATATTCATTCTTTTACATAAAAATTCAATTCATCTATCTATAAATAAAAAATAAAATTGTTTATATATCTGCCTCTCACATTTTCCGCATTAAAAACCACACCAAATATAATTTACTTTAACTTTGAGGATATTTTTATAGCAAAAAAAAAAGCAAAAAACATTTGGACTAAGAAGTTCCCCACTGTGACGTTGATCTATTTTCAATCTAAACACTGGACCCTGATCTTAGAACCAATCAAAAGTAAGGGAAATAATTATTTCTTTTAAATGCTACACAAGAAATAGTTTCTTTTTTTTTTATTTAGTAAACTTGATTTTTCATATTAAAATGTATAAATTTACCTTACACTTTAATTTGATAGTGAAAAAGTTGAAGTAAAAAAAAATATAAACGTAACCAAATACACATAAAGCACCCCATTGCATATGGCCTTGTGCCTAACTCCTGGGGAGGAGTAAATAAAACCCCATTGCATTATGTTTGAATCTGTTGTGTAAGTAAAAGATAGTCTCTTTTCTTTCTTTTTTGTTTTTGTTTATTAAATTTTTATTAAAAAAACCTTTATTAACTATAAATTTTATTTATTTATAACTAGTAGAGCTACCTGGCATTGCCTGAGTATTATATTTTTTTAAAAACTAGCAGAGCTGCCCGGTGTTGCTGGGGGGTTTAATTTCTATAAATTACATAAATTGTGAAAAATTAAAAAGTAAAACTAGACAATCTGTTTAAAATATTAAAGTTCATTTTAGGACAAAATCAGAGTAAAAATAATTATGTCTTGGATGAGGTTCGAACTCATAACCTCTGTCTCTAAATATAGTGTGCTAAGGATTGAGCCATCTCAACAATTAGGAAAAGACGACACTATTAACTAAATAAACTAAAAACAGGCAGATTTCATTTCTTCCTTCTCTCCTTCTCTCCTTCTCTCCTTCTCTCTCTCTCTCTCTCTCTCTCTCTCTCTCTCTCTCTCTACTCCCCCTCTCTTTACAGTCGGCGAATATTGAAAAAAAATTCTGTTATTAAATTCGTCCTGCTGTTATGGGTGGCAGCGTTATGACTTCTGAGTGTTAGGGTAAAAGCTCCTCCCTCTTTCCTCTATTTATGACTAATCAAAAATGAAATATCGACCAGGATTAAATATTAAAATTGATTGGAAATACAATTTTTATTTTTTTCAACACACAGACCAATATATGACTGAAAAAAACAGATTTGATTATGTATCTGTATTAAAAAAGCTATTAATCACAAAGAGACAGGAGAAAAACTGGCTCTATTTTACTATATATAAGATAGCAGTGTTTAATATTAGAAAGGTTATTGAGAAAAAATATAAGCAATTCTCATCCTGAATAGATTAATTCAGGAGTAATTATTTGCAATTTAATTTATTTATTATTTATTTAAATAAATAAATATATTTCACATGTATTATATGAATAATATACAAATTTAGGATTAAAATCTCTAAAGTATTGTCTCTTTTGTCTACCATAACTTTTGAAATGTTAAAATGACGCTGCCATTTTATTTTGTTCTTAGGTTAGCAGATGTAGAACAGTTGGGGTAGCGGGAGATGGCCAAGAAAAACATAGGAGGAAGTGATAAGGATAAACTCTAAAGAAAGAGGAATAAACAAAGACCTAGCCAGAGATAACATAGTTTGGAAGTCAATTTTTAAAAGCCGTCCAACACGTGTCAGCATGTAAAACAGATGTTAAACAGAATATGATGATTTTAAAAAGAAACAAAATATGGCAATATTTGTATTACATTTTTTTTGTTTGTTTATATCAAGTTTATAAATATATATATATATTTTTTTTTTTTGACAAAACCTTGCTACAAAATCGCTGTTGTTTTGGTCTTCATATTCTAAGTTTTGCAGGTAAACCAGACTTTCAGACAAAAAGTGAATTTATTTCATATATAAACTAGCAGAATATCGATTCCAGGACGAGTATTGATTTACTCCTCTCCAGGAGTTAGGCACAAGGCCAGTTTTTATCTTACTCCCACAAATAAGATGTGACCCAAGGTCGGGTCGGGAAAGTGGGGTTTAAAAATTGCCTGGGAAGCCCCGTCGGCATTCCCCGGTAGGGGCGCCTTAGGCAGTAAGCAATAAACTTACTCCTCCCCAAAGAGGAGAGGCGAAGCCTGGGAGGGTGGACCTCCTAGAACTGCACAGGACAGACCCATAGATCGGTGTAAATCAAGCCCCGAAGGCCAAGACAATACCAGTCTATGGGATGGGGTGCAGTATCCATCGGAACAGATACTACACTTTGATCTTGACCAAAAGGCCAAGAACGTCTCTTTTTCCAGGACGAGTATTCTGCTAGTTTATAATCAAAATAATAGTTTATAATAAATTAAAATTAATTCACCGAATAGTTTTGCATCACTTTTTTCACCTTTATCAACATTATGATTTTTTTTTCTTATCTTTTTGTTTTTGCTGGGGATGGGGCATCCTACCGAATGCCAGACATTCAACCGCTATTTCAGAGACTCCAACCGAGAGATCTTTTTCAGATTCTAACCGTCCCTTTAAGCGCAGTTGTTTGTATCTCTCTTGCACTTGGTTCACCGGGTATATTCTCCAGCTAGTTTTTGAAATTCTTTTTCATGAGGCCAGTAGCTCTTATAATTACTGGAATGATGGAGATCTTTCTAAGATTCTAGTTTCTTTTCATCTCGTACATAAGACCTTGGCATTCTGTTATCTTCTTTCTCTCGGCACGGTTTGAGACAGTGACTTCCACTGGGATATGTATGCTGCTAAATGTTATGTCTAAAATTCTTGTTCAAATTTTGATCAAAATCCATTAAATGATTTTCATTTTAAGAAAATGTCTAAAATTAAAGGAAAAAATTTAAATTTAAGGAATCTTGCTTACTTGGTGTCTAATAACTACGGATCAAATTTTATTCAAATCGGAAATATTTTAATTTTCAAATGTGAGGTTGTGCCCATATTATGTTTCCTAACAACCCTTTGAAATACTAAAAAAAAAATCAAAAGTCTGGGAATATTTATTAATTAATGTCTTTTTTTTAATGGAAATCTCTCCAGACTTGATGTAAGGAGCTAAAAAACACCATTCCAAGATAAAAACAAAAAAAAACTAGCCAACGATAAGTGTTATATGGATAGATTCCGATCCAGAAAACAGCAATTCTCCCCCCCCCCTCGCTTTGTAAGAAACATCGCTCATGGAATGTGAGGACTAAAGGATAAAATAAGGAAAGTGAGAGTTACGAGTCTGCCGAAAGTAAACCCATGGTTAACTTTCTACTCTCCTTCCTCTGCACTTAATATGTATGGTTAAATTTTCGTGCATTTTCTTTTGCATAAAACTAGATTGAACTAAATATAGTCCACATTACTCAAGTAACTAGCAGCTGTGTTAAAAATTCATAAATATCGGTCAATTAGTTTTGGAGTTTACTCCACGCAAACAGAAATTGGTGACAGACACTTTGTTTTATATATACACTATTCGAATTCTGTATGTCTCATTTTTCCATTCATGGTATTTTTTTGTTCATCTCCAGCCCCATGGACTAAATAAATCGTTTGTTTTGTGAGATTACCCATGAAAACATTCGCATAAAAAAACGCTGCATAATATATAAGATACATAAAAAGTAATTAAAAAAAAATTCTTTGATAAAAACAAAGGATTTTTTAAATTGTTTTTATTACAACTAGCAAAAATAAGCTCCCCCCTCCTAAAAACAAACAAGAGAAAGTAATCCCTGTGAGGATTGTATCATGACCACAGAAGAGATACAATACTACTCCTCTCCCCCCCAAAAGGAGAAGGTAATGCATGAGAGGATTATAACATGATGAACGAACATATACTACACTACCCCCTCATCCAAGGGAGTATGGTCTTATGACAACAGAACACATATTACTCTACTCCCCTCTCTAAAAGGATCGTCTCGTGACAACAGAATAGATATTATATTACCCTCCTCCTCCACCACCACCCTCCAAAAAAAAGGAGGAGGTGATGTATGGAAGATGGTATCATGACAACAGAACATATGCTACTCTCCTGAATTCCAATTCAAGAGGGTAGCATATTGAGAAACGGGTACGGCAGCTAGTTACTGAAAGATAGTACATTAGTCTGCTATAGTATAGTAAGCTGAATTGAGCATTAAAAGATAGTACATTAGTACAATTAATAGATGTAATAGTATAGTTTCGGATTCAGACAGACAGATACCAAATCTCCATTACTAATAGGTTGAAAGTAAGAGCATCATTTTTTCCCCCAGTTGAGACGATTTTTATTATTATGTTTTCTTATCAAGGCCCAAAGGCCTCTCGAGGATAAAGGTTATTGAGTTGGACAGGTAGACGGTGAGACATCGAGGAGATTTGTAACGGTGGTTGTAACTGGTCAGAAATTGATTATTTAAGAGCACGGTTTAACAAGAATTTGTTTATATTGAACTTGAAAATGGCAATGTTATAGTCAGTTGGGAAGCAACACGGGCAGTTCTAGGAAATAAATTTTGCTTATGGAAGTTCTCGGTACACAGAGGGAGAAAGGGAATTTATTGACAGTGGTTGTAGCTAGACGGGTTTTTGTTGTGAATGTTTTACATAAATTGAAGCTCAGTCGAGGACCTACCATGAAAATAACGATAGAGCAGAGAAAGACTAGCAATGATGAATAGAAAGAAATATTTGAGAAACGGGTACGACAACTAGTTATTAAATACTTTGCTTCTTTTGCAATGACAGGAATTTCAACTTTTATTCGTTCCAAAAATGTCCATTCTTAAATATTATTTTTAATTGTCTCCCTTTGCTTATTTTTTTTTGTCTTTAGATGTGCATCCCCTCCATCCGCCCTCTCACCTCTCATGATTGATTTTATTTATTTATTTTTTAACTTTTATTCACCCCAAACACGGCAATATTGCCACTGATGCATAAAGGATTACTGTGATAGGGGCCAGATTTATAGGGGACCAACCTGAGTATTGATTTACTCCTCTCCAGGAGTTAGGCACAAGGCCAGTTTTTATCTTACTCCCACAAGTAAGATGTTACCCAAGGTCGGGTCGGGAAAGTGGGGTTTAAAAATTGCCTGGGCAGCCCGTCGGCATTCCCCGGTAGGGGCGCCTCAGGCAGTAAGCAACCAACCTGAGTAGGAGAGTTGGACAGCAAGATGTTTACATTTAAATTTCTGCATGTTGGTATGGTCGGGGAAACGGTGAACAGGAAGGGAATTCCAAAAGCAAGCGGTCCGAGGAAAGAAGCTATCAGAGTGGGACCATTACAGTGAAGGGGGGAGGGTGTTGCTAGTCAGGTGGGTTGGGGTGGTATATTCGTTGATGGGGGGGGGGGGGTTAAATCAATCAGGTAGATAGATAGGAACAGACTGGGATACCTAGATAGATAGATAGATAGATAGATAGATAGATAGATAGATAGATAGATAGATAGATAGATAGATATTTTTCTTTTGTTTTTAACTAAGTGGTCACCGTTTATCAAGGCCCAGAGACCACTCGAGGATACAGATTAAAGAGAGCATTTGTTGGATGATGAGCGCCACCACGCAGGGATTGGAAACAAAAGTTAAGATGAGTAGATATAACCATTTTCAAAACGTCAAAGACATTCTAGACACAACACGAGGATTGGAATTGTTTATCCAAGAGGACACTTCAACAAGTATTTGTTTACATTAGACTTGAAGACAACTAAGTTGTAGTCGGCTTGGAAGCAACTTCGTGGTATTTTGTTCCACAGATGGGACGCTCTAGGAAAGAGAGAAGAACAAATAAAAGAACGAAAGCCGCACATTTATGGGTTAATACCTATTTCAGTCACATAACTTATTTAGAGAAAAATGGGTTGCACCATGGTTTTGTCATTACTACCCCCAAAATTTATTTCTACTGTAAGAAAAATAACATTAAAAACACGGTACTTCTGCAGTTTACGGACCATATTGAAATAATAACGTTATTATTTAGAACCCTATTCTTAACATGAGGAGGGGGTGATCTTTGTTAACTATTCTGTACTTTCACCTAGTAATTTAATAAACAAAAGATACCGTAAAAATTGAATTTAACTTGAAAATCCTATCTAAAAAAATAGCACGGTCCATAAACTGCACAAGTACCAAACAGCAAGTCGTCTCACTAGCACCACTACTACAAAGAACTTTCCTTTCTTCCTGTTTAACATGCCTACGTCCTAAGATGGAGTACTGCTGCCACATCTGGAGAGGCGCCGCTCGGATCACTCTCCATTGCTTAGACATGGTTCAAAATCGGCTCCGAAATCTAGTGAGGGATGATCTCTTCTGTTCCTTCCACTCCCCTTTCTCACAGAAGAGACGCTCCCCATGTCTCTTTTTACTCTATCGTTATTTCCACCGAAGCTGATCGACTGAGCTCCAATCTCTGGTCCCACCTTGTAAGACATTCACAGCAAGAACTCGTTTTTTTCTGCCACAATGAAAAAAACATTTCCTTTATTCCGAAGTGTGGCTAGCGTCAGAGGAATTTCCACCAGCAGAGCTTCTTCACAGGGGTTTCCTGTCTGTTGAACTCATTACGACGGGACTGCTTTCCTACAGATTACAACATGGTCATCTTCAGATTCCTGTTATGGACAGTCCCTGCAAGTATTCGAACTTGGACGATTCCATTAATCATTTTCAATCCTCTCATAATATTCTTCATCTCTCAACTAACAATCATTCCATCTCATTAACCTTTATCGTTAGTCTGTCACGGCTCAATTTAGTCTGTCACATTTAAGTTTGAAATGACATTTTTTTCATCTAATTAGAGATTTTCTGTTCTCTTCTCTACAAACCTTTTCTCACAGAAAAGACGTTGCTAGTCTTTTTCTACTCTATCCTTATTCTCATGGAAGGTGCTCGACTGAGCTCTAATCCCGGGTTTATCCTTGTAAGACATTCACACCAAGAACTCGTCTTGTTACCACCACTGCAAAGAACTTTCCATCCTTCCTTCGTGTGCCTAACATTAAATGGAATTTCCATGAACAGAGTTTTTTTTTTTAGAACATCCCATCTGTGGAACCCATTGCTAAAAGACTGCTTTCCTGCTAGCTACAACATAGTCATCTTTAAATCTAATGTCAAGAAACACTTGTTATAAACTGTGCTCATAAGTGATTAACCTTTTTAGCCCTGACTCATCATTTAAAAAGAAGTTTTATTGTACACGCAAAATGCTGAAATTAAAACTAGGCCGGCAAAAATATAGTTGCCATCTTTATAAACAAGTCCAGAAAGAGGCTAGCTAAGGAAGAATGATAAAGTTGATAATCTTCCAGTTAAAGGCCAGGATTATTAACTTGAGTTATCAATCTTTCCTTAGTTAGCCTCTTTCTTGACTTGTTTATAAAGATGGCGACTATATTTTTTCTGGCCTAGTTTTCATTTTCGTGTTTCGTGTATACGATGAAATTTGCCATAACTTAGTGTCTTTAATGTTATTTTTTTATTACTAAAAGATAGTTTATGTAAAAAATATGCAATTTGGGAGTAGAGTCAAAATTATGTCAAACCCCTTTTCGATCTAAATAATTTATGTGAGTGAAATAGGAATTAACCCATTTATGTTGTAAAAAAAACGTAACCAAAGATTTTGAGGAAAACGAAAAAAACTCAGTTCAAATTACGTTCAGTCCTCTCAGTTTGAGAGCCTGATCCAAAATCCGTTGCTTCAAGTGTTTTACGATAATTAGCATAACATACACAATAAAAAGTCATCAACAAGATTATAGATTCTCATAATATAGTTTTTTCTTTATTTATAACAAGTATTTATCTACAGGGTACGTAAGGTATTTGAGGAAATACGTTATTTTTACTATAGCAGCAATATTATTTGACTTTATATTTTCTATATTTTGGAATTATCAATGGCAGCCTCTATAGTTACGCAACAAATTGAGAGGCGCACAGATATCGTGACTATAAAGGCTAAAGATAGCAATTTAGAAATAGGACCATTTTTTAAAAGTCTCTTGATCTTTCGTTTACCAAAAGGCTCACAGAGTTAAGACATTCTATACACACCGATAGTATTAGGACACTTGAATTTACTTGGCAAGTACATCACACCATTGGTGGTAATGCTAGAATCAAAAGAACATCATGTGTCAGAAGAAACAATCTGAAATGTTGCTCAGAAAGACACCCGTTACAAGTCTTATGGTATGAATAAAAGTCATTTTTACGTAACAAAACGTAAAGGAACCACCACACAAAGCTCATGGAACGGTGAATTGGATGGCAGAACATTTTTATCATCACATGATCACTAACATTTGGTCTCCTAGTTTCCCAGATCTCAATATTTAGACTACTATGTATGGGACATAGTTGAGAAAAAGGTAAATGAGCACCTTCATAGCACTAAATAATTCCTAAAATTCTTCATAGTTAGAGTAATGTCCAATATGAACAAGGACCACCTATTCCTAGCCTATAGGCAATTCATAATTCACATAAAAACCATTATCAAAGCTGAAGGTGACTTTAACGAATAAAATTACAAAACAAAATACAGGGTGGGGCAAAATGATCTAACACATTTGTAGGGTTTAATAAAAGCAAATTAGAATATATAATGAAAAAAAAACGTATTTTTATTTTCCAAATGTACACACGACGCCATTTTGTTTTTTTTTCGTTTCAGATTACCCATATATATTGGACAGGACAGTAACAACATATATACAACATATATTTACCAACATATGTACAACATATATTTAACAACATATATGTAACAACATATGCACTCTACAAATGTGGCAGATCATTTTACACAACTCTGTATTTATTCTTATCCTCAAAAACGTTTTTCAGAAAATACATTATTATCTGTTTTTAAAGGTCATTTTTGTACATGTATAACATTGCCCTCAAATACGTTACGCATCCTGTATATATAAAATATATATTTAAAGATTCAAATCAATGAACTTTCATGAAGTTTCATGTCTGTCTTATTAACAATGTTTACATCAGTGTTTTCCTTTATATTCGTCAATTGGTAAATCCGTTGGATGTCTTTCTGAGCTTCTTGTTGCTGACCAATCATGCCAATACTTTTCCCTATATCTAGGTCTATAGAAATGATCACGGTACCTCTCTCTACAGAGGCCGTCTTTACGATGAGTAAGCGACCCCTGTAAATTCTTATATACATATTCATTCGATTCAGTAACACGAGAATCCTCTTTATATCCTTCTCTCTTTCTTGGCAGACGTAACACTTCTCTGGGTTTTTGCTTATTTTGATGCAACGGCCTCTCTTCCAAGTAATTTCCTTTATGTCTATACGACTCCGCCCTTCCTTTATCCTGAGCTTTAAACGCGTTTTTATCGTTTCTTTCTTTATATCGAACCGCAGGTCGATAGTCCAATAAATGTTCTCCTTTCTCTTCTATTCGTCTATCTTTATCGTCTGCTTCCACATATTCTTGTTTATCACAATTTTGTTCTTTATTTGGTTTTGGGATATCTAAATAGCGTTTCCTGTCGTCACTCATGGAATATTCACCGGGGGAATGTTCCCAGTAACCTTTATATCTGAGAGAGTCCCTATGTGCCCGCCAATAATCATCCCAATATCTTTCCTTGTACCTTAAATAATCTTCCCACCATCTCCTATTGTACCATTCCCGATAACCGAGTTGATGTCGAGGGTATGCGTAACTTTGTAGGTAATCATTCCAACAGTGTTCTCTATACCAGAGTTGACCAAGATAAAGCTGATATCTTCTATATGACCAATAGTCATATTCATCGTCCGCATATGCGGGATAGTTTGGTGCAGAATGAGCATCAGACCATTTAAAATGGTCAAAATACCTTGAAGAAGGTGGATGGGTATCAAACCGACCTAAGTCTTTCAACGGAGAAAAATAACGACCTTGATAACAGGAGGATGAACTGCATGACCTCTGTTCTTCTCTTTGTTGCTCAAGAGATGTATTATTTTCACCATTTTTCAAAGACTGATCAAAATAGGAATCATCTTGACGACTAAATTCCAAATTTAAAGAATTTGAAGATGACTTTAATTTTTCATTATTTGACCTCATATTCTCGTAGGTGAATGATTCTAACTTCTTAGAATCAAAAGAAGGACTTTCAGATCTGGAAATAAATTTATTAGCTGTAAAGTAGTGATTGGATTCTGAATAATATTTATCCCTCGTTGCCGGTGACTCAGATGAACTGCTTGGAACAGAATATATATAAGTAGGTCCAGGATTGTCAATATTCGCAGTGTATTTATGATTCCTATAATCACCGTTCCAATATTTTGTTCTACCTTGAGAATAACCGTATTGAGAGGAATACAAGAAAGATTCATCTCTTTGACTGCAATCCTGAGGCGTTGATGCAATTCTTGGATGGAGTTTTGAATCTTCAAATGTTGTAAGATTAGTTTCTAATTCAGTAGAGTTACTTTGATCATCGTAATGATAGCTTCTATATCTTGATTTAAGGATACCGTTTCTTGGAGTACCATTATCTTTTACTGGTTTTATTGCTAAAGAATTAACAGGTTCAGTATTATTCAGATCAGATAATATGGGAGAAGGGCGTACATAGCCAGGAAGCCAATGGACTTGCTTTGGGCTTGGTATTCTTTCACTTGGTTGTGCATTGTTTGAGATGCAGTTGCTTAATGTCTTGTGTGTCTGTGGAACTTTTTCTTTTGGGATTAATTCTTCTGTGCTAGAAATTCTTGAAACTTTATCAAAGATTGCCAAATCGTTTCCAGACTGTTCTTTAGTTCCTGTATCTTTTGATGTTCGAGCTTGTCGTGTCCTTTGAGCTGAAGATGCTGCTAAGGGGACATGCTTCTTATCTTTAGTTGAACAAATCGTCTTTTTAAAGGTGGACAAATTATCAGGAAATTTGAAAGAATTCGTTGTTGGATTTTCGTCCTCTATCAAACATCGATTGCATTTCTGTTCTTGCTCTAGTGTTTCTGAAACAACGTCTTCAGTTAAAAGCAGCACCTGCTTGACAGACCTGGTGATGTATTTGACAACTTCTGGATTTTTTGTCTCTCCGGGTTTGTCTTTCAAATGTGATATTACATCGGTAGAAGATTCCGATGTAAATTCTTCGATTTTAGAAATTCCTGAAAAGGAGTCTTCATTCATATGTATGTCACTTGATATAGAATTTTTGAATGGTTCTATTTTCTTCGTTATTTCATCAAGTGATGTTTGATTCAGTTCTTCAGCAATATTTACACAAAGTTTATGTCTGGGCGAAGTTGTGGCATTATCTAAACAGTTTATAGGTTGCGATGCTAATAACTCGTTTGTAAGATCTTGTTGAGAAGTTATTTCAGAAAATGAGTTTTCAGAAAATTTTTCAAAATCATCTTCAAAATCAGAGACCATTTTTTTATTCTCAGTGCCAATTTGGTGCTTTGAATTTGGAATTTGCTTGGAATCACAGTCAAAGGGCAAATGTGTCTGTTTGGGTTCTGGCAGTTTCTCTGATCGATGTAAATTCGATGAAAATATAAATTGTTCTTGAAGACAATTATTTGTGGGAAATACGTTTTGATGCAATGTTGCATCATCTCTATATGTACTGAATGCTGCTTGTATATTTTGATTATGTTTTGAAGAATTTGAATTTTGGGTTACAAAGGAAGTATTAAATTCTTCTGGTATTAAAATGTCTGTGAAAAGATTATTTGGATCAGAATAAGTGTTATTCTTTTGCTCTGATTCTTTGACGAGCCTGCAATCCAATGGAGAGGAATCCTCATCTGTCAGCTGCTGATAATGATGAAATGTTTCAGAAACCAACATCTGATGCAAAGATTTGATACCGTCGAGTGGTTTGGGGACAAGATTATTTTCCTTTTTTGATTTCTGTTTAACTTCAAATACAAAATCAATATTTGGCACCTTACATTCTTCAGGTATGAAATTATTTACAGACAGCGTATTTCGAAATGATGAATCGATCTCAATATCCATTCTCTGATCTGGAAACTGAGCTGCAATTTTCTGACTGCTATTGGTTGTGAATGATATATTCTGGCAAGAAAACTGAACAGCATCACTTTGTTTCGATTTCAAACTTTTATTCTCATCATCATCATCATCAGTAGATTTTGAGTTTTCAATCAATTGATTATCAATTTTCAATGCTGATTGGTGTTCAATAAGATCTGATTCGTGTTCAAGTTTTGTCGTTACAAATTTAGCTTCCAATGAATTTGATTCTTTCGAAATGACATTTTCTTCTGAGCTTTGTATTTGTTCAATAGAATGTGGATGAAAATCTTTGTATTTTCTCAAAGACAAATTTAGAGGATAACAATTGGCATCATCTACATCAACAATTCCAGGCTTACTGTTTTCCTGATTTTCAGAAAATTTCAATCCATTTTTTTCATCTGAAAACTGACAAATTACAAATGATTCAATATTTGGCGAATTCGATATTTGTGAAATGTTATCTTCCTTGACGGTTAACGTCAGCGGGTTATGCTCAACCTTGGAGTTTTGTAAAATCAGAAATGTCTCTTGTTCTGTTTCAGATCTGTTCTTGCATTCATCAATTGGCAGCTTTTTGAAACATTCTTCCGCTTGATGATCTTGCAGAAAGTCTTCCTCGTCCATTGATAACATCGGTGTGTTCTTCAATTGTGAATTTTCTACAATCTCATTTTTTTCTTCTTCTGTTTGAAGGATTTTGTGCTTCACGTGGAATAATTGGTTCAAAGATTCTTCATGACAATTTTGAAAAGATTTTGTATTGTCTTTGAGTGACAATTGGTGCTCATTTTTATTTATTGAGTTTTTTACAACCGTAATTTCATTTTGTCTTTTTAGTTCTCCTTTGCCAGAATGTTTACATTGGTATTTACAATCTTTTGGTAATACTTTCTCTTCAGCGACATTTTCTGGCGTTTGTTGTGCGCCTTGTACCGGTACAGATCCTTCATTAATAAGTGAGGATGGCAAATCAACTTCACTTTGGGGTTGCTTTTTTTTCCACCTTTTTAAGATCCACTGACCTTTTACCATTTTTTTCTTTTTGCTTTTTAATTGTTGAGGATTTTGCTTGGAATTTTCTTTCGGTGTTATTCCTTTCATCGGATCATGGTGAAGATCGGTGATCTTCGAGTCTTTGCGATTTATACATACGTCTGTGTCCTCTTCCTCGTCTTTTTGACCAATGAATTTTGATCTTGAAGAGCAATGAGTCAGGACTTCTGGGATAGTCAGGTCCTTACAAACCTGATACAATTCCCCAGTAACTTGATTATTTCCTTGATTTTGACTATTGCATTCGTCAAAGTCAATGTTGGTAACATGCTCAAATCTTTCATATTCTTTATCTTTCTTTGATAAGCCCTCGATCTGAACACAAAGACTGTCTTCCACGACTAACAACGGACTTTGTTGCAAAGTAGAATTCACTTCTCCATCGCAGATCGAGTGATTATCAAAATCAATGATTCTCAATTCCTCCTCCAAATCTTCTTCTGCGGTCAATACCAATTCGGTTCTGCTTCGAAAATTATTGATTATTAAAGAAGAATCTCCATTCCTTACTGGTGGAACTAGTTCGCTTCGGTGACCGGTGCGCTTGTGACACAGTTCGCCTGATGTAGCCCTTTCTTTAAGAAAGACAGAAAATTCTTTCACCCCGAAAAACGGCGGTGGAATTTGTGTCGGAAATTTATATTTTTTACGAAGCAGCCATCGTAAAAAGACAAAACCAATCAAATAGATGAATGTCACAGACAAAAATAGGAAGATCAAAATCTTGTTTTCTTCAGACATTTCCTTATGGGAAGCGAGGAGAAGATACAAAAGTCAATTGTTTTTTTGTTTCATGAAATATGAATTTAGCTTTGTAATTACTAATTGCATTGTTTTGTCATGTCCACCATTTTGTTTTATTATGTTTTGTATTATATTTGACATGTTTTATGATGTTTTGAGACATTTGAAATGTTTTATGATGTAGTGCTCTGTGTGTCATTTATGTAAATGGTTTCTTGTTGTTTTGGGATTAATATCTATCTTATCTTTTATATGTTGTAGTGTTTATGTTTTTAATGTTTTCTTTTTATTTATATTTACTTTCAATTTTACCTGTAATAATGTTGACTAGCAGGACACACGTGGAAATTCCATAGTGCTTTCTACATCAATCTATATAATTTACTGTTAATAATAATATTCCTTTTGAAATAATAAATGTCTGTCAGAGTCAATACTATTAACAAAAATGACTCTTTCTTCTTCTGTAAATATAATTGTCATTGGCAGCTAAATATTATTTAAATAAATAAAACGAAAACAATGTTTTAAAGAAATTCTAACATCTTTTATATTGTAATAAATATGCGAATTAGTTTTTAAAAACAAATGTTTGAAGTAATTAAATATTTTACATCATATTTAAAGATTTTATTAATGAAATCAGTTTTATGTATCAATTTTAGACGAAGCAAAATTATATTTGATGAAAATAAGTTGAAATATCTTTAAAAGTCATCAATCATTTTAAAACTTTAGTTGAAAATAAATAATTATAAATACATTTAATGTTTTATCTTTTTATTTATTACTAGTTTAATTGCAGAAATATGTAGAGAAATGTCGAAATTTTACCTTCTTTATTCAAGGAGTTAAAGGTCACTATTTTGTTTAGCTGAGTAAAACCAAATGTCTCCACTCTAACATTATGCTCTACCGGAATAAGTATTTCAAAAAAACAAAATACATTAGATTCCTGCCAATAACATAGTGGGAGAAGAAATTGAAAGAATAGGCTAATTCAGATCAAATATCAATGTCAGACAGATTGCTATTTGGGTCTGACTTTTTATAGATATAGAATAGATGAAACTATTTTTTTTAAGTTTACATTTATTGATATTTAATTGAATTGCCTTTTTGCACCATAAATGCTATATGTTATAACTTGATGTCTGAAATTATTCATATTCTGAATAATATAATAAAATAATTGAATGCTCATTCAAAAAAGTGTTGATATATTAATTTAAAGAAAGTAATTGACTTTTAATGAAAAGATAACAAAATGTTGAGTTTCTTTTTTAAATATTCAATTTTTAAACACTTTTAACGGAATTCTTAAATTTAAATTGTTACCGAAATTCTTAAATTAAAATTTTTAACAGAATTCTAAAATTTTTAATGGAATTCTTAAATTAAAATTTTTAACAGAATTCTTAAATTTTTAACAGAATTCTTAAATTTAAATTTCTAACAGAATTCTCAAATTTAAATTTTTAACAGAATTCTTAAATTTAAATTTTTAACGGAATTCTTAAATTTAAGTTTCTAACAGAATTCTTAAATTTAAATTTTTAACAGAATTCTTAAATTTAAATTTTTAACAGGATTCTTAAATTTAAATTTTTACAGAATTCTTAAATTTAAATTTTTAACGGAATTCTTAAATTTAAATTTTTACAGAATTCTTAAATTTAAAAAAGCATTCTTAAATTTTTAATGGAATTCTTAAATTTAAATTTTTAACAGAATTCTTACATTTTTAACAGAATTCTTAAATTTAAATTTCTAACAGAATTCTACAATTTTAATTTTTAACAGAATTCTTAAATTTTTAACAGAATTTTAAAATTTAAATTTCTAACAGAATTCTTAAATTTAAATTTTTAACAGAATTCTTAAATTTTTAACAGAAGTTTTAAACTTAAATTTTTAACAGAATTCTTAAATTTAAATTTTTAACGGAATTTTTAAATTTAAATTTTTACAGAATTCTTAAATTTTTAAAGGAATTCTTAAATTTTTAAAGGAATTCTTAAATTTTAATGCAATTTTTTATTGTTTTTACCAATTTCTTGATCTTTAAGTTCTTTATTTATAAAAATTTTAGTTTGAGATCAATAAATCAATTATTTGTTTTTAATTCTGATTATTATCATCATTATTTGTTTAGTATGAGATAAAAAAGAATGGTTGTTTTAATGCAAATTTCTTTAATGCTTTAAGATCATTATTATGCTGTCATCATTACAAGCGCTGATTACTCATGCCAAAAACAGGTTGCGTTCCCTGAAGTCTGAGCGACAACAAGTCTTTCCAGATTTCCAATATACTCCAATTGTTTCGATCACTGTTGCAAATCACGATGCATTCTCGCAACAGCCATTTACCATTGAGTTCTCTCTGATAACAGCCGTTGGCTTTCTCTCGAATTTGAGTGACAATAAGTCTCCTCAAGAGTTCAGTACTCTTCTGTGCTCGTCCAGTGGAGGTCTGGATGGTGCTCTCTCTTCAATGCTGGAGTCACCTGTTTTTTTAAAATTATTATTATTATTATTATTATTATTATTATTATTATTATTATTATTATTATTATTATTATTCACTAAGAGTTTTTACACAAAGTATTATCAGAGATTGCTCACTGACAATAATAAGTAGTGTTCCCTGGAATCTGAGTGATCACAAGTCTTCCTAAATATCCATTATTATTATTATTATTATTATTATTATTATTATTATTATTATTATTATTATTATTATTATTATTATTAATGAGTTTTCTGTTTATATTAATGCACATAAGATATATATTTGTTGAATTCACTTCTTTCAAAATGAATTTAATTTCTTCAATTGAAAATAATTTGTATCAGCCATTTTATTACTCTTACTATTGCGTTTACGTGTGACTCTGGATGTCTAACATATTTCTTCAAATGGCTACGATTGTTTATTTACAAATGTCTTAATTCATGTTGAATTATGAGCATTCATTTTATTTTAGTAAATCCAAAATATTTCTGAATAAAAAATCAATCAAAGAAATTTGATTTTCGTTTCTCAACAGATGTTTTTTGAAATATGAAAATTGTCCCTGCATAGATATCAGAGTTGCAGAGTCGGAGTCGGAGGTGTAGAAGGAAGTCAGGTTCGGACTTGTAAGAATGCTAGGAGTCGGGGTCGGATTTTTTAATCTTCAAAGATCAATAGACAGTCTGAATATTGGAAGACTTTAAAATAAGGAGTTGGAGTCGGATGTTTTGGAATTCTAGGGGTCAGATTCGGAGTCAGAGTCGGATTCGTAAGAATGCTAAGACTTAGAGTCTAATTTTTTAATCTCCAAAGAATCAACAAACAAACAGTTTGAATATTGGTAGATTTTAAAATAAGGAGTCTGAGTCGGGGTCGGAGTCAGAGTCGAACCTTATACCTTCCGACTTTGCAACCCTGATCGATATATAAATATAGATATGAAAATCAATCAGGGAAACTTGATTTTCGTTTCTTAATAGATATTTTTTTAAATATACAAATCGTTCCTGCATTCATGGGTATATAGATATAGATACAATTATTATCAACATACGATCACATCAAGGTAAATATCCAAGCCTTACAGTTGAGTTTTAGCAAATGTAATTTTATATATATATATGTAGAGAGAGAGAGAGATGCTTTCAGAACTAAGCGTCTTACTTTTAACGGTGTAATTTTGTTTTACGATTTTAATGGAACTATATAAGGCTTTATAATAGTACAAGTGGCGTACCGTTAATTTATTAGCGTGGACTGTGGACCAGTGTGCTGAGTTCGAGTTCTGTTAAGGCTACTGCACCACTTGAGAAAGGTATGATTCCATATTTATGCATTAAATAGTAGGGTAGACTCATGAAACTGAAAGGAGGCCTCTTTATTCTTTTTTGTTGTATAACTAGTTGTGACAGTTAAAATTTAATATAGTTAAAATACTGTAATAGATAATTTAGGTGGGTGATTGGTGTTGGTAAGTATCTAGGTAGGTATTTGCAATAATATAATGTAGAGATAATCCTTCTAAAAATAATCCTTTCTGACCATCACTCAAACAACTTAGATGTTTTAATTTATATATGCTCTACTATTTTCAAAGTTAACGCTTCGAGGATTTTTTCTTTTAATTTGGCGGTTGAAAAAGATGATTTAGAATAGTAGGGCAGCAAAGTAAATGTCTACATGAACTTTTAAATGTAACCATAATATTCATATTTTGTCAAATGTTGAATTATGCACTTATTGGATAAATACATGAAACGAGCGTGTAGTAATTGTATTAGTTTTTTGTTCTAGTGTCAAAGATCAAAGGTCAAAGCTTGAAGAGCAACAAAAAGATTGTGGCTGCTTATTAGTTAACTATTTTTATTAATTAGTACTAGTCGGTAGTGTTACATATGTAGAGAGGTAGTTAGGGACACTAGTATTGATCTTCATAGATAGATAGTTAGTATTAATGTATAGGCAATAAAATATTCCTATTTATTTATTTGATTAAAGAATATTGAAGTTTAGAACATAATGAATGCAATTATTTAGTTAATAATTTTTTTTTTCCCACAGCGTAAAAAGAATTGAGTCCTCTTGGTTATCGGTATCATAAAAAAATATAAACAAATGAATAATTTCATTTAAATACAATATAATTTCTCTTACTTTCAGTAGCGGATTTAAAGGCTCAATTAGTAAGGCACCGGACCTTAGTGACTGATGTTCGAATCTTGCTCCGCTACACTGATGAGTTGCAAACGACGAAACAGCTGTCTGTAGATGACTATATATATATATATATATATATATATATATATATATATATATATATATATATAGTATTAATGTATTGACAATAAAATATTCTTACTTATCTATTTAATTAAAGAATATGGAAGTTTAGAAATAAAATGAATGCAATTATTTAGTTAAGTATTTTTAAGTTAGTATTCGTTTATAGTGTGATGTATGTATATAGATAATTAGTATTAATCTATAAACAACCAAATATTCTTAATTATCTATTTGATTAAAGTATATTGAAGTTTATAAATGAAATGAATGCCATTATTTATTTTTCGTTTGTGGCTATTGTTTTTTTTTTGTTTGTTTGTTTGTTTTTTTTGTTTGTTTTTTTTTGTTTGTTTTTTGTTTATTTACCTCAAAAAGTGAAACAAAAATCCAAAGTTTTAATCACCTAAAAATTTGCAACAAATGGCGAATTTCTTTTAGACTTATTTTTTTTTAATGAATTTTGTTTAACATTTCTTCGGGTTGCTAAGTTGTGTTCTTTCTTTAAACGTCTGATTGAATAATGTATATGCATTTTTAATGATATGTTTTTTAAACAATTAACATCAATTCTTTTACTTTGAGATATCAGTTTATGAAATCATTCATGATGACCGTAAAATAAATCAACATCATTCTGCTTCTGTTTGTTGTGTACTTTGTGATATTTTTTATTTAATGATATTGATACTTTATGATATTATTTACTTCATGAAATTTATATTTCGTGATATTGTTGTTTGCTTTATGATATTGTTTACTTCATGCTATTGTTTTGTGTCCATATGGACATGTGGCACAACGGATAAAGTTGTTAAGCAATAATCAGTTCTAAGTGACAATCCTCGCTACAGGTGGTACTAACTAAGAATAAAAATAGCTGACAGAACGAGAACAATCGAGTTAATTAAATTAAATAAAGGGTTCCGTTCGAAATTCTGTACAGATTCCCAAGTTCGAAAAAAATTTACAAATATGACAAGACGCACCTGAAGAAGGTCAGAGGTTACATCAGCCAAGACGATGAGATGAGGAACAGTAGTTTAAATAATCCAAATAATACATGATATTTACTTCATGATATTGTTGTTTACTTCATGATATTGTTTATTATCATGATATTGCTGTTATTGATATTCTTATTGATATTCTGAATAATTTTGTTTTTGTTTTTGTTTTCATGATATTGTCCCATCGTCAGAAAATACGCATAATTTATATAACATTCGAAAGGTGTTTTATGCTTCTTGTTATCTTCAAGCAAAAAACAAATCCAGAAAAGTATCTTGCTTTTAACAGTCATCCGCTGAAATAAAAAACAGATGTAGACTTTGTGAAGAGGAGGTAGAGACTGTCACCCATATTGTGAAGCCTCACATTTCAATTTCACAGTTCAATCAGTTCAATACAAATAGCGTATCTCTAGCAGGAAAAGAAATACTATAGGCATCAGTCAGGTGTGTTAATGTTCCATTTTTTGTAGATTTACTTATAAATATTCAAAATATGTTTGTGCTATTGATTTCAAAATTAAGATTTTGGATTTGTTTGTCTTTACAGAATAGTAATAAACAATACCTCAGGTTGGTATTTTCATCCTCTTCTGCGATTGTGGAAAATCAAATTTGCTAAGTATAAGGTCAATACGGTTCCTGAGGAGTTCGACATAAAAATTCTAAAGTCCGACTAGAAGCTTCCCAAGTCCGACTGGAAGGTTCCCAAGTTCTGAAAAGATGCATCAGAAGATCGATGTTACATCGGCCGAAACGTTGTAAATATTACAACCAAAATGAGAATAGTAATCCGAATAATCCAAAATAATACAAATTATCAATCCTCATCTCAAAAAATTCTGAAACGGAAAATCAATAAGAACTTGTATCTTTGAGCACCTCACCGCAAGATCTTAAGAAAGTTCTATCTTTTTCTTCTTTTTTTTTTTTTTTTTACTTACTTTCTTCTCTTGTTTGAGATTAATACTCCTTTAATTTTTAACTTTGGTAAGCGTCATTATTTTTGCAGAATATGGTAATTCCTCATGTCTGTGGTTTAACGGCTAACCACAGAAACCTCTTCTATAATGACAGACCACCTTGACCAGAAACACCAAAACAGGTGAAACAAAAAACCCTCCTCCTCCTTCTCCTCTTCCTTCTCCCCCTCCCACTGCCGATCAAAGCTTTTAGACTGCTTTGTCATTCGTTCAATTGGAACTCAACAATACCAAGAAAAAAAAAAAAGAAAATATTGCAACAGCTGTCACTCTTATCTTTGCTACTGACATAGTTTTATTTTAACTTATATCTTTTCGATCTGTGTATAACGTATGTGAAATTCTACTTGAAAAGCACTTCACTGCCAATTAATGATCTTAACTTTATAAACGTACGAGAAGAATACCCGTTCCAGGACGGATAAAATTTATTCCCCAAACAGAACAGTTTTTCACCACTTTCCCCTGTACAAAGATTAAAATCAATATATAATGCTACTAAACCATATATCTAGAATCCTTATTCCAATTTTAAGCAAAATCAATTACATGATTATGATTCTAGAAAATATTTAAAATTTAAGGCTTAAGCTTAAAGAGGTCTTAAGAAGAAATTGAAATTCAAGGAATCTTGCTTAATTGATGTCTAATGACTATGGATCAAATTTAATACAAATCTGAAGTATTTGAATTTTCAAATTGAAGGTTGTGTCCATATTATGCTCTCTAAAAACACTTAAAATACTCCAAAGAAACTGAAATTTGGGGAATATTTATTAATTAATTATTATTGTTGTTAAAATTTCCCAAAATTTGGAGGTATCTGAATTTTCACAAAGGGCTTCCATCCCCTTTTTGGCCCCTTTGCATGAAACTAAAACTAAATATAGCCCAAATTATGCCTTACACCAAACAGCTGTGTTCAAAAATACATAATGATCAGTTAATTAGTTTAGAAGTGAACCTTATACAGAGAAATATCTAAACATGTATACCTAACTTTATATAGATAGAGATGACTGTTCATCAGAGCTAGATGTCATTTTTATTACAGTGACCCGCTCCTACTCCACCCCCAAAATGCCACCAATGGAATTGTTAATAAAAGTCACAATCATTTCTGCAATCTGACCAGTTTTGGTACAAATAGACTTCAGTCTATACCTGCTAACATATCCACCAAGTTTCAGTCATGAATGTCCAACAGTCTTTGTTATATCACCATTCAATGATATGCAAGGACACTTTAGTGATCATCTAATCCGTAGACAGTGTGATCCTGAATGGGTTTCACACTCACCGGACCGTAACCCCACAAGACTTTTATCTGTGGAGTTATCACAAAGATAACGTCTATCAAAACAATCCCCAGACTATTCCTGAACTGAAGAAGGCGATCATAGCAAAACTTAGGACAGTGCCAAGAGAGGAGTATGTCAGGGTTTTAGCTGGTTGGAGACCGTTGGGGTTACCAGATTAAGATTGGTAAGTGACCGGGTTTATTAAGAAGGTTTAAATCAGGAAGAAAGTCAGAATGACGAACTTACTTGGAAGAGTTAGTACGTCTGTCCGAATCTGACTGAAATATAAATGTTACATAAGAAAGGGGTCAGCATTCTTCCTTGAAATAAATAACAACTATTTAATGTTAATATTTATTCATGGGAACAATGGAACAAAAGAGATATGATTCAACGGGCTTGCTCATGCCGGTTAGATAATGTAATATACTGGAGTTTGGTATCTCGTCTGCCTTTGGCTAAAACAGAACGAGATCAGGATTAGTATGTGTCTTGGCGGCAAGAAGAATTACCGTAACATACAGTCTTTGGCGCTAAATATGTTGACGTGTATGAATTTCACTACACATTGATATGTCATACGCCTACACAGTAAAGAGTCAATGATTACGTATGCGCAAAACTGAATCACCATCTCAGTTAAAGCTAACGTACATCGATACAAAATAGTTCATTCATGTAACTGCTACAGAGATATTGGAAATTTTGCACGTCGTATCCAGGTGTGTTTATCATTGAACGGCGAAAAAACAAGGACTGTTGGACATTCATGAGTAAAACTTAATGGACAAGTCAGGCATAAAGTGACGTATATTTGTAACAGAAATGATTGGATTGCAGAAAGGATTGTGAATTTTTACTAACAATTCCATGGGTGAAAATTTGGATGGTGGGTAACACTGTATCTATAAATACCTTATATATATTTTTTTACTGATAAGTCACCACTTATCAAGGCCAAAAGCCACTTGAGGATGAGGGTTAATGATATTAACGTACATTATGTAATAACTGGTATTAATCAATCCAAATGCTTAACCTATAAATGTTTTAATCCCATTGCCCCTTTCGCAATTTGAACCCACAACCTGTTATGCTATAGATGTGTCTATTATGAGACATACTTGAACCAAAATTCGGTGACTGTTGGCGAGGTGAGTGTCACCAAGGGTTAAATATCCAAAATGGAAAATTAGATAATAAAAAGTTTTCATAAATTAAAATATGAATAGGCTCGAAGTGTTTGTATTAGCAGAAATTTTATTACAACACAATCACAGAGGAAGCAGACGAGAGGGACAAGTAAGACCTACGAGAGTCTGTCATGAGAGGCGGAATGGTTGAACTGCCAGCAGTGTAAGCTACGTCTTTTTAAAAATTATTTTTACTTACTAATGAGTCACCACTTATCAAGGCTAAAAGCCACTTGAGAATAAGGGTTAATGAGATGGATAGATTAACCCCTTTTTACTTGCCTCCCCAGAGGGCAGAGTTAGACAAAGGTCGGTTTTTATTGAGGGGTGGGGGGTGGGGGATCCATCTCGCAAAGGGGCACTCTGGATTATGACAAAAATAAAAATTGCATCAATCTGGAAGGATTTCTCCGTCACTGACTAAGGACAGAAAAGATGAAGTGTAGTATCAGAATAAAAAAAAGTAAAGAAGGTTATTGTGTGAATGATGACGAATATTAGAAGAGGATTGAAGATGATGAATGAAATTAATAAAATTTGATAACTTATGAAGATGGTTTATAACAAGAGTTTATTGAAAGTGGATTTGAAGATGTTTTAGTCTACAGGGAAGCAGTCCCGGGGCAATGTGTTCTGCAGCTGGGAAGATCTTGGAAAGAAACTCTGTTCATAGAAATTCTGTTTGATGTTTTGCACATGGAGGAAGAAAGGAAAGTTCTTTGCAGTCGTGGTAGTAAGACGAGTTCTTGCTATGAATGTTTTACATGAAGGAACCAGAGATGGAAGCTGAGTGAAGTACCTTCTACGGGAATAACGATAAAGTAAAGAAAGAATAGCAGCATCTCTTCTGTGAAAAAGAGGCTGTAGGAAGGAGAAGAGATCATACCCCACTAGATTGTGAAGTCGATTTTGTACTCTGTCCAGGCAAGAAAAAATGCTATTAGCTGCACCTCCCCAGATGTGGCAGCAGTACTCCATCTTATGACGTATTTGACTCTTATACAGATAAGAGTCAAGAGTCAGGTACTTTCTGGAACGGTAGAATGATCCAACCATTTTCCAGTGATATTAGCAACAGATTGGATGTAAGTGTTCCATTTCAGGTCTGGAGTGAAAGTCAGTCCAAGAGCTTTATAAGGTAAGAGGCTTCCTTAAGGAAAGAGTCATTCATTGCAACTGGGGCAAAACGAGGATCCGAGCATTGGTGGTGAAAGGAGAAAAGCTTGATTTTAGACGTGTTAAATCTAACAAGACACTTTTTTCTCTATTGCACCACATGCCCCAGATCAGAAGTAAGAGAATCAGCAAGATCTTGTTCACTAGTGCTCTTCGAAGTGCTGCCATAGATGGATGTGACATCTGCATAGATACTTTCCAATCATATCGTAGTTGTGTATGTTTAAGCTTAAGTTATGGCCAAAAGGTTCTTCTAAATTGGGTTTATGTTCTTTTCGTTATACAAAACACTGTTGAATGCCGGTTCTTTCTACATTGTCAATATTTGGTTTTCTCATCATCAAAAATAACATGAGTTTTGTTAGTAAGAAAAAAAAACAGATTTATTTTGAAGATGATAATTTTTTATTTCAAAAAAATCTATACAGATAATCCACAAATAATGCTTTTATTGAAACCTAACTAATCTCCTGATTCATCGTTTAGCGGCCATGTAAAAATACAATAAACATGTTTTAACTTGTAATATTCCATAGTTTACATTTGAAGAAACTCTGCTGAACTGTTTTATCACCGCTTTGAATAGGATGACCCCCCCCCCCTCCGAAGAAAAATGCCCCCCATGGAATCGTTAATAAAATTCACAATCCTTTCTGCAATCCAACCATATTTGGTACAAATAAACTTCAGTCTATGCCTGCTAACTTGTCCACCACGTTTCAGTAATAAATGTCCAACAGTCTTTGGTTTATCATCGTTCAATGATGAGCATATCTGGATACGATGTGCAGAATTGTCAATAACTCTGACGTCACACTCTTCTCTTGGCATTGGCCCTGATTCGGGCTCTGACAGCCCTCTTCAGTACAGGAATAGTCTGGGGATTGTTTTGATAGACATTATCCTCCTACAGATAAAATTCTGAGGCTTAAGATCCGGTGAGTATGAAGCCTACTTAGGATTACACCACCTATTGATGAGACGATCACTAAATTGTCCCCTGCATATCATTAAACAGTGATAAAACAAAAGCCTGTTGGACATTCATGACTGAAACTTGGTGGACAATTCAGGCATAAGTTGAAGTTTATATGTACCAAATATAGTTGAATTGCAACACAATAATGACGTCATCCAGTGTGCACTGGGACAAACAAACATGCAAGCAAGTAAGAACCACAGAGTTTTAATAGTATATAGATATGTGACAATGTTGAGCGGCCCTACAGAAGATGGAGCCAAAATACACACTAGTATGAATTAAAAGTGGGCCTACGAAGGTCAGCGATCAGAGTATCGCGCTAGTGTGAAGTAACAGAGAAATTGAATGAGAAGCCGATAATGGCAGAGGACGGCGTCGAGTAGTCTAGAATCTGACACTCGATTGTTGCAGTGCATCGAGGTGGCGACCAATGCATAAAACAGATGTTGTCAAAGAGTTGTCGTTTTTGATAAATGAACACCAATATTGTGGAGTCCGCGCCGCTGTGTCTGGCTTCATTGGAAAGAATGCCACTCTCCGTGGCCAGACGAAAGACAGGTGTGATTTGGACCGATAAGGCCATCCAAGCTACTCGCCAACAAGTTGATTTCAGTAGGCGTAGGTTAAGAGAACTTACAGCCATCAGTGGAATTACATTTTCTCGGTTATTTACATATCGAGAATTCCAAACACAACAGAGACAAAGACAGGGTAGACAAATTTTTTTTCTTTATTTATTCTCTGACTAAATTCTATTGGGAGAGAGGATGGACGTAGGTTAAAAGAACTTACGACCACTGGTGGAATTACATTTTCTCGGTTATCAGTGAGCGGTGAAATGGGGGGTCGATTGAGAATACCAATTACCCAAGGAAAGAAAATGACGAAGACATTTCTTTTCTTTGTTCGCTGACTGAGTGCTGTTTGGGGAGGGTTGGGGCCACGCACAACTAATCTCAATATAAGTCAATGCGTAACAGGCTTCAGTGACTTGCTTTTTTCTCGCCACCGGTGTCCACGTTGGTAGGAGACGGACATCCTCACCCCTGGTGTTGGGTTTTGCCGGTCTGAGACACATAGTTATAAGAGACTCGTTCTTGCTCGCCCACTGAATCCACTGATCTTTCAATTCTTTATGTATGTGCTCTGGTGTTTGAATCAACAAAATTTTGCTGATGATTTATAAAAAAATGACGAAAATTAAGTTGATTCAAATTAGCGTAAGCTCTCCATTCATCGGAAAAGATTACTGAGTCTTCAGCGGCTTCTCGTTGAATAATTGGCTGAAGTGTCACAGGGTCTCTTCTTTGACGCTAGGGTTAGGGTTCTTTTGTATCGTGTTGATTGTAATATGACATGTAGATCGCATAACAAAGTAGATTCATGATACATAGATACGAAGCCAAAGTGACACAAATCCTTCTTCTCACTTTAAATGCTATACGCAACACAGAACTAACAATTACTACAACCTTGGTACACAAGGCCACCAAAGAGAAAGAATATCTCACCACTAAAATGCTATTTTGGTTATTTTTTCCAACTGTTATTTTATTTAAACAAAAAATATACATTCACAACAAGGTTTTTTTTAAAACGAACAATAATCATAAAGTTCATTCTTAGGCATGAAGCCCGACTCGTTTTGGGGGAGAGGGGGTTCGATGGTCATCAAATTTTGTCAAAGACTTTTGGGTTTACCCTGTGCTAAACACTCTCACCAAAATACCGCATTCACTTGATCTTACTTAGATGATCCCAAATTTTCAAGCTGTTATTTGTTGTCAATAAAAGTGAATATATCTTTGCGTGGATTGTTTTGTCATTCGTTTGTATATTTACTTATGTCTCGACAGAACTATCGAATGAAATATTTAACAAAATCCCATCTGTATATCAATATTGTCTTAATAGTGTGAATTTTTAGATCAAGATTAGTGTAACCCCCCCCCCCCGCTTCATCAAAAATGACGGAAAATAAAATCATGCTTCACCAGTGTTTGCACAAATATCCATATAAAATCATAAAATTACGTCACTAATTTAATTTTTTCATATATAAATTATTATCATTTCTGATGCCCTAAAGAAAAAATACCTACCGTTGACTTTTTATTTAGAGTGAGGATTTATTTCCAAATTCATTTCAGACGGCGAGAATTGTCTGACTTACTATTTATTTTCTAATGTAAGTCTTTTTAATGTTTTTTTAAATCATTTCAATAAGATAGGACTGAACAATTGCGATGTGGAAAAAAATGCAACTCATTTTTGATGACCGAATAAAAAAAATAATACACCAACTTTAACTTTGCTTTTTAAAATCTTTTTCCTTTATTTTTTTTTCCTTTGGTTATTGGAAAATAGGAGGCGGCTAGATATTTTTTTTAAAAAGCGCCGGATAAGAGGTGAGAGGTGATGCGGGTGTTAAAACATCAAAGGCGTTAGAAATGAAAGAGGGCAGTCGTCGCTCATATAAAAAAAGAAAAAAGAAAGAAAGAACAGTTCCAAACTGGAAAGTTTTTTAAAAAATGGAAAAAAAAGATAGAAACGTATATTTATTTACTCCTCTATAGGAGTTAGGCACAAGGCCAATTATCTTACTCCCACAAGTAAGATGTGACCCAAGGTCGGGTCGGGAAAGTGGGGGTTGAAAAGCTAGCGCCCGAGAGGTGAGCACTCTGGCCATTAGAAATTGCCTGGGCAGCCCCGTCGGCATTCCCCAAAGAGGGGAGGCAAAACCTGGGAGGGTGGACCTCCTAGAACTACACAGGACAGTCCCATAGACCGGCGTAAATCAAGACTCGAAGGTCAAGACAATACCAGTCTATGGGGTGTCTAGCAAAACTGTGCCAGAAACGTATAAATCAGTATAGAAAGCAAAAAGTCAAAAAAAAGAAGGAAAACATTATGTTAAAGATTTGCCTCCTCCCTTCCCTCTTACATTGGGCAGTTTTGTACTTATTTCTTTGTGACGGGATATATATATATATATATATATATATATATATATATATATAAATACACATTGCTCTTTATTGTAGAAGTGGAGGATAAAACTGGGAATTGTTGATATTATAAAGACATTTTGTAAAACAAATTGCGAATTTCTTTAATAGACTTAAACCTACCAGTGAACTAAGAACATATCTGCTCAACATGTATGAATTAGGATTATTAAAGAAAGACTAGTCTATACCCGTCCCTTGAGCGGTGTTGGTACAGTACCTGGATATGTCAATTTCCATCTTTACCTAGCTAATACTGCTTTATAGCTAGTATGAAGAAACATGTTTGTGAAATTTCGTGGAAAAAATATGTTGCTTAGTATTTGCATGAGAGAGTAAGTAACTACGATGAATGTATTTGGCAAAAAATATTAGAAATTATGTTTTTTAGCCCAAATAATTTGCTTTGAACTAATGCCAAATACACTTTATGTCTACTTTTTGGGGTGGATTATAAACAAAAAAAGGTCACTTAGTTAAAAAATATATATATATTAATGTAATATTTTTTATGTTATGTTATATTAATTTCTTTAAACTTATGTGAGGTTCGAACTCGGGTATTGGCATCATATAAACTACTGCCTTAATAAACGCCATAACTTTTTAATAGTATATAGATCTATACTGTCCAGATTTGATCTTACTCTGAGGTCATCAGATCTAAGCTTGTCTTTAAGACTCACATTACACATCAATGATATCATTTTCATAGCATTTCTCTCCATGCAACCCACGTCCTCATCCCTCATAGTAACACCCTGCTGGTTAGTAATGGCAGAAGTTCCCTGTCCTGACTATTTCAAGCGTTCACAGATTCATGCCGAATTTGCTTGTTTTAGGAAAGCCACCACCCTTCTCTTTCCCTGAGGACACAGCACACCCTGAACTTTTTTTAACTTGAAAGATGATTATTGCAAAGACAGGATATATCTATCAGCCTTAGTCTTGAAAAGGTAGGAGGAAAACAGTCAGCAGGAAGAGAGTTCCACAAGCCTGCAATTTTGGGAAAGAAGCTACTGGAATAGGAAGCTGTATTAGAATGAGGTATCAAAACAGTGAGTCAAATGAGCTGGAATAAAAGAAGCGAGGAATAGATCACACAATTCTGAAGAACACATGCCATAATAGTATTTATAGAAAAGACTGATACTAGCAACATCACGTCTGTGAGAGAGAGGGTGCAGAGAAAAAAAAGGGGTGAGGCCAATCAAATTACAGATACGTTTCTGCACCTTATCAAGAACCCTCAAATGGGACAGAGATTCACCAGCCCAAATATGACACCAGTAGTCCATACATGGTCTGCTAGTAGATTTGTAGAGATAGAGAATAGCCTCAGGTGTGAGAAAATGGTTCGGGTGATAGAGAGAACCGACTTTATAAGAAGCAGAAAAAGCAATGGATCTAATGTATGAAGTCCAAGAAAGATTTGATGAGAGAGAAAGACCAAGAAGTTTCAGTCGATTTCTCCTCACGAGCAGAGCCATCCATGAGAATCTCAGGAAGAAAAGGGACACACCTACGATTGAAAGACACGAGCTGAGTCTTAACAGGATTAAACGAAACAAGCCATTCCGTATGCGAATCCACAAATGATCCGAGGGAGATGGGCGAGAAGCAACACCAGAATAGAGAGCGGTACGATCAGCAAAGGTTGATTTAAGCGATCAGCTGCATATTTGGTGATTCATTTGGAATTCCGACACTTTTTTTATTTGTTAAATGGAGACAAGAGGTAATCAGTGGAAGTGACGACACCTCTCTTGATTGCTTTTTAAAGTCCTAACAATAGCGCGAAAACTTTCATTTCTCCCGATTAAATTTGTGCATGGGAGAAGGGGGGGGGGGCGATAATTGATCAAATTGACTGTTTAGTTTACACAAGAAACAGAAGAACTAAACGAAAGGTATGTCTTCCTATTCTTGTAATACTTAACTTGTTCATGTAGCACATGTTGATTCCGTCTTATACAACTTTTGCGCAAAATTATTCATTCTTGTTAAATATCGTCCGGTTCAATGTCATCATAGGGAATATCTCACCTATTTTGCTAGATGCATTAATAAGCTATCAGTAAAGATCTCGTGTGTCTGTGTGTATTTCTCGCCTATACGTCACTTTGATAAATACACGTTGAATGTTTAACTTATTTACTATTAATCGAAAATAAATTGAAATAAAAAATAAAATAAGGGATAACTAAAACGAATTTATTTTAATCCTTTTTTTAAAAGTAAACATGACTAGCTTCTTTTGGCTAAGATCAAAGTGTAGTATCTACTACAGAAAATGGTTACATGTCGTTCAAACGCTATCTCGTCGGAAAGTGGGTGGTCATTTTACATTAAATTTATATACTAACCTGATCCCTCACTCTAAATATTTTATTTTTCATGGTATTTACACGTAATCGCTAAAAAAAGAGAATATCATTTTTTTGGTGGTGAACTAGTTTAGGGTCCTCATCTACAATAATACCCTAACTGTACCCTCGTTAGGGGGAAAGTATAGTTACTGTTCGATTCTAGGAGGCCACCCTCTCAACCATTACCTCCTCCTTTGAAGGGATAGGCATATGACAATTGGGGAATCTTTTACGACGCTCAGCAGAGTAAAAACGCTAAAAAACAAAAACAAATATACAACAAATAAAAGTAACTGTAGGCTGTAAAAGTTATTTTCAAACTTGCCTGTGGCATTTGTTTGTATTTTTAGACCGTTACAACCGCTATTTATTAGAAATCAATAGTTTTGTCACAGGAACATGGAAAAAAAATGGCCGATTTTTGGGGGGTTTTGGTAAGAATGAATGTGAATCCGCCATCTTGAATTTTGTGAAAACCAGTGGGAAAAAAACAAGAAATTTTTTTTTTACATCTAATAAAAACCCATTTATAATACGTAAAAATAAAAACAAATTACATAGGTAAGTAGAAAAATATCTATTCTCGTCGCAGGTTAACTTCACTTGTTGCAAATTTATGTTTTTAAACCCTTTCTCGTTCTTTTTTTGGACCCCGTTCGCGACTCTGCTGAGCGTCGTAAAAGATACCCGACAATTGTTTGTCTCCTGATACTCCCTCATCCGTGAAAAATTTAGAGTGCCCCCCTCACGGGGAGGGGGGGGGGGGCACATAAAAAACTGACCTTGTGTCTAACTTTGCCCTTGTGGGCAATCAAATCGGGACTCCTGATTTAATAACAATAAAATAATTAAAAAATTAAGTGTTTCATGTAAATGAAACTTTCTTTCGCTTGTTTTCGCTTTTTTGTGTAAAAAAAAAACTTTAAAATGTACACTCTTTTTTTATGCTTCTTTAAACTTACTTAACAATTTTAAATTACTTGGCAATTAAAAAGTAATCAGTTAATAGTTATCAACCTTTTACATTTTAGTGGTAATTAAGAAAAATGATAAAATAAACAAATTATATCATCCAACTTCTCTTCGTTATTTTTTATTTACAATTCTTTTTGGGGCGAACATTTTATGGATGGCCAATTGTGAAATAATCAACTTATTACTTCACTTCTAAAATATTTACAATGGCATTTGATTTTTAAGATACATTTTAAGGAAAGCGAGAAAATAAAACTTTGGTTATTCGGAAAAGTAACTCAGCCCGGATTTATACGTTTAGCTTTTGTAAGTATGGATGTCCGGAAAGACAATAATCTCGGTAAAAATCTAAAATGTAGGTCAATGGCTTTTTAAAAAGTAATTACATAAAGTTCACATAATGGAATAAAAAGTAAATAAAATAAATAAAAAAGTCTTGGAATTCTCTTCTTCTTTTTTTTTGCATACAATTTTTAGATTATTTATATTAAAAAAATTAATAAAATTAATGTCATGGAATTTTTTTAATTGCAGACATATTTCTTGAAGAAAATTTGCATGTGTCCAAAAGTAGGATTTTTTTATTTATTAAAAAAAAATTTTTTTTTTCAAAAATTTATGTATTTTTTCTTCGTTTACAAATAATTTATTTAAACTTCATAATACAAACGGATATATTGCCGAAAAAATTACATTTCATTCAGCGACAGCAAAGAAATTCCTCGGTGTAGCTCTGGAAATGTTCCGAACTAGTATTATTTACTCCTCTCCAGGAGTTAGGCACAAGGCCAGTTTTTATCCTACTCCCACAAGTAAGATGTGACCCAAGGTCGGGTCGGAAAGTGGGGGTTGAAAAGCCAGCGCCCGAGAGGTGAGCACTCTGACCATCAAAAATTGCCTGGGCAGCCCCGTCGGCATTCCCCGGTAGGGGCGCCTCAGGCAGTAAGCAATAAACTTACTCCTCCCCAAAGAGGGGAGGCAAAGCCTGGGAGGGTGGACCTCCTAGAACTGCACAGGACAGGCGTGCAGTATCCATCGGAACAGATACTACACTTTGATCTTAGCCAAAAGGCCAAAGACCAAAAACTAAAGACCAAAGACGAACTAGTACCTCGCATTTGTCTAAATTTCACTTTTATCAGATTCCAGGATCCTTCCATGGTGTTAGTGTGGATTGTCGGATCATTTGGGTTCACAAGATTGTATCTGTGGTTAACGATGGAATAGTTCTGCAGGGAATTATAAACTCGCCAGCCATCGGTTACAATACTGGCCGAACATATCGTTCAATGATAGGTAACATTAGCGCCACGCGCGCAGAGCGTCATTATAACCGATATTATTGTCTTTTCGGACATCCATACTTACAAAAGCTAAACGTATACATTAAGGATAGGTTACTTTTCCGAATAACCAAAACTTTTTAAAACTAAAAAATGTGTGTTTCTTAATAATCGATTTTAATCAACATTCCCATCATATTGATAAATAAAAATGTGATCAATTTAGGCAAAGTAGGTGAGTATTGATTTACTCCTCTCCAGGAGTTAGGCACAAGGCCAGTTTTTATCTTACTCCCACAAGTAAGATGTGACCCAAGGTCGGGTCGGGAAAGTGGGGTTTAAAAATTGCCTGGGCAGTCCCGTCGGCATTCCCCGGTAGGGGCGCCTCAGGCAGTAAGCATTAAACTTACTCCTCCTCAAAGAGGGGAGGCAAAGCCTGGGAGGGTGGAACTCCTAGAACTCCACAGAACAGCCCCATAGACCGGTGTAAATCAAGCCCCGAAGGCCAAGACAATACCAGTCTATGGGGGTGCAGTATCCATCGGAACAGATACTACACTTTGATCTTAGCCAAAAGGCAAGGTAGGTGAGTAGTTCGTATTTCGTTTAGAAGTTGTATGGTACGATAAAATATAGTAAGTAAATGAGGAAATTTTCTTTTTACCCGAATTTTGACATCTGTTTTAGATGCAATTTTATCTTTTGTTAAAGGGAAATAACTAAATATTTTTTATTTTAGCATTTCTAGTCATCCATACACAGAAAAAAGTTATCCTCATTATAGAAGAATTTCCCCGTTGGAATCCGGAAATAATTGTTTATTTCTCCTATCATCTTTCTGTCGCTGCCTTTGATCTAGGGTAGTCTCTGTTCTGTCCTCGATCACACCAGGAGAAATCCTTCTCGATTGTCCTTAACTTCAGAGTACCCCTTTTTAGGGTGTTGGATATCCCCCCCCCCCATTAAAAACCGACGTTGCCCTCGTGGGGAGGCAAGTAAATAGTTTTCTTTTGTTTTCTTTTTAATTTATGAGAGCTCTTTTTTTCCTTAAAGGGTTTGTTATGAATTTATAAGCATTTAAAAATGTCGGGTAATAAGTCGTAGGCGTAAGGAGTTTAGTTTGTAAAAATATAATTTGTTTTTCTTTCTTTCGCGCACACAAAGTGAAGTTGTGAGAAAATTGTGGTATTATTTGTGAAATATCGGTGGCGTTACAATACGATCCTCTTCAGGTACCTTTTTTTTTTTCACGACTTTCTTTTTCATATCTATCAAAATTTATGACTAGAATTCAATTTACTTTTAGGAAAAGCCCGACTCCAATTCCCTTCGATTGAAAGAAATAGAAAGAATCTAAGGAAAAAACCCAAAACGGACATTATAATTCGCACAACCCATCACAAAAAAATAGAATGATTTTTTTTTTTGTTACTATTGTTTAAAAAAACAACATTAATATGGTGATGTTTAGTTCTGATTTTAAAAAATATTACAAGCAAATGAATTTGGAAAACTTTAAATAAGTAAGTAAATTTAGGTAAATAATGTAAGCTACACCCCTCCCTCCCCCCTCCCTGTAAGTATTATTGTCGCAATGTCGCGGACCCGTTTTTTTTCTTCTTCACGCAAAAAATTAAAAACAAATAAATACATCGCCAATTTTAAATTATTCCATTATTAATTATGTATTTTCTCTAAATTTGATCCCATAAATTAATATAAAACTTATTTATATGACAGACTTTTTATGTTAATACAAATGTATGATAATTATTTAAAAAATAAAAAAACAAAGATAATATATTTTTAGATAAGTGCCCGATTGAAGAAAAGTTCGTATTTTATTTCCGATTTTTAAAATGTCATTATTTTAAGAAGCGGAATTGTCAATTTAACTAAAAATATGTTAATGTTATGTATATTAATAAAATAGTGTGACCATTTCTCCTTTGTGTGTATTTCTCGTGTCAACATAACTTTGACACATTGAGTTTTCTTAATGAACGTTAAAAATCATCTTAAAATATAATTTAATTATGAAATAAAATGCATTTCGGTTTATTCATAAATACGTCAACCATTTTAATCTTTTCGTTAATAGTTGAAGACAAAAAAAGAAGAACGAATTACTTCGTGGCCCTTCGAAATTTGAAAGGAATTTAGAAGCATTTAAACTGTCGAATATAAAATCGTTTGATTAATTTGCCGTTTATCAGCCAAAATGCTGGACAATGAATCGTCTGCATTTTTCCTACCTCACAAATGAGTAAGTAAACCCAAATAAATTGTTTGGGACTAATTTCAAATTTACCTTAAATTATTTTGAAGGAAATACAATTGGGAAATTAGTCCCAACAATTTATTTGGGTTGACTTCTTAGCCTTTTGGCTAAGATCAAAGTGTAGTATCTGTTCCGATGGATACTGCACCCCATAAACTGGTATTGTCTTGGCCTTCGGGGCTTGATTTACGCCGGTCTATGGGTCTGTCCTGTGCAGTTCTAGGAGTTCCACCCTCCCAGGCTTCGCCTCGCCTCTTTGGGGAGGAGTAAGTTTATTGCTTACTGCCTGAGGGAATGCCGGCGGGGCTGCCCAGGCAATTTTTAAACCCACTTTCCTGACCCGACCTTGGGTTACATCTTACTTGTGGGAGTAAGATAAAAACTGGCCTTGTGCCTAACTCTTGGAGAGGAGTAAAGCAATACTCATTTGTGAGGTCGGAAAAAAATCAGAAAAATACAGCCGATTTTGGCTGGGAAACAACAAATTAACCAATCATTTCTGGATTTAAAATTATTAGCAAATCTTCATTGATTAAAAGATTGAAAGTTTTGGAAACCTATTTACATTCAATAATTTTATGAATATAGATTAAAACAGCATTACCGTAGGAGCAATTAGTAATACTTTTAGATTATTCTACACAATACAAACCAAACTATTTTTTTACCCTAACCCTAAACTAAGTTTTAGGTGTATTTCGATAAAAGTCGGTTTAGTTTGGTTCATATTACGTAGTTTTATAACAATTTGGTTCAATTGATATTTAATGGCCAAACAATACCGTGGTAATTATATTTAACTTTTAAAATCCTACTTAAATAATAATAATAATTTTGGTTAAAAAAAGCGAAACAAAAGTGAAAGTAGAAGACTCCCGAGTAACGCCCCCCCCCTCCCCCAAAAAATAACCCAGCAGAGTACCTACTATATAATGAAACCCAATTAATTACCAGATAATTATTTTAAATGGGCAAAAAGTGGTAAATGTGGAGTTTAGGTGACATAATTTTTTTCGGAAAGGCGATATGCAGTGGATCAAAAATCGTATATCTCTTTTAAATATGACATGCTGAACGTATTGACGTTAAAACCAATTTACTATTTACGTATTAATGGGGGGGGGGGCACGTTTGTATACTTTAAAAGAAATGAGTGCATCAGCTTATTTCCAATATGGCAACATGATCGATAAAAAAAAAGGGGAATGGAAACAAGGTGCCATGAAAAGAACAATTAAAAGAAGACTTCTTTAAGAAGTAAAGTCTTTTAGTGAGTTATAAGAGAACACACAAGAATTATGTTTTGAAACGAATATTTTTACAAATATTTGAATTGTTTTAAATAAATTATTTTTATATATGTCACTAAAAGACTTTACTTCTTTTCATTAGACCTAGTTCCGATTAGCATGCCGTCATCTTGGAAATAAGCTGATAATACTATCATATTTACTAATTTTTTTTTTAAATTTACGTTCTTATTTCATACGTAATTCTAAATTGATTTTAACTCCAATACAGTCAGCATGTCATAATCTTTTAAAAAAAATACAAATAAAAGTTAATCCAAACTTGGGTAATCATTGGCGACATAAATTATTTTTAAGGAAATACCGTTGAGAAATTAGTCAAAAACAATTTATTTTGCGTTACCTACTCATTTGTGACATATTTGTGTTTAAAAATGTTAATATTTAATTTACCGTAAATAGTGACTGTAAAATAATATGTGCAGTCATGTTGATTATGGATAGGAAGTAAGTACATAACCGGATTATTTTACTCACAGGTATAGGTGCAAATATTGATTATTTGCATGAGTCTAGACATCTTAAGTCTTGTAAGACATTAGTCTATTTAGGCGTCTCAAGTCTTGGAAGGCAGCTGTAGCCATTTGACTAGGAGTAAAGTGTAGTATCTGTTCTGATACTACATTTCACCTTTTATATCCTCGGTCGGTGAAGGAGAAATCTTTCTAGACTGAAGCAATTTTATTTTTGTCCCAATCCAGAGTGCCCCTTTTTGAGAAGTTGGATTTTCCCCGCATTAAAAACCGACCTTGTGTGTAACTTTGCCCTGGTTGAGAGGCAAGTAAATAGGGACAGCTCAAATCTTGGACGACATGAGTCTAATTTATCTTTCATTTGAATTTTTTAGGAAACAAAGAAATTCCCCATTACGTCGGATTACTCTCATCCTTCCTTTCTCAATCTATATACTGTACATTGTGTACAATGATTCCATTCAATTCTTTTCCATTTTTCAAATCCAGAGAAACAATGAAATTCTTTTAGCAAATGCGATTATTAATTTGTAAAAACAAACGAAAGTTCTTCCCATTTTTCAAAGAATTATTTCTTGAATTGCACCTTTTTTTATTTATATTTTTGACCATTCCATATCTTTACAGGAACAATAAGTGTTATTCTCACCCGGAATCACAACAAAATGGCTGGAACTATCATGATGGAGATATGCACAAAGATTGCTTTCATCCCTATCCGAGTGTTTTGTATAGCCTTACTCATTTTACAAATGGCTATAATTGATGTCTACCTGGTGACATACATTAATTCTAAGTGGTTAGCCTTTATTGCAGGTGACATAATTGTTGTCCTTCTCTTCATCGTAGGTGAGCGAAATCTTTTATCTTCAGTTAATTGTTGTCAGCTATTAGCAATTTTCTAATATAGTGAAATTTAAAACTGGAGTCGGTAGCACAAAAATTTGACTCTGACTCCAATTCCAATTACTGGAATTGTAAATAGTCCGTTTCCAATTCCGACTCTTGCAATTTTTAAAGGTTTGGCTCCAACCAAAGAAATCTTCACCTAATAATAATTTATATATACAGTCGTCCAATTCTTTGACTCCAGCAGATTATCTGGATGGCAGGTCATCAGTTAAACAGCTGAACTCTTGTTGCATAGATAGCACATAGCAGTAGTAGGTGTCATAGTGATGTTGCTCTCTTTTTGTTGCAGCCGTCTTCTTTTTTTTTGATAATAGCGGTCGTAAAAGTTATTAATAACTAACTTACCCATATCCTGGCATTGCCCGAGAAAGTTTATTAACGCAGGAAATTCCCGGCCCTAATGTTGAACTATTAGAATTATTTGCTGCTTATGGTTGTCCGGCACAAAAGCAGAACCCATGAAGCTAACGTAAAACATTTGAGGGAGGGGGGGGGGGTATTATTGCCACCTGAACTTATGAGGGAAGTTTAATTGCCAACCTGGACTTAAGGTTAGTGTTGGGCTTAATTAAGGACACTTTTTGCTTTAAAAAGACATAGGAGCGTTAAAGGACAATTTTACTAAACTAAAAAAGAAAAACGAAAAATTAATCGGTAAGAAAATTAGTTTATTTGTTTTCTTTTTTCTTTCTGGTTGTCCGGTGTGAACACAGACCCCACAATATTAATGTAAGATGTTTTTTTCGGAAAAGCGCGCGGGGGGGGGGGGGGGGGGTGATTCTATAAAAAAGACTTACATTAAATAAAAGAAAAAGCTGACGAATGTGACTTTTAAAGACGGGAATGATTGTATAAAAATACTGTTACATTAAATAAAATAAAAAGATGACCTAATCGAAAGCAATAGACATTTATATGATTCGGAAACATATATTTATTTATTTGTTATATTTTGGTAAAACATGTCTCAAGTTTAAAAAGTAAACAATAAAAGGGAAGGAAATGCTAAAGTTAAAGGAGGTGAAAAAGGAAGGAAAAAAAGATGTGACTGCCTGAACAAATGTAAATAGGGGATGTGTCCTTGGTATTTGCTGACAAAATGGTGTTTATTCGATAAATCTGGCAGTTTTTTTTCTTAATAAATGAAGTATGTCTCCAAACAGAATCTATGAAATAGATTTTTTAAAGAAAAAACGAAAAATAAGATTTAGGAAGTAAATTAAAACGAAATTAGTGGCCATCTTGCATAGACATGTTTTATTTCCTTATGTGTTCATAAATTATATTCTGATTATAAATGTAAATGATGTAATTGTTGTTGTGATATAAATCATATGATGTTATAAATGTGAAAGAAAATTCAATAAGTATTTTAATATGAAAACTGTAAGATGGTTCTCTTGTTTTTGTAATGGTACACTGCTATTTCTATATTCCATCATTCTAAAATATGCTTGGAAAAGAGAAAGAGTAGTTAGATTTAAAATATAGTGTAGTATATAAACAACAGTAAGAATGAAAATATGAAATAATAGTGGTGATTTAGCAAAAACAAGTCACCCTATTAAGAACAGTCCCCAGTCACACTGGAGGCTGTGAGAGTAGATATTAGAGTGAGAGTGAAATTACCTCTGACTTCCTGTGTGAAGAGAAGTTGCTTATCTGGAATTTTTTTTAGAAAATTCAAACGAGAACGAAATAAACACATGTTTTCTGAAAACACATTTCAAGAATTGGCATAAGTGGCTGACAGAATGAATTAGCATATGAACGTTTTGGTCAACGAAATAAGGGGAAAATTGACTTTACTTTATTATATTGTCACGCACAGCCTTTGCCAGGATCACGGCGATGAGCACGTGACAATAATAAATAAAAAATAAAAAAATAAATATGTCCGGAAGTGGCTTGTAGGTCTCTAGGGCCCAGTATTAATAACAGAATACATAGGAAGGATTCTCCAGTTCAAGACATCACATAGAAATAAAGAATAACAACGAACAGGTAAGAGACAACTCGAACACCAAGTTAAATTCAAAACAAATATTTATTCATATAAAGATGAGACAAAGAGGCAAACATGCATGAAACTAAACAACAACAAAAACAAAGTAATAATTTAGGGGAAATGGATGATATCTAAAGTTATCTAGCAATGAACAAAACCATGTCCAGACAATTCAAGGAAGAAAGGTAGTTATCACTTGCAAACATGGATGAATGGTACAAGACTTCCCACGGGAGCTGATAAGTTCAACAGTGATGAATGGTACAAGACTCCCCACGGGAGCTGAAAAGTTCAACAGTTCAAGATCCGCAATAATCTTTGGGTACAAAAAGTTAATAGCAGATATCAAAGTATACGTCCAACAGAAATCAGGTACATGGGTGGGGGTTGGAGTCTCGGTCAGCATTATGTAATCCTTACATAAGACATGTAATCATAATTTTTTGCCGATAATGTAAGATGTTCCAGTCAGCGACAGATTTGATGGAGTCGTCTTGAAAGCCTTTTCTTTAAATAGGAACTCCCAGGGCCACTCACCGGGCTATGGAGTCAGATCCTTGTCTGCTTCTTCCTTTTCTTCTTCTTCTTCATTCTCTCGCAGCAACGATCGGTGAGACTTGTCTCCGGCTGACAGCAACTAACTTCTCGACTCCCTTTTTATATATTCTCCGCCGATAAGTGTGGGCAGTTTGGATGTAAGCGTTTTTGGTGGGGTCTCTGGATTACCTTGCAAAAGTGACATATACTTCTACTTAAGATCAGGGCATGCGTAAGTGTTAAGACAGGGGAAGGGACGCCGGTTTACAGGAAATAGCGTTTAATTTCCTCATGAGTAAGGATTAAGTAAGGGGAGGGGAGGTCGGTTGACAGGAAATAGAATTTAACTTCCTTTCCGGGTTGTCTGGGTTAAAAGTAAAATAGAAAAATATAATACGACAAAATAGATTTTGCTAGCTTTGGTAATATTCATAAAATATAGTCTTTTTTCTTATGATTTTAATTTAACTACGTGACAATATGGTAAATGACAGCACACGATCATTTGGGGTTTAACAATTCTTTGAGAGTTTTTTTTTCTTTAGCAGTATACATAGATAAAACCCTGTGTGTTTTTTTCTAACCTGTCTCCCATAGGAAGAAGGAGCAGTTTCCCCAAACACGACTGGTATCCTTCGTTGTTCAGAAAAAGGAGAAAGATTCTATGAGCTTATCTGCTATGTGTCACTGGAGACTTCCTGTCTGTGGCACAACGTCCTGAACACGTAGCCCTAATACTAATCTTTAACTTCGAATTGAAATTTCCGCTCTTCTGCTTAATCTTACGTTTTTCACTTTATTTTCGCACACACATTTCCAACATTGCTAGATTTACAGCATTTTGATTTTCAAGAATTTAACTTTTTTTATGAACAAAATCTTAAGATTTCAATCTGAAGAAAAAAAAAGTGATACATGATGAAAAATGTTGAAAATTCATTTTTTTTTTTTTAATTTCTTTTTTTTTAGACATTTTTCATCATGTATCGCTTTTCATTTTTTTTACTCCATGTCAGATAATTTTCACCGATTCCAACTCTAAAAGCAATGGATTTTCTCTACTATTCTTATCAAAATTCAGTTATTTTTAAAATTCTGTTATTCTCAAACATCTTTTTTCACAAAACACTGTTATCCTCAAAATTTGCTTATTCTCAAAATTCTTATATAAAAATTCAGTTATTCAAAAAAAATCTGTTATTCTTAAAATACTATTATTCTCAAAATTCAGTTATTCTTAAAATACTATTATTCTCAAAATTCAGTTATTCTTAAAATTCTGTTATTCCCAAACATCTTTTTTCACAAAACACTGTTATCCTCAAAATTTGCTTATTCTCAAAATTCTTATATAAAAATTCAGTTATTCACAAAATTCTGTTATTCTTAAAATACTATTATTCTCAAAATTCAGTTATTCTTAAAATTCTGTTATTCTCAAACATCTTTTTTCTCAAAACACTGTTATCCTCAAAATTTGCTTATTCTCAAAATTCTTATATAAAAATTCAGTTATTCACAAAATTCTGTTATTCTTAAAATACTATTATTCTCAAAATTCAGTTATTCTTAAAATTCTGTTATTCTCAAACATCTTTTTTCACAAAACACTGTTATCCTCAAAATTTGCTTATTCTCAAAATTCTTATATAAAAATTCAGTTATTCACAAAATTCTGTTATTCGTAAAATACTATTATTCTCAAAATTCAGTTATTCTTAAAATTCTGTTATTCTCAAACATCTTTTTTCACAAAACACTGTTATCCTCAAAATTTGCTTATTCTCAAAATTCTTATATAAAAATTCAGTTATTCAAAAAAAATCTGTTATTCTTAAAATACTATTATTCTCAAAATTCAGTTATTCTTAAAATTCTGTTATTCTCAAACATCTTTTTTCACAAAACACTGTTATCCTCAAAATTTGC
>OY744522.1:115028568-115201068 GCA_963556195.1 Sepiola atlantica
AGTTTTTGATCTTTCTAATTTTTTTGAACTGATTTTCAGTTTCTATATCATGTAACAACTTGCACCTTACTTGAACCATAGATAATTTCATGTTCACGTTTAAATAATCTTTTTGTTGATTTCGCTTCGTATGATTTATTAACTCATCCACGTATTTAATTGACTTTCCTTTTCTTTTACTTTAATTCTTTTTTAATTGAAGCTCTGGTGTTATCATATTTCCACCTGCGTGAACAGCGTCTCAGAGAATCATCGATCTCAGCCGGTGTTGAACGGGCCAGCAAACTTCCATTCAGCTACATTGCCTGGGGTGTCTACGCTTTGGTTTTTGTTGGCAAAGTACTCATTTGTTTCACGTTCTTTGCTTTCAAACTCCACGAAAGAGACTTCTGGGGTCCGAACATCCTTAAAATGATGCTGGCTCTGTCAGCGCCCCTCTTCCTCTTATTCCTACTCTCTCATTACAGCACTTCGAAGGAAAGCGAACGCAAGAAGTTCATAGATCACATCACCTCGAGTGTAACGTTTGATATCTTCGATACGGTTGACATCTTAGATATTCTTTTTATCGAACAATCGAGAATTATTCTTTCTTTTTCAATGGAGAAGGCTATTTTAGCAACAGGCCTGGTCAATCTTTTTCTGCCACTTATTCCGCTCATGGTGCTAAGTAGAACACAGTTTGGAGAACATCAGCTCAGAGAACACATCGTTGATATTTACAAGATCTTGTTGATGCTGGTCGTCAACATCCCATACATTGTGATCCGTCTCTTACTTTGGAATGTCTACAATCGAAACATTTCTATCTTCTTGATGAAAAACCTTTTGGCCATTTTTGTTACTATTTATGATATCTACCAGAGGAAGCAGGAAGCAATATTGGACAAGGTCGATGCAGCTCGTATTGAAGAAATTGCTATGACTCAACCCTGCTAACAAAATTGCTATAACTCAACCCTGCTCACAAAATCACTATGACTGTACCCTGATCATAAAATTTCTATGACTCAACTCTGCTCACAAAATTGCTGACTCAACTCTGCTTACAAAATTTCTATGACTCAACTTTGCTCACAAAATCGCTATGTCTCAACCCTGCTCAAAAAATTGCTATGTCTCAACCGTGCTCAAAAAATTTCTGACTCAACTCTGATCACAAAATTGCTGACTCAACTCTGCTCACAAAAATCGCTATGACTCAACTCTGCTCACAAAATCGCTATGTCGCAACCCTGCTAAAAAAATTGCTATGATTCAACCCTGCTCACAAAATCGCTATGTCTCAACCTTGCTCAAAAAATTTCTGACTCAACTCTGATCACAAAATGACAACCATAAAATGAAATCACTTTTACACATAAGTTTAATTTTGTTTTAACTTTGTCACTGTATCATAATTCAAAATGGCATTTTCCATTATTTTATGTTTTACCAAAGATATTTATTTTAATTTTTACACCTTTACAATAAAGAACGAATTAAAAATGAAATGCTACTTTGCAGTGATGTGTAATGGTCTGGTGATGCTAGGAGTCAACTCCTTAATTATATGCTTGAAAGACTCAAGTATCAGTCTTAATACTAAAAAATATTATGAGAAAGGGTGATAGTTTTGAATGAGTGAACCCCCCCCCCCTAATTTGGATGTCAGAGGTGACTGTCTCTCCACGCAACTCCTACTTTGCATGTCACAGAATTTTATATACTTTTATGGAAAGGTAAAATATTGCAATTAACGTTGCTTTGAAAATAATGTTCAGAAAATTATAAAAGATTTTAACTTCTTTGTGTTGTTCATGTTATAGTATTATTTCGACTACTATTCTCATCTTGATATTATATTCACAACATAGGATATTGTTATATTCACAACATAAAAAATTATAGTAATAAGTGTTAATATGACACATCTAGACAAGATTAGGTTTACGGTTCCCAAAATTCATGCTAGAATTGTCCACATAGACATGTGGCGTAACAGTTAAAAGCATTAGTTAACAATCAGTTCAAAATAATAGTCTTCTCGGGGTTGAAGGTTCAATCCTTACTGTTAACTAAGAATAACATAAATTTACACTTATATCTAGTTATAGCTAACGGAATGAGAACAATCTACCCCTGTGGATTAAATAAGGTGTTCAGTTTGAAATTCTATCCATGTTCCCAAGTTCAACATAAAGATTTGATTAGAAGGTTTCCAAGTTCAAAAAGATACACGTGAAGGTTACATCAGCCGAAATGTGAATTGTAGTCTGAATAATAGAAATAATACAAATATAATCTTATTTGGAATTTAATAGTAATTGAATCGTTAGGAGGAGATAATTAGAGTACTTTAACAACCACATTTCTTTAATTTTCCAGTAATATAAATAAACCTGTGAACCATAAAAAAAGGTGTCATTGTCTCTTTGATAAGCTTTTGTTGTAGGCAGAAACATGTGCAGTCCTAATTCAAGATGGCTGAATATCATAATCAGATGAGAGCCGAGTCAAAACTTACACTTGGCTATCCTCACCTACGCAACGATGTGTCTTCCTGCTTTCTTCAAGTGTCCATTTACGCTGAAGATTTTCCCATGTTTAAATATGATTGCTGTTAATTTATAAATGTTCATCAGATTTCAGTATGTAAAAAATCATTAACGTATACAAGTGTGAATTTATGTCTGTCTGCGTGCACGGCAGTGATCGTCCACTTATTGTCTTAATCTGAATTTGGTGCTTGATTTCGATACTGGCCGTAGTGTCAATCATGTGGTCTCGGTGACTGTTGTAGCAAAAGAATTTTCCTTCCAAGAAAAATCACAATTCAAGTTAAAAACAAGTAATAATGTTTTATTTTGAGGTTACAATGATACTTGGTTTCTCTACCAAATGACAAACTTGCAGCAAGGACAAAGATCTCTTCAAACCTAACAGTCTCTTGACTTAAGGCCCCAAGGGCCCCTCTGTCTCTGACCGAACAGAGAGCAACTGCCCGTTTTGCTGGAATATCAATTGGACCACACCACAGGACTACTCAACATTTATCAGCTGTTTATCCATGGACTTAAAACGTACTGACCATGGGGACTTTTCATCTGGAATGAACATAACTTTTATAAAATCTCAAGTTGCTCACAATCACAGCACGGTACTCTGTATCCAAGAAGACATTATTATTTCAAAGAGCCCAGCCGATTTCTTGGGTTGTCTCTTTTCTTAGCTAAATATTTCTCTCATTGCAGGCCGGCCGTTTGTAGCATGCATCCATGCACCCCATGAAAAATGCAGCATTGCACATTTGTACACAAGTAATCAACAACAATTATACATAAATATGGGAAAAATATTGCCGTAAATGAACAAAACACCAGAGGGCTCATCACCCATAATATCGTAGGAATATAAATATCAGCAATGATGATGAGGACACTAATCCGTAGAAAAAGCGGTTATCGATTGCTATCAAATTAATGTACAAAGGTTTGCCGCATGAATAATGCAAAATTGCATGAATAATGCAAGTCAGTTGCATAAATAATGCAAATTGCTAAGGGTTAAAATGAGAACACTTCTATAGTTTGGATATAATTGAAAAAAATTGAATTTTAAAAATAAAATTTTAAAAATAAACTTTTATGCAAATCTTTTTGAATAAAGATAATTGGTAAATGATGAGTTCGAAGGGGTAAACATAATGCGAAAAAAAATTGTGTATAAAAATGGTTTTATGTTGTTTTTTTAAATAATATTTAATGAGGAACCATTTCGACTATAATCTATTTAGTACAACGCATGTAATCTGAAGAAAAACATGTTTGAAATGTTTAAATATGTTACATGCTGTTTTTTGTATCGCTCAAGACGAAAAAAAGTATTAAAACTTTTTTTTTATTATTACTGCGTAATACTAGTTAATTTTAACTCCAACCCCTTTTAAATGTCATAATCTTTAAAAAAATATATATATATATTATCGCCTATACTCTAATTTTATTCAAATTTTTGAAGAAACTGTTTGACCCTTCAAACTCATCATTAACCAGAAAATTGTGGTCTGATAGGCGAAAGCAGCATGCATTCTGACTGGTTGCTCTATCAATCATTCTACATCAATTCTGTGTTAAAAAGATCCTGTTGATGCAACTTAGTCGGGGACTTGAATAAGTAGTTTGTTCTACTGGCAACCCAAAGGCAACCAAAAAAAAAAACTCGACACAAACAATAACAAATATTTATTGGAACACAGGTATGTAACAATAATAAAAACGAAAAGTTATATTGCTCTTGTTAGGATGAAAACACAAGTTGAGGAATCTGACTTGTGCTAAGTTTTCATTTGGGAATTTTGAAGTTTACCTCGTGCTTTTGTTCCTTAGAGGAGGTCGAATTTGGAAAGAATTCTTCTCAGTCTTTTTTATTCCAGCTTTTGATCATTCGCCAACTCGGTCTTTCTCTCAGTCTGTCTTTCGGACTGACCAACTGTTTTCTGGTGAGCTCTCCAAGCATCATTTTTTTTGTGTCACCCAATAAAGTAGATCCTAAAGCCAAACCGCAATATGTAGCATGCCTTACTATTGTTTATAGGTAAGTATATTTATCTGATTTGACTGGTGCACTCTGGAACCTGTCAAATTGTAAACATGTGTCGAACGTGATGATCCTGAACCAAGATCGATCAGTGGAAGTGGCCCTGACTTGCCCCGTCTCCGCTATAAAAAAGCCCATCTTTGCCCGGCGTGCAATTTAAAAGTTAAAGACCTGTTTGAATTGTAGGTTGAGCCCAATGGATTACGGATACCAGCTTAATTTTAGTTATTTTTAATTTTACATCCGGGACAGCAAATCCATGTGTAGTTATGCAAATTGAGTTGGGTTTGATGTGTCTGATTTAACTCAATAAAAGAAGCAACAGTAATCGCATTTGTTGTCGACAATTCATTTCTAGTCTTTAGGTTATGAAGAGCAAAACAGAGAGAAAGAAAAGAAAAGAGAAGCAAGGAAAGAAAACGTCAAGCGAGCGGTGAGCCAGGTTTTTTTTGCCAACAAGTGAAATTAATTTTATGATATTTATTTTTAACGGTCCCTTTGGAGTCAGAGTGAAAACTCTTCCCTGATAGACTTCCAAATCCCCTCTTTCAAAACACAATTGAAGTGTTGGCTGGATATTTTGAGCTGTTCAATTCATGATTTAAATTTATGATTCAATGTACGTTCTCATGACCTTTCTAATTTGTAAACACAAGTTCTAGTCTTAACAAAATTGTTTTTAATAACTTATTTCACCTGAAAATGATTTCTTGATAATTCAGTTAAATCGAAACAAAATGCTTTTCTCCAGTTGTCACTTTAACCCAAAAAATATAACCTTTTAAAATTACGATTTGAACATAACCATTTCAGCCTTACATTATTCATAATCAAAACAGATACTCTTCTTGTTGGCACTCAAACATGAAGAATATGACCTTTTAAATTATTTTTAGGTGAAAATAAGATTTTACCAATACTTGTCACCTCAAAAGTGAGTTGACCACCAATTTCTTTTAATTAATTATTCCATAATTAATTTCACTTATTTAAATTAATTAATATTGCACCAGTAAAATAACTCATTGTGTCACAAAATTAATGCTTTTCAAAAGTCATCTTGTTAGGATTGATCCTTGCTATAAAAAATGATTTTCAAAGAAAACCATTAAAATGTCTGTTGCTCAGCTGGAACTTTTTGCATCTATTATTTTTTTATAATTATACATTTTTATTTATTTTCTCAAATGTAAATCAGCAAAAATTCTTTTTTTTATTCTTCTAAAAAATGTGTAAATATATTTTTATCAACATTTTTCAGTTCCTTCATCTTTGTATTAGAAAAAATAAATATGTATACACTAGCTGGCTTTCGTATCACTTTGCAAAGTTTGCTACTTGAAATAAAAATTTTAAATAATAAACATTTCATTCATAACTTTGTTGTAAACATGAAACAAAAACGCTTTTTTGAATAAAGAGAGATATAAAAACATTTTGTTTCATATGAAAAATTTGCAAACAAATAGAAATTAAAAACTAAAATTACTTCACTACATTCTGGACAATGTAGAGTTGGTGCAACTAGTATATATATATATATATATATATATAGAGAGAGAGAGAGAGAGAGAGAGAGAGAGAGAGAGATAGAAGAAAAAAGAGTGATAAATATGCGACGATTGTCTAAATTTATTTCAAATTTCAATTTTTCAATGCAAGGTGTAATCAGTAATAAACTAGTGTTTATTTTTCTTTCCTTAAGCCAAGGCTTTTCAAAGATCGAAATCTTATCATCAGAGGAGAAATATAGATGGATAAGTTGGCTTTCGAAAAAACCAAAGTTCAAACATTTGAAAATTATGAGAGTTGTTATTAAAAAAACGTATTGAATGAAGAGAAAAGTTCCGTGAAAAGATAAGCAAAAATGTCCGGGTAGTAAATTTCCGTTGGAAAAAGTCCGGTGAAAATTGTAGAAAGTGAAGAAAAACTCTTTGTGTGGGAGCAGATTGGAGAAAGTGCTCAAAGTGTAGGTGAGTCCAGATGCACTTAAAGGAGGTTGAAAAGAGGAAGACAGGCCATTTTTTTGATTTACTTCCGGGCCTAGTAAAACAGTAGAGTCTCGTACAAGGTTTAATTCAAAATGAGACAAAAGGCAGAAATTGTAAAAGTTAAGGATTTGGGGATTATGAGGGGAGGGAGGGGGGTTATGAAGTACGGGGTAGTTTAAAAAGTCGCTTTGTGAATTGGGGGAAAAGGAGAAGGAGGAAGGGTTGGTATGGGGATATAGTTAAAGTGACAGGTGGGTTAAGGGTGTGGGCGAGCGGTAGGATGTAGGTTTTGGGGGTGGGATTAATCTTAAGTGGGAAAGTGGGTATAGAAATAGTTGATTCTAAAAATAGAAATCAAAAGAGTGAGCTTCTAATATTTCAGGCAGCAAAAGCAAAATAAATTGTAGTTATCAGATATGGTTTCTGGGGGTTTAAAGAATAAAATAGAATTAGTTAAAATAAATAGAGGAATGTGAGAGAGTGGATGATTAAAATTAAAAAAATAAAATTTTAAATTTAAAAGAAGCTAGGGAATAGTTAATTAGAAAGAAAAAAATTTATTTATTTATTTTTAATTTAAAGACCAAAATTAAGGGTTAGATAAATAATTTGGAGGGACATTAAATGACTAAGGAGACCAGAGGGGGAAATAAATTAATGGGAAAAGGGTTAGTGAAATTAAAGATCAAGTCTGTTCTACTCAGTTATATTGAAATTTAGGAGAGGTGAACAGTGTAAGGGATAAGAATAGATTGTTTGAAACAATTAATATATATATATATATATATATATATATATATATATATATATATATATATATATATATGCAACATAGCTGTTTAACTTTCTTAAAGGGGATTATGGCTCCAAAAAGTAGTTTGAAACACATGGACGAATTTCCATCACATAAACAAATATAGCATTGTCTGTGACATCCGTGTTGTTAGCATCTCTCTCCATAGTAGTCATCAATGTGTAATAACAGCAACACATTATCCTTTTGGATTTTACAATTTTTCTTAATTTTCTTTTTCTTTAAATTCATGTTAGAGGAGTGCACATTATGAGACTTCCCCCTACATGCCCTCTCAAGACGGTGGGGGGGGGGGGGAGAGAAATCTTTAAAAACACGTCCGTCTCATCTCGCACACAGAATAAAAGAGAGAGAGTCTAGCCTTTCGTTTCTATCAAGGCAAGAAAGAGTGAACTGAGCTGTACCTACCCAGATGTGGCAGCATTAGTCCATCTTAGGATAGATTTGACTCTTATATAGATAGAGGATTGCATTAGAAGTCGGGTACATTTTGGAGCGGTAGAATAATCCAACGATTTTTGTCTGAAAGATGTCATAAATTTGTAAAAAAAAAAAATAAAGGATATTTGACAAAATCTTAGATTAATTGTTATTCAATTACTTACAAATTGTCTTTGAATTTCGTTAACAGCAATTTCATCAGAGTCCTTTATTTTTCAGATGCACAACATTTCGTTCAGTTAAACTTTTTTCTTCATAAGTTTACTTTTATTTCATTGATTTGAATTTGAGAACATTTCACAAATAATTAGATTCTTTGTTAAAAATGACATCATGAGAAATAAATCTAGTTTTAGTGGACTATCCCAATATCTCTTATATTTCCTTCAGTTTTAATACAAATGTCCATCAAATCTAAATAAACAAAAACACTGACAGCACATATGCGTCATAGTAGTCATAATAAAGTTGTAGTAAAAAGAGAAGCGCACATAGATTTGTGTTTTTCCATCACTCGTTCTCATATTCTGAATAAAGAGCAGTGAGAGTATTCTTTGTGTTGTTGAATAGTACCTCCTACTGTTTCTTTGTATCAGTATGATAAAATGGATTTCAGTATGAAAAGCCGAAATATTTTTGCCATTATAAGATATTCAAAACTAATTATTGTTAAGAACAATCTCAATAGTTCGGCAAGTCTTAATAACGAAACAGAAATGTTAAGTGAGCTTAGATAAACACATCTGTAATGGATCCACAGATCTAAAAGATCCATAGAGAAATCGCCATTACTTTATATATTAGACTAGCTAAACCTAACCGGTGTTGCCCAGGAGTTTTTGTACTTTTATTTTTTGTATTTTTCACCAAATGATTATTTTTTATTTTCTAGATAGGATCTATTCTACACTTCAAATGCTTCCAAGGGAAGCTACTCTTTGGGGGAAATCTTTGTTACAACCCTTTCATTATAATAAATGAAGGAATCTAATTGATTTATAACCAGTGGTGTATGGAAGTGGACTCGTAGTTAAAATTTTCATAAAACGAACAAAGATAAACAAAGACCCTAAAAATAGTGGACTTACTGGATCTACCTTGGTTTTATGTATTGCAAATTTGTTATGCTGTAAATTAAGAATGCATATAGTGAACAGAAATTGTGTAGTAAACGTTTTCTCAATGCAAAAAAAACGAATGGAACATAATTTTATTTTTCGTGTGTCTAAGAAAGAACTCTAGCATGTTGTTAATATTTTAGCTAAGTAAGAAAGAGAGTTTAACATTAATAATAGCCTAACATGTAATGTATAATAACGAAGGAAGAATTCAACTCAAAACGAAGTATTAATGTTAGCAATCGATTATTTAGCAAAGCAATTGAACGGACCTTTGTATCCTTAAAAATGACAGCCATCATAGTAAGTATTTTTTAGAAGGAAAAGTTATTCTTACCTAATAATATTGTACACCATTAATTATAAAAAATATATATAGATTAATACCTAATTTAAAAATATCTAATTGTTTATTTGATATCTGAAGTTGGATACAGATAGAGAAGTGTAGAAAGTCCTTTTTATCAATTTCGCAGGTGACTGATTCTGATCATCATCATCATAGGTATTATTTTATTTTTTGTGTGTCTAAGTACGAACTTTAGCATAATTAATATTGTTAATATCTGACTTATATAGTTAGAGGATTGCATCAGGAGTCAGGTACTTTCTGGAGCGGTAAAATGATCCAATCTTTTTTGTGTAAAAGATGTCATGAAGTTGTAAAACATAAAGGATTCTTGACAAAATCGTAAACGAAAAACTGGACCCAGTGTAACAAACTTCCTAGCTGGCCTAAATATTATCAGAAAGAAACTTAAGCAAACTAAATTATATTCGGGGCAATAACATAGGAGAAGAAAAAAGGATAGTCTGAATCAAGTATTGATTTGTCAGATGCATTGTAATGTAGGTCTGACTTTGAAAATCCGACAAGATAAGTTTATATGTTAGATGAACACTATCGTCTATAGTGTACCAGATGAAGTAGGTGTCGGCACCAAACATAATAATGTAATAACCAGTTGTGTATGGAATGGGCTCGCAGTTAAAAGTTTCATAAAATAAACAAATATGAACAAAGACCCTATTATCAAACATTCGTCGTTGTAGGAAGATCAAATATTTGATTGTGGCACATCTTCAGTATCTACGTCTTATGGACCACGAAGCATCTCTGAAACATGTGCGATATAATAATTGATATATCATAAAATTTTAGTTGCTTTCAAATATTGACTCTTCCTTCGTTCCTTGTTCACACCTGCCGTAATTAATGATACATCATTTTATTAGGTGCTAGCTGTACACACCCGGCGTTGTTTGGGATGCAGTAAAGTTATTTTTGTTTTTAATTTTTATTTGTTTGCGCATTTTTTAAACTTATACAGAAAAAGAAAGAAATTTTTAGTTGCAAGGGAGACAACTCTTTTGACATTCTTCAACTAAAAATATCAGATTTTGTGTTTGCAGTCATAGTTGGAAAATGTTTCCGTATTATCAGTTGTACAGACAGAACTATATAATTTGTCTGCAATATTGAATTATCTTACCTATCGCCCCTTTTCCGAATGTTTCTCTTGTACCAAACGGTCATAAACAATGTTGTAAGTTTAATTCAGACGGTTTCAAACCGATATAAATGATTGCACGCTAAAGATAATTCGAAATTTAAAAAAATCGAGTTTTTTTTTATTTCAAATTATTTTATGGTTTTCAGCAATCAAATAAAAAGTCCATTTTTACTTGATATTTAATTTTCATTAAAAAAATTATTCCAGCAAATTTTAATAAATTTTAATTATAAAATTTTACCTGAAAAATATTTTATATGATTTTTTTGTTTTAAATTATGACCGTTTGGTGCAGGAGATGCAGTCTATTGATGGCGACTTGCTGTTGTGAATTCGGAATAAGGGCGTCTAGTTAAGATAATTCAATATCGCCAATTTGTCAAATAAACTGTAGCAAAGTATGTTATCATAGTGTCAAGAACATGGTACAACAATAACAAATTAAAATTGCTTAGTCAGAATCAAAGTCTGATTTTTCAGGATAACTTTATATGTTAAATGAATTGAAATTTAAGCATGAATTAACGTGAATGCATTTAGAGAATATTAAGGTCGGCATCTTGATGTGTAATTAGGGTTAGATAAAAAGAAGCATTGAGTGGAGGAATAATAAGAGTAACGTGTGTTGAAGAAAAGAGTAGACATCTTATAGATTTTTTTTACAAATGAGTCACTGCTTATCAAGGCCCGCAGGCCACTCGAGGATAAGGGTTATTAAGTTTGACGGGTAGACTGTGAAACACCGAGGGGATTAGTAACGATGGTTGTAACTGGTCAGAAATTGACTATTTGAGAGGACGACTTAACAAGAATTTGTTTACATTAGACTTGAAAACGGCAATGTTATAATCAGCCGGGAAGCAGCCCCTTAGTACTGTGTTCCACAGACGGGCAGTTCTTATAACATCAAAGATGTGAGATGGGAAGTTGCTAGCCAAATATAGATCACAAAGGCTACCGGTGATAAGCATGAACCATCCTCATAATCCACCACCTATCCCACCCAGGCTCAATGACTGAAATAAAGGAGAAGCTTCTTCAGCCATGTCCAGCCCCTAACAACATCTTAGGAAGAAACCAGACTACAGCTGTGGACAAAAACGTTATGGAATGACCCCCTTTACTATTGATTGGGTTCAGTTGAGTACACTCAATGAGAACAGGAATGCGGCAATCAAAATCTGATATGGCCAGATGTGGCTACAAAACTGACCAAACCATCTGCGAATGTGGAGAAAAGGATTATATGATGAAGAACTGCCTTGTCTGCCTTCTACTATCTAACTTGTGCAGCTTAAAAGAAATCGCAGAGCTCAATGATAATACAAAGGACTACATAAAGAAATGTAAAACTGTTATATAACCACATTCTTTGAAGACACAAACAGAAGAAAAAGAAGGTTAAAGAATTAACAAAGGGAAATAATCAGTTATCAGTTATCAAACTTGTCAAATACTTCTAACAGAGAGTACATAATTTGCTAGTGTCACTAAAAATTGAATAAAAAATGTTTGAAAGGAAGATGATTCAAGATTTATTTTTTTATATATATTTCACACAATTAAAACTGAATATATTTCTATTGAAGAAAATTACTAAAACTGTCCGCAAATTTAAATAAGACAGATAAGGCAAATGATAAATTCTTCTTTTTAAAGTTGGTTGATTACTATTTTAGTCACAAAAATTATTTAAAGTGAAATGGGTTCCGACATTACTCCAATTTTTATTTAAAATCACATTTTAATAATAATTTAAAAAAAAAAAAAATCAAATAAGTTACTTATCACAACTTGACTGGTTTACATGAAATAATGATTAAAAACTGGTGATATTTAAAAAATCGAATATGGTATTGTGAAATTTTGGAAGGGAAATAAATATAAAATTCTTATTCTAATCATAATTTACATGACTGAAATAGGAATTAAACAGAAAATTTAACCATATGAAATTAGGATATTATATATACGATTTTATCATTTGTGTAACGATGCTTCTGTTACAGTCACCATATAGAATAGGTTGGGTTAACGTAGATAACACAAGTTCAGAATAAAAAGGGGAAAAAACAATGATAAAGAAAAGGGTAATAATAAAGGAACGGTTGAATTTATGCATACATTTATTTCTCATAGAAACAAACGTAAGAGGGACATCATAAAACATGATGCATGAAAATCACAGATGTAGTTATTAAAGGTAATTCTATGTAAATGTCTAGAACACAATCGAAATAAACATGAATTGCCAGGGTAAACACATTGGAGAGAATGCATTGGGCTATGTAAACGTAAGAGTGACATAATAAAACATGATACATAAAAGGGTGTGAACATTATAGGGGTAATTATTAACACAAGCGTCTACATAAAAAGTACCTTCATACAATCGAAATAAACATATATTGCCTGGGTAAACAAATTATAGAGAATGCATTGGCTATGTAAAGTAAATATGATTTAATTTGATATTATCTGGGAACGATTCTGAAAACAAATGCTGCGAACAATGGTTGAATATCTATGTGTGAACCCTGTAATAGGTTGTCTGACAGTAAACATGTCAAAGTCGTGAAAACCATGTAAAAATATACTGTAAAACTAGGCAGAACACATCCACCCAGCCCGAGGCCCACACCAGAAAGAGTATAAGCCTTGATTTAAATTTCGTACATGCGTGGCATGAGGCTTTTTGTACCGTGTGTCTGTGTGTGTTTCCTGCATAGACAATGTCTGCTCGTTGTGCTTGTCTGAATTGGGGACTCGATTCCGCCATTGGTCAGAGTGTCAATCATGTGGCCTCAGTCAGTGCAGCAACAGAAGGATTATTCCTCCAAACAAAATTACAACGCCAGTTTAAAATAAGTAACGATGCTTTATTTTGAGAGATGTTACAATGATACTCGTTTTCTTCTACTGAGCAATAGGCCTGCAAATCAAGACAAACATATCTTCCAACACAATCCAAGGGGCCATCTGTCTCTGAGAATCACAGACGCCCAATTCTACTTCTCTGCTCTTCTATTGGAATGAACACTTAATGCTCTGCAATTTGTAAATATATAAATATTTTGTGTTACTTTTAAACAACGTTTTATTCTTCCTTCAACCATATGCATGCCTTCATCTTGCATTCAACTTTCATACATGTTTTTCCATGTTTTATCTCTTTTAAACATTTCTTTAACTATTCTAATGTAAGCGTGGATCTCAGCATTTTCTCTAAGACACAATATCTTACTAAGCTAAGGTCTGCGCTGCTACATAAAGGAGACCACGTACACACACACAGACACACACAGACACACACACACACACATATAAGTATAAATTATTATTTATACAAACATTATTGGTTACATATGTGCATACATGTTTCAGTTGCACTTTTCCAAGAAAGTCAACCTCATCAGACCAAGAATTTTTCAAGAAATTCTTGGTCTGATGAGGTTGACTTTCTTGGAAAAGTGCAACCGAAACATGTATGCACATATGTAACCAATAATGTTTGTATAAATAATAATTTATACTTATAAACAGCTCTACTTGGTATTGAGCACTTTTTATAAACACTTGAGTTTCTACGGATTTACATTTACAGAAACTAATACAATACATGTACGATATATATATATATATATATATATATATATATATATATATATATATATATATATATATATATATATATATATATATATATACTTCTTTGTAATATAGTAGGAAAAATCCCAGCAGAGTGCTCGATTAATTAAGAATTAAAGTTAAAAATTAAAAATTAAGAGCGTAATATTTATTTATTTTAGTACAGAAAAATTAGTACAACATTCGTACCGTCGGTTTCAAACACGGAAGGATTTAGCCATCTGGCTCTCTTCAGCTTTTGTTGTCATCTGTTTCGGAAATGTGAAGACACGTGTCACTCTCGTTTGGACGCGTTTTCACCCCACCCCCCCCCGCCTTTTTTTTTTCAAAACTTATTAAACCTTCCTTACACTAAATTTAAACAAACACACACACAACACTCTAAGCAAATAACGCGCCCAAACGAGAGTGACACGTAACTTCACATTTCCGAAACAGATGACAACAGAAGCTGAAGAGAGCCGGATGGCTAAGTCTTTCCGTGTTTGAAACCGACGGTACGAATGTTGTACTAATTTTTCTGTACCAATATATATATATATATATATATATATATATATATATATATATATATATATATATATATATATTGATATGTCGTTTACTACTCGAAAGAAAGTAGTAGCAGTAGCTGATATTTACTTCCTTCCCACCACAGGAAGATGTGGCACAAGGCCGGAAGTTGGGGAGAGTCAAGCCAGCGTCCCTAAAGAAGGAGCACTACTCTGGTCTTTAAAAAAATTGCCTGGGTAGCCCCGTCGGCATTCCTCGGTCAGTTAGCAATAAACTACCTCGTCCCCAAGAGAGAAGGTAAAGCCTGGGAGTGTGGACCTTCTAGGACTACACAGGATCAAAACCACAGCCTGACAGATAAAAGGCCACGTAAGTGGCAGAGTCCGCCAGACTGATCGTTGAGAACAGATCTTTGATGCATATGTCCCGGTCAGAAGTCTCTCTGCAACTGAAGCTGCGGAGAGTAGCTGTATGCTGAACTTGTTGTTAGTGCATTTGCGTAGGAATTTTTTTTTTTTCGTTAGTTCCAAAAATATATCTGAAAGCTTCATAGACGTTTTTATATTTTTCGTATTTCGTTTCCTGCCGCATCATTTTACAATGAATGGGTCAATTGGTTATTCATACAATTCCACTAACTTAACAAAGTTAAAAATAAAAATAAAAATAAAAAAACAGCGGTAGAGTTGGATTTAGCTGAAATATCGTGAGGCGTATTCTTGCTATGGCCCCATTCGAATGTCAACATTGTAAGGACAACGGTTAATCATAAAAATAAATTGGTTTGTTTATTCTGTTCTTTATTAAATAAGAAAAAATAATATTGAATAAAAGGTCTAAGGTAAACATCAACGCCTGGTTTCAATCTTTTTTTAATGTGATTATTTATTTTACTTTATTTTTAAGGCCATTCATTAGTCATTTATTATCAACAGCTTCGTTTATCCTATTCGCGTGACGTCACGTACAAACGAACACGCCTTTTATTTTAGACGCCCTATTCAAGGGCGACTATTTCAATTGGCAACGTTCAAGAGTTGCGTCCCTTTATATAAATCCGAAATTAACCCAAATACAAGGTGAAATATTAAAAAATATAACAGTTAACATTTAAATATACGTGCAAAATCAATGGCCGATTCCCAAAATGTAAAAACATTTGCCCCCCCCCCTTCACTTAAAAATTCACTAAAATTCAGGAAATCATCCAATTTTAATAAAATTTTCAATATTTATTAATCAACAATCACGGAATATAAGAAAACCATTTTATTTTTTTTAAATCTTAGTGAAAATGTATTATTTTTTTAAAACAAAATACACCTTTACTAAAGTTATATTTTTATATATTAATAAAAAAAATGCATTAATTTTTTTTTTAATGAAAATAAAGCATTGTAGATGTTAACAATTAAAACAATTAAAACAATTTTTTTTATATATTACGAAAAAGGCCCCTAAATACCGTGTTAACAAAATCACTATAACTCGAAGAAAAAATAATTTTTTGAATTAACGATATTATTATTGAATAAAGCATTGTTTAATCAATATTTTCACCGAAAAAATAATATAATTGCAAAAAATATTTCATGTGATTTTAATGATTAGAGTTTCTGGAAAAATAAAAAATGCGACATAATTATATTTCCCTTTCATACATGAACGTGGCATCATTAGCGCAAGAAATTTTTTTTTATAATCTTGAAAATAAACCAAAAATTGACAAATTTGAGACCCAGGAACTTAACTAAAAAAAAGAATGTAAAAAATTGGATAATTTCTACTAACGATGAACTTTGATTGGTATTATTTACTCCTCTCCAGGAGTTAGGCACAAGGCCAGTTTTATCCTACTCCCACAAGTAAGATGTGACCCAAGGTCGGGTCGGAAAGTGGGCGTTGAAAAGCCAGCGCCCGAGAGGTGAGATTGGTATGGTTCTGTAATAACCAGCTGGGAATTAGCCTTCCAACAACCACTCACTTTTACACCGCCCTCAAGTTTTTATTTTTAGAGATTCAACATATTCGTTAATTTCACAATTCATCGTCAATTATTTGGAAAGATTTGTAATTGTTTTTTTGTTTTTTCATTAATAAATATTTAAGAAGTTAAAAACAATTATTTATTAATAAATAAAGAGAATTCAAACATGACATTTTCTTTCAAAATTGAATTCTTTTTATCAATAAATAACTGTTTTAACTTTTTATTTCAATGAATAAATTGTCAGTGTAATCATTGACTTTAATTTACTTTTTCACACTTAAAATAAAAAAACAAACACTTTATTTTAAAAAGAATCAATGTAATTTATCGTTACAACACGTTAAGAATAAATCGAGTAACTAAAGTTTTAAATAATGTAAAAAAACTTGATAAAATTGACGCAGTTTTATTTCAAATTCTAAGGAAAACCATTGGTAAACAGACGTCATCAATAATTTCAGAGTATTACTAAATTAAAAACTAATACCAAGTTAAATATGAACCTTTTTAGTTAAAAATAAAATAAGATCTTAATTGTGTACACTCACAAATATTTTAATTAAATAAGCATTTCCTTTTTTATTATAATAAAATAAGGCTACTTAAATTTGTTTATAACCTTAAAAAGAATAAAGAAATTAATGGATAATAATTTTTAAACTTTTATAAACTATTACAAAACCATTTTTATATATAAAGTTAAAAATGATAAATTATGACATTTTTGTCTTCCATATATTTTGCATAGCGATAGTCAATTGGTAAACAAAGTCCTTCACCGATTAAGTGATGCCGGATTTTACGAATGTATGCCTTTTGGGGCATAATTTTGCTAATTTTTAGTAAAACGTGGGAATTTATTTTTTTAATTCAGTATCTTATGACTTTAATTTAATAATTATCTTTGAAATAGTTCCCAAAAACTTATATTTATCTTTCAAGGGATTTTTACAAGTAATTTTTTCAAAGTTCAAATTCACTGAATTTTTTAGTTTTTTAGCCGCCGTGATTACATATTTCATTATAATTTATTTTTCACGCATAGACATGCAGTTTTTTTCGTTTAGAGATTAAATTTAGGCTTTTATCTTTCAAACACAATCAAAGTTTACACGGAAACTAATTAAATAATTAATGATAAGCCCTTTTTAATAAGCATAGTCCGTACAAGAGGCGGCCATTTTTGCACGTACCTATAAATATAAGAAGAAATTACAAATTTGGATTATTTGGACTACTGTTCTCATCTTGGGTGTTATTCTCAGAACGTTCTGGCCAATGTAACCTCCGATCTTCTTCAGGTGTATCTTGTCAAACTCAGAAATCTTTCCGTCAAACTCGGGAATCTGCACGGAATTTCGAATGGAACCTTTATTTAATCTATGGGGATAGCTTGCTCCCATTCCGTCAGCCATGAGCGGGTAGAAATCTTAAGTAATTCGTGATTCTATTCTTAGCATCACGTGGGATTGAACCTTCAACCTTCAGAAGACTGTCACTTGGAATTGATTATTATTTAACACTTTTATCTGTTGCGTCATGGGCCCTTGCGCACCTGAAGAGGATCAGGGGTTACAGCGTGCGAAAACATTGTCAGAATCAGATCCAAGATGAGAAAGGTAGTTCGAATAATCCATATAATCCAAATTATTAATCCTCATCTAAAAAATTCCGAAATATAATTTTAAATTTATTCAATAAATAACAACAAATAATAGTTAATAAAATGCACTTTTCCAAAAACCAATCTGCAAATATCATGAAGTTTCTTCGGATGTCCTTCTGACTTGACAGGCCGAGGGTAAGCTCAAAGCGTTTCCACGAATAGTGGCGATGGAGAGGTTCTCGTGTGGCGCATCATTCACATGCCAAGATTGTTGGGGAAGTTCCGCCTGGTTGGGCCTATCGCCCCCACTCAAATATTTTAAACTAGCTGAGCATACTCGGCGTTACTTATTTTTTTTTTACCTTCAATTTTATTTCGCTATTTTCTTCATTTTTTAAAAAACTATACTGTTTTTTTTGTCTTTTATTTTACCAAATCTAATTTTTTTTAATGCATATTTCTTTTAGTTAAATTTAATTATTATGATATTGTGTGCTCATTAAATTATTAATTGAACCAAATTGTTATCAAACTGTGGATGAAGGAAAATTAAATGTTGCTGATCTCATTGTGGTGAGGGTGGCGTGGGGAAGACGTGGCGTCGATGATTGAAGTCAGAAGAAAACTAGGTGCAATGTATACTTGTAAGTATTTTTTGATATGCTATTTTTTTTTTTAATTCCCTGGCTATTTTGACTAATGGGAATTCTCGTTTGGGTTATAAAATAATATGGTTTTCTTGTTGGGACATTGTAGCTTTAGGACAGCTAATCAAATGTTTTTACCGCTAACCCTAAGTCTAAGTGGCAATAAAACATGTTTTCTTTTTTTCCATTTCAAATTTTTTTTAAAAATCGGTACAGTTTCGGGAAATGCAACTAAAAATTTACAGGCGTTACGTAAGCGTGATGTAAGCATGGCGTATGTACAACAAATGCTACGAAAACAAGCAGAACTAGACGAAAGAAGGTATGCTGTTCAGAATCCCCCCCCCCCCCCCGTAAAAAACTGTTTCTTTCTTTCTTTTTTTTTGTCATGTCAAGTTTAATTAGTTACTATACGACGGTAGCACAAAGTTTGCTAGATTGGAAACGTGTGCACCTCATGTGTGTACTATTTTTTTGTTACCTGTGCTTCAAAAATGAATCTGGCAAAACTACATTAGATGTCAAAATCAGTAAAAGGTTTGCATAATTTTGGTTATTCGGACTACATTTCTCATCTTGAGTGTTATCATCACAACGTTTACGCCGCTGTAACCTCCGGCCTTCTTCAAGTGTATCTCTTCAAACTCAGGAATATTTCTGTCGAACTCGGGAATCTGGACGGAATTTCGAACGGAACCCTTTATTTAATCCACGGGGGTAGCATGCACTTGTTCCGTCAGCCATGACTGGGAGAAGTCTTCAGTAATTCGCAATTCTTCGTATCGTCCGCACCGAGCACTGAAACTTTCAACCTTCAGAGGACTATCACTTGGAACTGGATTAAATAAAAGGTTCTGTTCGAAATTCCGGCCAGATTGCCGAGTTCGAAAGAAATATTCACGAGTTCGAAGAGATACACATGAAGAAGGCCGGAGGTTACAGCGGCCGAAGCATTGTGATGATAACACTCAAGATGAGAAATGTAGTCTTAATAACCAAAATTATGCAAATTATCAATCTTCATCTCAAAAATACAGAAATATGATATCAAATCGGTACAGACCCGAAATAATACGAAAATGGAAACAACTCGAAAAGCTATATCAAAAACTGGCAAGATTGAGTAACACCTTACATTCCTATACAGATGCCATGATCTAAAGCTAGTTCCACCAGGATTAACCTTGAAATTACCAGTCACTTCCAGGAGAACACAAAAGATCGCAAGACTATTAGGGCATGAGCTCGTTCAGGATAGAATCCACAATAGCCGGTAGAAGAAACATCATTTACAAACCAAAATATCAAGCGAGCTCACCCCCTTTCTATATAGAATATCACTGACTGATGACAAAATTCGCATCCAAGAATATCTGTACTGGCCAATGTATACATGGAATACTTCGAAGAAATGGTGTTACAATCAACACCACTAACGCCAACAATGTGGCTACGATATGTGGATGACACATACTCTGGCTTCACCAGGAAGATGTTCAAACATTACTGGATCATGTGAACTCTATCCGTCCATCTATACAGTTCACGATGGAAAAGGAACATGATAACAGATTATCCTTCCTAGATGTGCTAATAACTTGCACTGATCAGGGGGTTAGGTCGGAGAGTTGAGTCGCTCCTGAATACTGTCCTGATGTCATATGGATCGCATATTCTTTGGATTTTTCTGACAAGCCCTTCGTATATGGTATACAAACTGTGGTGAGTTTTCGAGAGGTGTCCATCGATATGTATTGTTGTTACTACATATTGTCTTTGCTCAATATTGTAGGCAGCAAACGATTCCTTTCTTTACACTATATGGATGGTGGGAGTTGAAATTTAGATACTGTCCAGTGAAAGTTGGCTTTCGATATACAGATGACCTAAACCCCTGATCAAAAAAAAATGACAAAAATAAACCAAACACAGTAAAATAACTAAATTTCTTGTATTAAAAAAGATAAAAACTCAGAAAAAATACAATAAGAATGCACTTTCTTTTGTTATAAGTCGTCTGCTTAAAAAAAAGGTAAGTTAAAAATTTTATTTCATTAAAGTCGTCTGCTTCGAAAAAAAAGGTTAAAAAATAAATAAAATTGCTCTTTCCTTCGTTCTAACTGCGTTAAAAGGTCGTCGTTTCTAATGTTAGTTTACAAGTTGATATCATTGAAGTATTCTGGTTCTAAAAAAAGACAACTTTCAGAAATCATTTTTAACATGGAGAGCGGGGGGAGGAACTTCGAAAACATTTGGAACGGCGTACCTTCTTTCGTCTAGTTCCGTTCGTTTTCGTAGAATTCGTTTTACATACGTCATGCTTACGTCACGTCTATCACTTTGTGGTTGTATTTCCCGAAACAGGGCCAAAATGTTTCTTCCGAAGTAAAAGTTGTTTTAATTTTTTTATTGTTTTTATTTTTTTTTATTGTTTTTATTGTTTTTATTTTTAATTAAGCAATAAAAATTTTTTTATAAAAATAAGTTGAGTTAAGTTATCTCCCTTGATATGACAACCTGTCAGTCTAAAGTAAAAAAAAAGGGACCTGTTGAAGATAGGTCATTATCAAAAGAAAGAATAACAAAGTCTATCCATACATGAATTTATCAACTTTATTGAGAACTTGTTAAGACAACGAAGGATAAAGAGTTGGTAGAATTCAAAAGTTCAGAGAGTCTTAGAACGTTTCAAGTGAAGAGGAGAAGTTAGTTTGTCTGTGAAGAGAATTTGAGTAGACGTTAATTTCGGCTAGGTGAGGGTGAGTTTACGTGTTCCAGTGTGTGTATATGAGATAGGAATTGTCGTTGTGCATGTATGTTAGCGTGCTTGTGTTTTTGTTAGTGTGCGCCTCTGTGAACATGTGTGTATGTGCGTTCAGTGAGCGACGTGTATTTGCTGTCGCTAGATGTACACTGTTATTCATTCTTTCTGTTTTTTGTTTTTTTAAATAATTATCAAGTATTTCTCTACCCTTGAGCCAATAGAATGGTTTCTTCATCGCATTGTTCTGGATGAAAACATCACCACTGGTACATTGTTAGCTATTGTTATGAAAGGAAATAAAATATTTTTAAAGTTCAATCTGTTTCTTGCTTTTTTTTCTTCTTGTTTCTTTCAGCCAAAATCTGACTCAATATATTTTCGCACATCATTAAACTTCTTGGCACATGGAAACATCCTTGAAAAATAAAAATCAAGATCAAACATTAATTAACATGAAGGATCTAAAGTGACCTTCCGTCGACCTGGGTTTTTACGGAAAGGTAAAATCAGGGTGTCGGGTTCCACAAATCCAAAACTAAATATAAACAATACAAAGAATAATTCTTTGAAGAAAACAAAGTAGACAGAAATTGCAAAAATATTACTTCTCTTACCTCTTTTAAATTCAACTATAGTATACAAACAAAAGTTTCGCTTTTCTATGGGCATCCCTCTAAGTGACGTCCTGACCTGCCTATTCTTTGAATTCCTAGAAACAGGACCTTATAAATATAGACTCCCAGCAAACAGTATTTTCTTTAGCTATAAAGGTGACATTTTTATTTTCCTTGTGTAATAGACTAAAATATATACATGTGTAAATGTAGATGATGTATGGAAGTGAAACCTGATCAGTGAGGGTTGAGGACATGCGTTGTATGGAGAGAAATGATATGAGAATGATACAATGGATGTGTAATGTGAGTGTTAAAAGAAAGGCTTAGTTCTGATGATCTGAGAGGAAGATTAAATCTGAACAATAAAAGAGATATGTGCATAAGAGGAGACTTCGATAGTATGGCCACGTTGAAAGAATAGATGAAAGTTCTTGAGTTAATAGATGTAGAACAGTTGAGGTAGCAGGTTCAGTTCACATGGGAAGGCCAAGGAAAACATAGGAGGATGTGATAAAAATAGACCTGAGGGAAAGAGGGGTAAAATAAAGACCTGGTCAGAAATAGGTTAGTTTGGAAGTCAATTTCTTAAACTTGTTTAATGCATGCCAGCATGTCAAACGGATGTTAAACCGAATATGATAGTGGTGGTGGTGTTGGTGATGGTGGTGGTGTTGGTGATGGTGGTGGTGTACACTTAATTTTCTAATGTATGGTTGTTTATTATTTACATTGAAATCGGTTTGGGAATTATTTCCAAATTATTTATTTTGCATTAAAATCATGATTTATGTCATTTTCTTGAGTAAAAACAATACTTAATAAATATTAGCTGTTGTAAATCCAACTGTTTTTTAACAGTTGTCATTTTCTCTTTCTTCCGACACTCGTGTGTGTGTTATCTAAAATAACACAACACACAAAACGGTGGCATCTGAACCATAAAAGCTAGGATATAAAAATCTTATTTGTACTTAAAATCATGTTTTGAAAAACAAAAAATAAGTAAGTTATAGCAAGTTGAATCGTGTCTAGTCGAAAATGTAAATAATCTAGCTTTCTTTTTACAACTAAGATGGTTGATGATGAAAATTTAAGAAAGCCACCAAGGGAGGCAACTCATAATTTTACTCAAGTTTATAATTATTGATGCCAAATATAAACATTATAGTCGCCCCTCCCTTTCCACTAATCCTCCATTCCTACCGAATTCATTCTATTTTATTTATTTAACTTTTTATTTATTTAATTTACTGTTTTTAGTAATTTACTAGTTTATTTAGAAATGGTTTTCAGCATTATCCCCAAACAACTTATTTTGTACTAAAATCATGATTTCTGTCATTTTCTTGAGTAAAAGAATTAACTAACAAATAGTTAGCATAAAAATACATAAGTGTGATGATAAATGTCAGGCGACAGTGTCATTGTTGGACAGGAATTCGGCTGGGGGGGAGGTACGTTTTAAAAACACCAACTCTAATTGTCAAATAACATGTGCAATGTCTTCCCTGAGTAGACACCGCCAGATCGAAAACTGCATGGGGCCGCAATCGATCAATATACAAAACTGGCAATTGTTGTAGTGCGTGATGTCCATGTTTAGTCGATTCCACATTTCATGCACACTGAGCCCTCTCTTATGCCATTGCACTGGATCTGGGTCTACAGACTGACACTCCTCACGTTTCCAAACAATGCAGCTTTCGACACAGACAGGTCGATCCTGAGCACAAAATGTGTCGGTCTTGGTCTAAGCAGGATATGATGGTAACCATGTTAGCTGGAGCTATGCAGGGCTGCTACATAAGCAGCACCGTCAACATTGCATTTCGCCTTATTGCTTGGCATCGATGCTATTAACGTGCTCGGCAGTGTTTATATTACGCATACTCGCTTGGTATTCGACCTAAATGTAGCACCCTTGATAATGTGATCTTTGCTTGAAGTGGTATTAGTACAATATGAGATGATAAGGAAAGCAATGTCTGCATATATCGACGAGATATATCTTAATGAGGATGTAGTGTCTGCGGAATCTGTGAATAAGCATCTTAAACGATACAAACTGATTAGCAAAGATCTGGAGATTACAGCACGGTGCTAGAATGCTTGGACTAGAAGTCTGTGGGGAGCATGGTAGACTACTATGATGATGAGGAAGTAGTGTAGTAGGCAGTCGTTCGACCATGACACGGAGAAGCATTTTCAGTATGTGTGGCAAACTGATGGGTCACTTTCTGCAAATGTCGTGCTACCACCATCACATCGAACTGGGATGACAGTGTCAATGATGCCTCTCTGGGGTGTATGATAACAGACACTCTTGCCCATTTACAACAATTGGATCCTGCTCAAGGAAAGTGGTACGTAGATATGAAGGAGCTGGATGTATGGGTGGACACAAGCTCACTTGCTGTGGGAGTGACTCTTAGTGCCCATGGAGCTATTGTCGAGGATGCATGCTGGCTGCATCTGACAAAGGATACCAAAGACGTGGCAGAGCTGGATTCCGTACTAAGAGGAGTCAACCTCGCACTCAAATGGCAGGGCATGGTTGTACACATAAAAGCAGACTCTCTTTGCATCTGACACTGAGTAACTAATGACCTTACAGGAAAATCTTGGTTGAACACCAAGGCTATGAGCCAGATGTTCATAAGGCGGCGACTGGACACATTGCACATTGACTACACTTGTGAAAGAGTACAACCTCTCAACCGATGTAGCACTAATACAATCTGACCAGAACCGGGCAGATTTACTGATGAGGGTTCCACACAGGTGCCGCAATGATGTGCAGAGGGAAATTGAACCCCTACAGTCGGTGTGTGTTGCCATGGGAAATATGAGACCCACACAGTTAACTGAAGTTCATTGGCACTCTGGAGTCAGGTGGAAGTTGAATTTTGTACGTAGGATCGACCTGTCCATGTCGAAGGCTATAATGAAGTCCGTTGTTCGAAATTGTGAGGAGTGTCAGTCTGTAGACCCGGATCCAGTGCAATGGCAGAAGAGAGGAATCAGTGTGTATGAAATGTGGAATTGCCATTTTTTTATATTGATCAATTGCGGCTCCACACGATTTTTGATCTGACGGTTGCTCAGATAAGACACTACGCATATGATCCGGCAATTGGAATCAGTGTTTTTCGAATGTGGCTCCTCAGCTGAACTTCTGTCTGACAATGACACTACCTTCTGCAGTCAATAATTCAGAAAGTTTGTGAATATGTGCACTGCGCTTATAAACCATCCGTAAATGGCATCGTGGAGAGGTGTCATCAGACAATAAAATGAATTGCTGTGCAAAAAAAAATGCCCTATTATGAAGGCTGTATACCGGTACAACATCGCCCCCAAGGACAACATAACTGCCTCGTTGGAACGATTAATCAGGATTCAGAAAAATCGGATCTTTTTGGGGGTATTGGAATTGGAAAAATTTGTGCTTATTTTCTGATGCCAAAAACGATTCTATTGATTGTTTTTTTGTTTTTGTTTTGTTTTTGTTTTTGTTTAAAACAAAATTTTTCATTGCTGGTACTAATGGTAAGATGATAAATATTTATTGATTTTAAACTATCAGTGAAACTAAAATCTATAGATTACCCCCCCCCCCACACACACACAAGTGTATTTTTACATTTGCGACAATATATGCACATATTACATGGGTTTTTACGGTAATCCGAAAATTTTTAAAAACAACAACTCTTCAGCTATATATATATATATTTAGAGATTTAAGAAGAATCGGAATCAGAATCGGTAATTGTATCGGAATCGGGAAAAATATTGGAATGGTCCCATCACAAATTTGTATCAAATTCAAATGAAAGGACTAATGTTGTATCTGCCTCTGACCACGAAGGGAGGACAAACCCATACAGAGAGGAGAGACACAATCTGAGTAAAACCTCCACATGGATGATGCATATAAAAATTTAAATCATGTCGTCAGATAGGACCGATTGTTGTTGAGGGCTCTCATTCCACGGATTCAGATTCGAACCCCAGTAAACTGGATGATTTGGCTTGGGAGGAGGAAGTAACTGATCCACTATGGAGGAGTACCAGGGTGAAACAACCTACCCCAAACTTTCACTTGTGTGATCATGATATTGGAGGGAGGGGTGTCGTGATGATATATGCTTGCACTTACCCAGTTCAAGTACCTGCAGTGTCTGGCGGCCATTTGCAAGAGCTGAAAGGCGCATGACAGGGGACTGGATTATATGCTTATTCATAATTTGCATATAAGGAAACCCACCTGCTTAAAAGGCGGAGTACGGCAACAGCAAGAGGGAAGACGATTGCAGTTAGAAGCAAAGAGACAGTGAGAGCGAAAACGTTGCTTGTCAACAGCTAAAAGTGGAATTATTAGGTGAAAGAGAGAAATCTAGTTCAGACAGGACAAAAAATTGGTTGACAAATCAGAATTAAGAAATTACCATTTTTGTCTAGGTGGAAATTTGTTTATCTTTCAAAAAATCAAAGACGGAGATCAAGAGACTTAATCCATCATGTTTTAATGTGCATATATGTTGAATCGATTATTATCATAGTTAAAATAAGTTTGTTTGGCAGAATATTATCGATTTATTGACATATTGATTTTCTTTATTTCAAAAGAAACTGGTATAAAACAAATTCTAATTCTTAATTCTTTCTATATTTTAACCCATACTTTTCTACTATACGTTTGTTCATGATTGTTTCTGACTAGCTTCTCCTGTTAGCTTAACACAAAACTCCTTTTTCTTCTATATGACGTCACTTCCTATCTGCCTGTCTTCACTTCTGTTCTCACGTTTTAACCAAAATCTAGTCACCTGATCTTTTAAACTAACAAAGCTACTCGCGACTTTGAGCGCTTTCAGTTTATCTGCATTATAAATATCACCTGATAATTAAACCTATCCAGCTTACCCACCTGAATCCTTTACGTTTGCTGAAAGACTTTTTCATTTTATTATGCCAACATAAAACAAAACTAAACGCCTGACCAAAATGAGAAATCCCTTACCTTTGAAAGGTCCACCTTTGAAATTCATGTTGACCTTCCCTTCTTGACTCAGGTAACCAAATAATTCACCAAATTCAGGATCACAAAACTAAGGATGAAAATTACTAATCAGGTACATTGTTGCGTTTTAAAGTTATAAAGAACTAATAATTTATTGTAATCTGTTGTTATATTATATAGTACATAACTGCGACCTTGAATAAGTTACTATTTTATGGCGAGGTGTAAGAACGTATCGAATCGAGGCCAGTGTTGAATGAATTGTTTCCAATAATTGTTTAGAATGAAGCATCTCTATATTAATAAAATTATAAGACAACTTCATGTGTGCATGTGTGTGTGTGTTCTTACAACACTGACAATTGAATTAATATGTTTTTTATTTACTATTTATCGAACATTTATTGAAAGTAAATACACAATAGTGTAAAGTACCAAAATAAACGTCTTAAAAATCCTATTTTAAAAAAATATTTCCTTATGAAAATAAATCCACCAAAAATCATTTTGGTCCCTTCATAAATAAATCCGCCATTTTAATCTTTTTTTAATACGGTGTAACCCGGATATAAGAGCACCGGATATAAGAGAAACCCGAATATAAGAGACATTGTCTCTGGTCCCAAATTACAGCCTGTGTTAACGTCTATAAATTAGACCCGGATATAAGAGACCAGGATATAAGAGAAACCAGGCTATAAGATACTTCTTCTCCGGTCCCGTCCTCCCCAATATAAGAGAGTTCGTTTTGAGTGACAGTGTGATGTCGTAAATCAGTCAAAAGACGTTGCTAAATTTTCTCACCTCATTGGTGAGTCTTTCTATGACCTTCACCATAGCCATATCCATTAAATATTCGTAAAAAAGGTTGTTTTTTTGTTGTTGTTAGAAGGCGAACCCGGATATAAGAGACTTATTCTCCGGTCCCAACAGCTCTCTTATATCCGGGTTTTACAAAGAGATTTGTGTACAATAAAAAAATGACTGCCTTTTTTAAGAAAAAGTAATTTTTGACTGAATTATTTGTGAAAACTGATTGAAAAGTATATTTTATGTCTATAACTGTTAAATAAACTAGTGTTCTGTGCGTAAAAAGCGTTATATGTGGTGTTTCCATACTTACATAAACAAAATAGACCATACCAGGATATAAGAGGAACCCGGATATAAGAGACTTATTCTCCAGTCCTGACAGCTCTCTTATAACCGGGTTACACTGTAATTGAAAAAAAAAAAAATACCTCCAAATCTCGTTTAGTAAGAAAACTAAATAAATTCTGTAACTTACATGTTTCATTGTGTAATCAAATACTTGTTCAAATATTTCCAAGAATTGTAGGTCGGACGTCTGTTTGTATGCCAGGAGGAAAGAAATCATTGTTTCACAGTGAGGCCACCATAATTTCATGTTCCATTCCAGTTGGGTAGGTGAAAGCCCGTCGGCATCCAGAAAATAAAAGAGGCCGCCATTCTCATCGTCCCATCCCTGGTAAAATGTAAGCTTCAAGAATATTTCAAGCGCTGTGTTTTTGAGATCATTATCCTTCTTTAAGGCAGCGTGTTGTAGTAAGAACCAACCTGCTTCGATTGTATGACCTTGACAAAAATGAAAGGAACATTTTGGACAAAAAGACATTTTACTATTGCTTTGAATGTTCGGACTACTGTTCGAATCTTGAGTGTTATTCTCACAACGTTTCGGCCGATGTAACCTTTGACCTTCTTCATGTGTATCTTGTCGAACTCGGGAATCTTTATGTCCACTTATACTGCTATTAGCACAGTTTTTAGTTCTTTTTATTTTGTTTACCGCCTTTGTGTAAGGACGATGAAGTTATCCTGTCGGATTTTCAAAGTCAGACTCAAATAGTGTTTAAGCTGACAAAATCAAACTTTGCTTCAGACGAGCTAATTTTCATTTGTTATTGTTGTACCGTGTTATTGATAATATAAAAATGTACTTAGCTACAGTTGTTTTTTAAAATTACTTAATTACAAGACGACTAGTAATATGCAACATTTTAAAATAATCACCTAAAAATTAAAAAATCAGCAAGGGTGATAATTTATATATTTTTGGAAGAATATAACAGGAGTTGTCTCCCTTACAACTCAAATTTTATTTCTTTTTCTGTATAAGTTTTAAAATGTGCAAACAAATAAAAATTAAAACTAAAATGATGTCACTGCATTCTGGGCAACAGCAGTAAGTACAGCTTACAATTTAATATTTGTGAAATAATTTACACAGAAGAAGGAAAGATATCCCTTTCTTCTAATTTTACTGTGTGTGTGTGTGTTATCTAACTTGAATTACGTTTTATGTAGAAGAAAATATACTGAAAATACCATCCTATAATAACAACATGGGGAGTAAGTCATGTGGATACAAAAGCAAAGAAAACTTGCATACAAAGTAAATGAACTGTTACTTTGTAAGAGTATCTGTGTGTAACGAGATTAACCGTGGAGAAAGAAAGTAATAATAATAATAATGTGGTAACTAGTAATAGCTATGACGATGATAATGCAAATTTCGGTCGTGTTTAGAATTCAAGGCTGAGTTTTGTTTTGACAGTTTGTTAATTATGAAAATCACTATGTAACTTTTGCAAAATAAACATTTGGATTTGTTCTTTAGAAAGGAATGTGTAAATGGCAACAGATTTTGATATATATGAACTGATCAGAGGAAACATTGACATCAAGTAGCATTGTGCTTTGTGGGAGATAAAGTAAAATCAAAACACAGACTATCAATCAAAAAGGCATGTCTCCACCGCCTTCTTCCTCCAAAGGCGCATGCCTTTCAGCCGTCAATTCGAAATAACTCTGACGGCCTTATCTTTGGCCCATTTGCACTTTGTCACCGATGAGTCGTTTCAGCAAGGAAACAGGAACGAGATGGGGGGGGGGGGCTGACAGCTTTTACTCTCAGTTATTTCATAATACTTTGCTCCGTTTAATTGGCCTTGGTGACAATATTAATGGGACAGTTTGATATTCAGAAGTTTTTTTAGTCAAGTCTGGTTCAGGGTTGCACATAAAGGACACTTTGACATTCCTTGTGCTACAGAATGATGGAATTGTAAATCTGTATTACACCCACAGTATCCAGGATCCCATTGTTGAGAAACAATGCTCTGGAAAAATTCTAAGCAAACTGAGAATCAGTAGCCCAATGGTAAAATAGCATGCGTGGAGAACCATTTCCTGTGTTATCGTGACATCGAGTGCCGATCAGTTTAATGTGTATTGTCATCAACGGCCAAATATGAACACGTTTCAATAAGGCATTATGAAACTGCAAAGATGAACATACATTGTTTTTTCATACCACATCATATAGTGGAAGAGGGTGAGAGTGAGAAACAGAAACATAGTAAGTGTGGTTCACTTAAAGAATTCATCGTGAATTACAGCTAATTAGAAGAATTAAAATGGATTTTTTTTTCAAACGTAATTCAATCCCAGAACTAAGCAATATTTTAGCATTTATTTTGTGCTATTAAAACATATGGGGAAAAAAAACCTTTGTGGAACAAACGTTGATTCACTCAGCTTTAGTGTAATCCTCCACTCTATAATAAAGACCAATGTGTATTTATTTGTATATAAATAAATATAAATCCGTCCTGTCACTCAAGAGTTAGCAAGTAAAACATGTGCCTTTTTCTAGTCTTCAGACGAAACCATTTCAAGTGATGAGGGAAGGCAACAAAGCAAATAGCAAGTCAGACAACTCCCGCCGCCTGAAACGAATTCGCAAAGAAATCCTCAACTCTACATAAAAAAGTTAACGATGTGTGTTCATTTTTGTCTTTAGGTCATCAGAAATGATAATAATGATTTATATATGAAAAATTATATTATGATGTAATTCTATGATTTTATATGAATATTAGTGCGAACATAATCTTTTTTCCACGTCATTACTCTAGCAATAGATAAACGTTGTTGATATTTTTTAAATAGCTTAGTACTAAGACTTTTTGCGAATTATCTAAAAATATTCCGCTTACCTGGATTCATCAATCTTCCTTCACTGCCAACCAATTCTTTAAAGTCAGATGAAACATTTTCCAAGACAACTGAATTGTTTCTCTATCAATAAAGAAATATTAAGTGATTCTAAATGAATGAATATTTTGGTACAAGTTTATGTATGTATGTATGTATGTATGTATGTATGTATGTATGTATGTATGTATGTATGTATGTATGCATGTATGTGTGTGTGTATGTATGTATGTATGTATGTATGTATGTGTGTGTATGTATGTATGTATGTATGTGTGTATGTATGTATGTATGTATGTATGTATGTATGTATGTATGTATGTATGTGAGTGTATGTATGTATGTATGTATGTATGTGTATGTATGTATGTACGTGTGTGTATGTATGTATGTGTATGTATGTATGTATGTATGTATGTATGTATGTGAGTGTATGTATGTATGTATGTATGTATGTGTATGTATGTATGTACGTGTGTGTATGTATGTATGTGTATGTATGTATGTATGTATGTATGTATGTATGTATGTGAGTGTATGTATGTATGTATGTATGTATGTGTATGTATGTATGTACGTGTGTGTATGTATGTATGTGTATGTATGTATGTATGTATGTATGTGTGTGTATGTATGTATGTATGTATGTATGTATGTATGTATGTATGTATGTATGTATGTATGTATGTATGTATGTATTCTTTCTTTTTCTAAAGTGGGACTGTTTTGTTCCTGATACAAGTTTCTTAGCCAAAGCCCAAACCATCAGTATTGCTAAGATTGTGACTAAGAACCAGATGTGTTCAGCTGGTCACTTTGTCAGGTTTGATGACTATAGACTCCCAAAACAGTTGTTTTACAGTGAGCTTCTTTCTGGCAAAAGACCCTAGCAAGAGCTAAAAAAAAAAAAAAACGATTTCAAGATAGTATCACAGAGATTTTTGCATACTATGGTATTCCTTCTGACAATTGGGAGTCCATAGCATCAGCTCGTAAGCAGTGGAGGACACAGATTTACAAGGGTTCTGATCGTTTTGAAGCAGCCAGGGTAGACCATGCAAAATTTAAGAGAGCATGTAGGAAACATGAAACCTTGCCAACCAAATTGTGGATCTGTGTGGATCAGTGAGGTGTGAAACCGTACTTTGTTGTCAAAGGCAGGTCTTGTTAATCACATGAAATCACATGGAAGCATTTAATCTCAAGACAGGCACAGAATCACAGCTCATCATCCTCTCGATGACCTAAAGTGTACCAATCAGCTGGTGGCTTTAAACGTTGCATGAAAGTGCAGAATGATGCAAGTTTTAGCTTGACCCAGGCCAATGATTGGCATGAGCGTCAAGTCTGATCAAGGATATGTAATTCGTTGGTGAAGAGCCAACTGCGGTCTCATGAACAGTCATTAAATGGCACTGAGAAAGACGTCGTGGTCATCATGTATGTATGTATGTATGTATGTATGCATGTATGTATGTATGTATGTATGTACGTATGAGCAATACGGAGGCGAGGAATCAGTATTGGTGTGCATGAATATGAGAGAAGATGCATTGAACATGAAAGACTTAAGAGAGCAGTTAGGAAAAGAGCCTCAGAAATGACAAATGAAATGGTTGAGATTCTCCGTGATTAGGTCTGTGGGAATTGTGATAAAGTATGCCTGAGCAAAGCCGGTCTTACAAATCACAGTCGCAGTCATCTCAAAAAAGAACTTGTGAACTATCTTATCCAAGGGATAGCAACCTGAAACCTAACGGATGATATCTAATACCTGTTGTTAAAATTTCACAAAATTCGAAGGTATCTGAATTTTTATGAAAGGGCTTTGTGACACCCTTTTACCCACTTTGCATGAAACTAAATTATATATATATATATATATATATATATATAGATATATATTTAGGCAGCAAATCATTATGAATGCAGGCCTCGTTGAAGACTATGGAACTTCCTCTTTTTGTGATTTTTCTTGTTAGTTTCTCGACGCAGCGAGCAAGTTTTCTGTTTTGGGGTGTTCATTTAAATATTGCGGCTCTGAGTGCTGTTTCATCGGTCATCTCTCGAGCGCTTTCGATCTCTCGATCGTCACCAGGAGGTTGTATCTTATCGTTTGCCTTGGTGTTGTCAGCCTTTTTATAGTTTATTTAATTATTGAATACGGATAGGGCGTTAGCTCTAGTATTAAATGTTATTTTATTAATGTTGGATTGCGGTTTTTAATGTATAGGACTTTTTATAGGTTTTTGTGTGTAAGGTGATGTGTCGTTGGATTGCACTGGTATCGTTTAGGTGGTATGTAAGACGTCGGGAGAAGGTTGTAGTCGTGTGGCCAATATAAGTACTGTAAGTCTGTTTGTGTATTAAGAAAACATTTCTTCAAATGGGCATTGGAACGAATACAGTACGTTTGTGTGTTTTAGGGGGGAGTTAGTGGTGTTATTGTTTTTGATTATTAAGTTAGAGGTTTAAAATGTTGTGTAGTAAATTGTTAATTTGATTTTTTTTTGTTGTTCATTAGGTTTAGTGTATCTGCTTATTAATTTGTTCATAGATTTTTCATTGAGTTTGGAGTTAGAGTGGATTTGGTTTTTGTAGTATAGGAAAAAAGTGTCATTTTTATTGTATCTTTTTGTCTGTAGGGGGGTTAGATATAGTTTTATTTGTTGGTCAACGATTCTATTAGGGAAATTGTTATTCACTAGGGTTGGTTTTTATGTTGGTTAGTTCTTGTAGAATATTTTTTTAGATGAAGATATTATGTGCGCGCGGTGGACGAGGTTTTTTATTAAGGCAATTTTATATTTTTGGGGGACATTCGCTATGGTAGTTGAGCAGATTGGGGTCATTGTTCGTATTTTTTTTATGTGGATGTTGTGTATTGCGTAGGGTTGTTAGAGACGATTATTACGTCTAGGAAGGGGGTTTTGTTGTTAGTATTTAGTTCGTGTGTGAAAGTGAATACTGAGTAGGTTTCTAGGGTTTGTTGGAGTTTTGTTATATTGTCTAGGGATTCGGTGTCGATGAGGATGTCATGCAACACAACATTAATAAAATATCATTAAATACTGGCACTAAGGCCCTATCCATATTCAATAATTAAAAAAAATATATATATAAAAAGGCTGACAGCACAAAGACAAACGATAAGACACAACCTCCTGATGACGATCAAGAGATCGAAAGCACTCGAGAGATGGCCGATGAAACAGCACTCAGAGTCAAAATATTTAAATTAACACCTGAAAACAGAAAACTTGCTCGCCGTGTCGAGAAACTAACGAGAAAAATCACAAAAAGAGAATGTTTCATAGACTTCAACGAGGCCTGCATTAATATATATATATATATATATATATATATATATATATATATATATACAATAATATTTTTTATAAATAAATATTAATTATTTAAATACCTACAGACATCGATGTTTCATGCTAACGCAATCTTCAGTGTAGGAACTAATTCTCAACGGTCGGTGGGCGCGAACCCCGATCACAAATCGCCACTGATTCGTAGTTGAGGATCTTATCCATCGGCCATAGCCAATTAGTTAGTAAATATAGAGGAATTTTAAATGTAAATAGTGAATCGGCAGCTATGTACCAAGCAGTATAGAGTGATCTACGAAACGGCGTTCTGATCGTGCATATAGCTATTTGCACTGCTTGTTATTAAAGTTACTCGAGAGTGCCCATATATATATATATATATATATATATATATATATATATATATATATATATATATATTCCACTTAGTATGCCACTCTCTTACCTCTCCACACATGCTGGTGATGCTGCTCACTGTGTCCGTTTGTATCTTGCATTTTGGATTTATTTTCTTCAAAAGTGATAAGAACGGACTTGAGAGAAAGAGCGATAAATAAAGACCTTTTCAGAAATACATAGGTTAATTGGGAAGCCAATGTCTAAAAGCTGTCCAAGCATGCCAGTATGTAAAATAGACCTTAAGATGATGGTGATGGTGGTGGTGATAATGTTGCGCCCAAGATGATACTTTTTATTTTCTTATGTATAAAATATCGGTTTGTAGTTCTAATTTCGGTATTATGTTACATAAGAGAGTGTAATAGAATGGTTTTAAAGAGAAAATGGTAATAAAATCTGAGTTAAATCTGATTATAAAAAATAATGAGCCAAGAAAATGTTGATGAATTACGACTTTAAGATGATTCTAATATAATTACACATTGTAATATTCTTACAGTAATTTGACATAAGCTGACTTGCCTCCAAATCACTTTACGACCAGTTAATCATAACCAGTTGTGGTCGTAAGTTCACGATGACCTGTATAGCTTTACTATTTGCTTTTCTATAGTGATTCCAAAATAAATAAACAGAGGTCAAGTTTATATAGCCCATGGAACTTGCTGGGACATAGTTTTGTTGAAATCCATTCAGTAATTCCTGAATGTTTAGTAAACAGTCGGACACTTTATTAGATTTGTATAGATTTGTAACAAGATTGCGATTGTGATTGCTTTGATAATTTCAAGGTTAGGAATGTGAAGTATAAACATTTTATCGTTTGTGTTTTGAGGTACGCCTGTTTGAGGAACGTGGTAAAAACAATTGTCAGAATTACGTAACCAATCGGGGAAAATAACAGAGCGAGATTTGAGGTCAAAGTGAGCAGACGTTCTGCCTTTTGCTCCCTCCTGCAGTAGTTGGGGAGCTGACTGTGTATGTGAGGCTGAGGGTGCTAAGCTATAAAAACAACCCTTTCTTGTTTCGATTGTTCATTTTTTCTGCATAACGTGACAGATTTATAAAAGATGTGTAAAACAATTTCTTGTTGATGAATAAGAATGAAGTTTTCAAAACTCAATTGAACTCACTTGTATGTGCCCTAATATTTCCAGACAGCATTCTGCTTCCAGTTTCTCGTAGATCTGAGCTATTTCTGGAATGGTGTTTCTCATTTGGTCGATCAAACACAACAACATCATTGGGTTGGCCAAGGAACTTGTGGATTTGTTACCTTTTAGGGCAAGAGCACCCAACGTCGAATCATCTTCTTTCAACCAATCGACAATTGTTGACATCATTTCAGTTGCTTCTTGCTGAAGATAATTTTTCAGGGGAGAAAAAAAAAAGACATAAATATTAAATATCTATCTATCTATGGTACTGAGCACTTTTGGATTCAGCATGTGCCACTTACAAGATTTAATTCTGTATTATTACACACACCTACTCTATCTAGGATACTGAGCATCTATCAGAAATGATAAGCAAACAGGTGGAAAATATTGAATGCTCTTGTGCCAAACAAGGTTATAATAGCAGATGTTTTAAGCAAACCTCCACCACCATACCAACTCATAGGAAAGGCTTCAAGAGACAACCTTGAGGAAAAATCCGAATCGGGAGTCCCCATAGCAGTCCGAGGCTGTATACATCAACATTCTAACAACTCCTGTGACGGCACTGGAACCACATGTATCAGCACTTGCTTTTTCACCGTAGAGAGAAGGTTTGCTGCATGGGTAACAGATTGCACTCCATACATACTTGCCCAGGCTTTGCGCCCTGAACGCAACTCCATAGGATGCCACCAGGCTGGAATCAAAGTGTAACACATAACTCAATAAGTTCCTACCTCACATATATATGCGCCACTAATAAAAAAAATCCATATAATTTTCATAAAGTTTTTATCTTCAAAGGGTACATGGCAAAATTTAAACCCCATCAGATTATTAATTTACAAATTACAGTTATTTAAGTGAAGCTACGGTTGCAAATTTTTTAAACAATGGAAAAATCTAAATTTTGTGTGTTGGTAAAGCATTGCTTTCTGATGAGTAAAATACGATTCAAGCATAGCAATAGCTGAATAATTGTTATTTGCATTCTGCTCTGCCGAAAAAAATGGTTAAGAAGTGATATGCTGACTTTAAATGCAGTCATAAGACACAAATGATGCTAAACACTAAGGTTGTCCAAATTCAGCAGTTGCCCTGTAAAACATAAAAAAACGTCCGCAAACTTGCAAATTAGAGTTGTGCAAGATAGTATAGGAGTTGAAGATATCAAAAGGCAGTGTATTCACCATTTTGCATGAAAATTTGTCAATGATAAAGGTGTTCAAAGTGGGTGCCGCGTTTGCTTACAGTCGATCAAAAACAACAACCCACCCATGATTCAGACTGTTGTTTGCAACTGTTTCAAAACAACAAAAAGGAGTTTTTGCATCAATATGTGACATTAGATGAAACATGGATTAACGACTTCGCTTCAAAATCAAATCAGCAGTCAGCTGAGTAGACAGCAGCAGATGAAAGTTGTCTAAAGCAACCAAAGATGCAAACATCAGCAGGCAAGGTTTTGGCCTCCATATGTTGGGATATGCAAGGTATTTTGTTCATCGATTACTTTGAGAAAGGAAGAACCATCAATAGTGAATACTATCTAGTATCATTAGTGTGTTTGAATGAAGAAATCGACAAAAACGGCTGCAAGTGAAGAAGAAAAAAGTGCTGTTTCACCAAGACAATGCACCATGTCACAAGTCAATTGCAACGATGGTAAAACTACATGAATTGCACTTCAAATTGCTTCCACACCCACCTTATTCTCCAGATCTGGCCCTCAGCAACTACTGGCTGTTTGTAGACCCCAAAAGAATGCTCTAGGGAAAGAGATTGGGCTCCAATGAAGAAGTGATATCGGAAACTGAGGAATATTTTGAGGCCAAAGACAAATCGTTCTATGAAAAATGGCATCCAATTCTTAGAGAAGTAGTGGAAACAGTATATCACCCTAGAAGGAGACTATGTTGATGAATAAAGTCAAATTGTGTCTAAAAGTTGTTGTTTTATTAGTTTGGAACTTATTGAGTGATGTGTTATCATGAATCGTTTTGTGTTGGCAATAAATAACAAAAAAAGGTTGATATGCCATAAAAGCAAAACTCATAGAAGGTCTAAGTGCAGCAGCTCATAGCTTTTTTGATTCTTCTTCTATTCATATCTTCGAAGCACGTGGTTATACGACGGTTTTAATTTTCTTTTATACACTCCTTTTAATTATTACTGAACTCTACAACATCTTTGAAGCCGTATAGGTTGGGTAGTAGAAGAAAACTATGCTAATGAATAAAGTTGAATTTTGCTTAAAAGTTGTTGCATTACTTAGGCCCGGGACTTATTGAGTGATGTATTAGTATCTGTTCTGTCATCGGTTGGTGGCACGGAAATCCTTCTAGACTGAGGTAATTAAAACTTTTGTTTTAATCCAGAGAGCCCTTTTTTGGGGAGCTAGATTTTGCCGACACTATAAACCGACCTTGTGTCTAACTTTACCCTCATGGGAGACTCCGCAGTGAAGCCCGGCATGGCAGCTCTGCACGCCGAAACAAGGAAGCGCGGAAAATACAGCTGGCTCACTAACCGTTTCTTCTTCCAACCAATTTCAGTGGAAATGTCGGGTGTGCTTGGCCCCGAGACTGTTAAATTTTTTCAGGACATTGGACAGAGGATTTCAACATCTAGGTACGAGCCCCGTGAGTCAGCCTGGTTGTTCAAACGCATGTCCCTGGCTATCATTCGTGGCAACGCTATGTCAGTAACGGTGGCATCACTTCCGTTTTAAAAATGTAAATAGTGATTTATTATTTTTAGGACTTTCTTTCTCAGCTGGTGTATCTAATTACACATACCAACACCTGATGATATTGTTTTCTAAACATTTAATCATATCACAATTTTGTATAAACACTAGACGTACCCATGACCCGTTGAGTCACAACCATCACCATTTTGTCATCGATAGCTTTCTTCCTACAAAATGAATATTTGATTATGGTTCATCAGTTTTACTTGTGGATCGTTGGAACATATTGTTAAGAAGAATGAAATGCAATTCGATCTAATTCCTTCCAGAAAATACTTTGTCTGGGACAGAATTATTTTCAAATGGACACAATTTAAAAAAAAGTATATAACTCTGTATTCGTCCATACATGTTTACATTCCTTTGATTGGAAGAAAAAAAATATTTTAGAAAATAAAAACGACGTTGTTTAAAAAAACAAAAAAAACAAATTGCAAGTAAACACATTATCGGGCAGCGCTGGGTCAAAACAGCTAGTATTTAATCTATATACTAAATAGTTTGTATTATTCAGACTCATCTTGATTGTTATATTCACAATGTTCTAACCTTTTTGAGGTGCATCTTTTCGAATTTGGGAACCTTCTATTCTATAATAGTTGGGAATCTTTATGTGAAACGCAGGAACATGTACTGAATTTCGAACTGAACCGTTTATTTAATCCATAGGGGTAGATTGTTCTCATTCTGTCGCTATAACTGGGTAAAAGTGTTAATTTATATGATTATTATTGCCTGTAGTAAGGATTGAACCTTTAACCCCCCAGCAGACTACCAAGTTCAACTATTAGGCTACCAAGTTCGAAAAGGCACTTGAAATAGTAATAAATTCTAAATAAGATTAGGTTTAAGGCTCCCCAAATCTCTATATGTAAAACTCAATGGCTGTGTATATGTGTGTTTGTGAGGTGTTTGTGTGTTCCCTATAGAAAAGAAGGTTAAAGAATCTACATAAAATCTAAAACTGTATTCTTATGTAAAATTTACCGAGAAAGACAATGGAAGTGTTCCCGAATATCTAAGTGCACTCTTAAGGGGGCTATGGGGATATAATCCCTCAAAACTTCAAATATATCCTATTTTGATTAAATTTATATCATATGTATAAAATTCTTCTAGGAAAACAATGGAAGTGGTCCCGAATCTCTATATTACCATCTATCTGTCGAATATCTATGTGCCCCCCCACCTCTAAGTAACCCAATGGGGACAAAAAACTCTCTTAAAACTTCAAATACGTATATCCGATTTTAATGAAATTTAAACCATATGTATAAGACACTAATTCGGAGAGTTCTCCAACATTTCAGCTTTTTCCGACTATATTAGGGGGCGAAACGGGAACAGAAGGACAGTAATAACAAAGAAAGTAATATGGTGTTATGAGCATAGTTAAAAAGTACATAGTAGTGATCCTCATTCAATCCCGAGCAACGTCGGGTCTTCCTGCTAGTTAATACTAAAATTGTCCACAGTGATGGTCTTCTGGAGGTTGAAGGTTCAATTCTTACTACAAGCGATAATAACTAAAAATAAGAACAACATAAAATAATATGAACACATTGATATTGAGCGAGTAGTAGTACTAGTATATAAAATGATTAGTTGAGAATAACAGGAAATGAAAGGTCAGATGGGGTCAACTTGATGAACCCGTGGTGACGATTGCTAGACTGTGGGAATTAATAGAAACGGATATGACGTCACATGGCTAAAAAAAGAGAGAAGATGACAGTCTGTTTGGGAGCACACATTGCGTGGATGTGAAAAATGATATGAGCTGACAAAATATGATTAATAAGTGATTCTTGCATGCTCTCTCTCTCTCTCTCCATCTCTCTCTCTCTCCATCTCTCTCTCCCCATCTCTCTCTCTCCATCTCTCTCTCCATCTCTCTCTCCATCTCTCTCTCTCGCTCTCTCTCTCTCCATCTCCGTGTGTCTAACTTCCCCCTTCCCACTGGTCAGTGATTTGGAACGAAGATCAAGTTGAATAAACCTTCACTGTTTTCTATCAGTTTTGTCTCGAGTTAGTCGTTTTGAAAGTATAAATAGGGAGCTTTGATTTTAGGACAGCACACCCTCAGTCTGGAAGGATCATGCAGGAGCACATACAAGGAGAACATGCAGCTACCATGATATGAATACAATCTGTGAACTTCAATGTTTCTCTAACGATTACAGCAAATTGGTTTTCTGCATGCATGACACAAGATTTAAACGCAACAGCATTTCTACCCGGTCATGACTGACGGAATGAGAACAATCTATCCCCATAGATTAAATAAAGGGTTCAGTTCGAAATTCTGTATCAGTTTTCAAGTTCGACATAAAGATTATAAACTTCGACTATTAGGTTTCCAAGTTCGAAAAGAAGTGCAGCAGTCACATATTTTTATGTACTATTTTCTTTTGCTGTATATAGGCAGGTGTACGTCTGGTGTGATTGGCCCAATCAGAGGTCTTGGTGTAGTGACACAGGAATTTGGTTGGACTGCTTACAGCACTCATGCAATCTGTTTGTTCCCGCCTCACCAGTTGGAGTTAAGACATATGAGCAAGATGTATGTCATGCCTTTCCCAACTCACCAACGACACAATAAATCTACCAAAATGCGTGGCGTCCTTTGTTAAGGTTGACTCTTACCGGGTTTTGATTCCTTTTCAGCACAGCCCAAAATAAAAGGTATTCCTATGTAACCTTCAATGCCGTCTGTTGTCATCTATTTATTCATCTATGGAGTCAGATGGATTTTCTATAACAAGCAACTTTAATTATAATGAATAATAGATACCGTTCACCCATCCTTCAGTTATAGAAGCATCTAAAAAAGATTGGAGGTTACATCGGCAGAAACGTTGTGATCATAATAACCAAGATGCAAATAGTAGTCTAACTCTTGTCTTGTCTTGAATCATCCATCAAGTGACGATGAAATATTCACAAAGTTTGTGCGCTATAATGCTCGCTCATTACGCCTAAAAGCTCTAATCCTGAGAGATCAATGTCCTTCTCCAGAAGAGTCTTGATCGTAATATGAGCCCTTCCAACCTGCCACTTGACCTCTAGTGACCATAGGAGCACTTTTTAAACTGGTTCGTTGTGTCAAATAATCCAAATTATCAATCTTCATCTAAAACATCCTGAAAAAATAATACTCACCTTATATAGTTCGATATTAGAGGCTTTAAATACTTCGGACATTCCTAACACGTAAAAACATTCCGTGAATATAGTTCTTTGATATTTAATTACTTCTCCAGTTTCAGTCACAGAGAAGGCACACTTCTTCGTGTGTTTGTTCTTTATGTGTTCATACAAAAACTCGGCCCCTTAAGACAAAGACAAAAAAAGCGATCAATTATTTTATGCAGGAATAGAAGAAAACAAAGTGATCAAAAAGTATAACAGATTTTTCTGTCTTGTTAAAAATATGTTTTATTTGTATTTAGGGTAATATTTTATTGACCGCAAGTTGATAAAACTATTTCTGTTCTTGAATATAAATTGCAAAAAAATAACCCAGATTTTTTTAACCCAGATCTTATTTTAACCCAGATCTTATTTTAGCCCAGATCTTATTTTAACCCAGATCTTATTTTAACCCAGATCTTATTTTAACCCAGATCTTATTTTAACCCAGATCTTATTTTAGCCCAGATCTTATTTTAACCCAGATCTTATTTTAACCCAGATCTTATTTTAACCCAGATCTTATTTTAGCCCAGATCTTATTTTAACCCAGATCTTATTTTAGCCCAGATCTTATTTTAACCCAGATCTTATTTTAACCCAGATCTTATTTTAACCCAGATCTTATTTTAGCCCAGATCTTATTTTAACCCAGATCTTATTTTAACCCAGATCTTATTTTAACCCAGATCTTATTTTAGCCCAGATCTTATTTTAACCCAGATCTTATTTTAGCCCAGATCTTATTTTAACCCAGATCTTACTTTAACCCAGATCTTATTTTAACCCAGATCTTATTTTAACCCAGATCTTATTTTAACTCAGATCTTATTTTTGTTTTGCAATTCCTAAAATAAGGATTGACAATTTGTATTATTTAGATTATTTGGGATACTATAGTAGTCCGAATAATACAAATAATACAGATCTTATTTTTGTGTGAGCTACGAGAATATGTTACATTCTCAACCTTATGTCATACATGAAGCAACCAAGTTGCCGAAATCATTAGCAAAACATTAAAGTTCATAAATTGTTATTACCTTGTTGCTGGTCGTTCCTCCCAAATCAAGAGAATGCTGTCTCGTAACTAAAGCTTCTTTCATAACTTCAAAGACTTACTCGAGACTAAACTGTAGCAGTTACATGAGGGACTTATTTTGTTTAAATGTACACGCAGTATCATGCGTTAGATTGAGTCATGGTTTGGCTTTGCGCTCACGCACTCAGGCCTGGACTGTTAACTGTGTGGGTGTTGTGATACATATTTGCAGAAGCAAGATTAATACGCGTAGACCCATCTTCGCACCCCAAAAAACAATTCAAATCAGTTCCAGTCTTGATCGCCTCTTGTTATGCTCGCCGTTTCAGTATGAGTGGCCAGCTAGAATGGAACTTCCAAGATACAGCATTCGTTTATCAACAAAAGCTAGCCTACTGAACGATTCTCGTTGTTCAAATTTTCCCTTGAATAAAAGTTGATACCTATTTAGTCGTGGAGATGTGGTCTTATTTATGGAAGATGGTGACCCTTTTCCTTGTTCAATATTCTATTTCAGTCAGATGCGGCCAACTAACTCTACCAAGTTACGTTCTTCATCCTGACCTTCTTCCAAACCAATCACCATCCGACTAAAAAAATGATGGAAGACAGCAGTCATTTATTCAACATGATCTTCATCCCAAATCACAAACCAGTGGGATGGAGGAGAGAGAGAGAGAGAGAGAGAGAGAGAGAGAGAGAGATCGAAATGAATAATTAATTATTCTTGTCAGCCCATGTCATTTATACATCCGAACGCCCCGCATGCTTCCCAATGGACTGTCTTTTCTATTACCCTCTCTCTTTGAACCATGTGACGTCATACCCGTTTTTAGTATATTCCCACACCCTGAGCAATTTTCAACTCGGGATCCTCAAGTTAACATCACTTAACCCCTCAGTATTTCTATTTCCTCTTATTCTCAACTAACCAAATTATATACTAGTGGATCTACCTGCTCAATATCTAAAAACAGGAGCATACCTCAGAACTCGAACAATTCAGAAATCGAACAACTTGGAATAGGATACATCTTTTGGAAGTATTTTGCCCCAGAATCCAAACGATTCTTGGCACTTGAACATGTAAAAAGTGACCATAATGATTGGAAGAAAAAATAATATTTTGATAAAAAAAAAATGTGTGTATAGTTTAAAGAGAGATACATAAAACAAATTACATTACCAAGTAATTCTGGGTCGGGACAGCTAGTATGTAATATAGTAAAGGTAGCCTTGGTAGCAAACTAGATTTTAAGACAAACTATGCAAGAGATGTAATCATAGGCACACATTTTACTTGCATAAATGTAGTCAAGATTAATAGACAGTTGCAAAGCCTGCGCTACCATAATCCCTGATTGTGAAATGGTTTTGTCAACACTCTGACGGCCTTGTTAGTTTCTATTTTTGTCACTTTACATAAAATACTCATCATCATCATCATCATCATCATCATCATCATCATCATCATCATCATCATCATCAGTTTAACGTCCTTTTTTTTACATGCTGGCATGTGTTGCATGGTTTTAAGAAATCGACTCATAATAATCATAAAAAACGACTGAAAAATCTTTGAAACTTCGAATACAACCAAGAAATACCCACCTTTTATGGCTGCTTTTAAAATATCCGGTCTTTGAAATCGATCTACACTGTTATAAAGTCTAGCATAGGTCCATACCTGAGGAAGATGCCATAAAAAAACACATCAAATTGAAATTGTTCAAAATAAAGAATTTATTTTATCAATTCATTCTAATAAACAATGCCATTTTAGAAACAGGAAATGACACTAAGTTATTCTGTTACTCTGTCAATTATGAAATGTTTATTAATATTGGATAAGCATGACAACAGACAAGTAGAAACAAAAACACAAACACATCGATAAACCAGCACTGATATTTCGGTCTATACAGACGACCTTAATCTTTGGTGTAGAAAAGCATTTACTTTGTCTGAGGTATTCCATTTTGTCTGAAATTTCATTTCATGTTTAAAATCTGTTAAATATATATGATATAGAGTTTAAGGAAGCAGATACGACATAATGTATAAGAAAAATATAATGGAATAAGGAATAAACAAAGACCAACAAGCCGCGCATGCGTGGTCCCCCTCTGTATGTGACTCGATGTGACGAGTGTAAAATGCAATAAATTTGGGCAATTTGGGGCATTTTTGACCCCCCTTTGGCCCCCTGGGGGCGCGAACCAGAATTTTTCTGAGGTCAAGGATGCTCATTTTATATCCAGAACAATTGCCTCTACATTTTGGCCAAGTTTCACAAAAATTGAATGGATGGATCAAACGTTATGGGAGAAAAGGGTCATTTTTTGCCATTTTGGGGGCTTTTGACCCCCTGGGAGCGCGAACCAGATTTTTTCCAAGGTCAGCGATACTTATTTTCTATTAGGAACAATTGCCTCCACATTTTGGCCAAGTTTCAGAGAAATTGAATGGATGGATGAAAAATTATGGGTCAAAAAATGTCATTTTTTGCCATTTCGGGGTCTTTTGACCTCCTGGGAGGCTAACCAGATTTTTTTGTCACTTTCTAACCTGACCAAAGTTACTTCATGCAAAATTTCAGAGAAATTCAATGGATGGTTGTGGAGAAAAATCCGGACGGACGGACGGACGGGCGGACGGACAGACATGCCTCAAAACATAAGTCCCCCGATTTGATAAATCAGGGGACCAAATATAAGACAAATAAAATCACAAAAAATAGGCCATGTGTGAAGAATCAACATTTCGTCTCTAGTGTATTGGAAGCTTATTCAGGATGTATTTATGCAGAACTAGAAGAATTCCCGCCCTAGGAAGGGTATAAGCAACATGTATAGCATTTTGGGCTACACATTTTCATACTTAGAGATATATAAGAGATAGATTTGTACTCTATCAATTCCGTAAGTGACGAAACAATTTATTTTTGACAGCTTAAGTAACTAAACGTTATTTATTTAGTAGGAGATCGTATATCGTTTATTAAAAAAAATTGGGGGGGGGGGGGCAGGTGACGGCCCCCCCCACACACACACACACCCCCACTAAATGGTAAAGTTTACAAAAAAATAAAATAATGTTCCCACGTTACTCATAGTGTTGTCTAGAATACTTATCCTATAATTCATAAGTTTAGGAGTTAAAATTTTATTACATAATATAACTTAAAATTTGATGTAGAGCAATTCTTTTCTCTATTATATTTTTTTGTATCTTGCTTATTTTATAATTTTTTTTCTAGGGAGGAGGGGGCGAGGTTGGAGGGGACAACCCTTAAATAGTAAACTTTACAAAAAAAAATAATGTGCCTACGCTACTCACCGTGTTGCCTAGAATATATATTCCATAATTCATAATGATCGGTTCATTAATTTAGGAATAAATCCTATACATAGAAATATATATATAAACATATACACATACCTAATTTTATATATAGGGAGAAATATGTGTGGAGAGGGAGAGTAGAAACATTCTGTTAACTATACATAACACTATCTTCCTGAAAATTATTTTTTTATTAATACATTCATTGATTATAATAATGAATTATGATGCCTAAACAAAGCAGATGAAATTTTAAAAAATTTAGACAGTTGCAGGGATTGAACTTGTGACCAACAATGAAAGCCACCTAAGCTCTACAGGGTAAAAGGGTGGCCACCCAAACACACACACACATACACAAATTCCACCCATAAAATCGTTAATAAAATCAAAAAACCTTCCTGCAATCTAACCATACTTGGTACAAATAAACTTCAGTCTATGCCTGACTTGTCCACCAAGTTTAAGTTATGAATGTCCAACGGTGAAGAGGGCCATCACAGCCAAAATCAGTCATATCCAAATGTGCTTGCAACGTAGAGGTCCACTGTTAGAGCACTGAAACTTGAAATCTAGCGAGTGAGTGTGAAGCCTATCTAGATGTCACAGCCCTACTGAGGAGACGATCATCAAAGTGTCTCCACATATCATTGAACAGCGATAAAACAAAGACCATTCGACATTCAGGACTGAGACTTGGTGAATAAGTCAGGCATAGACTGATGTTTATATGTACCAAATATGGTTGAACTGCCGAAAGGATTGTGATTTTTATTAACGATTCCATGGTGCCATTTTGGGGAGGGGAGTAACCCTGTAAGTTCCTGCATTAAGAATTGAACTCACAATCTCTAGTTTGGATTTACTCAAGAAATATTTGAGTTAGTAGAATAATTTAAGATAATTTTTTTAGGTGTGTGTAAAGGGGGGGGGGGTATAAATCTAACTGAAAAAAATTAAATATATCCCATTGGACCACCTATAGGGCTTTCGTTAGATTGTTTGATTGGCGAAAACGTGAGTTTGAAAAGCTAGTTAAATAAAAATAATAAGACAACATCCCAAATTAGTCTTTCTGCTCTCTCTTTCACTTTCTCTCTCTCTCTCTCTCTCTCTCTCTCTCTCTCTCTCTCTCTCTCTCTCTCTGGGTTAAATAGTATTAATACCTATGGTGATATTCCCTATTGTTTATAATGAACTATTCCAATCTTCTGTTTATGATTAGTTTTATTACTATTGAGTGTTAATAAACAAAGAGAGAGAGAGAGAGAGACGGAAGAGTGATAGTTACTGTATGAAATAAGAGCTGGGGGTCCGAACAACATACAGTGAGAGAGGTTGAAAAGAGAGTAATAGATAGAAACAGCAAGAAATATAATGTGAACAGACATCTCGCTGCTCAACTCCCCACTTAGGAAGCCCCTATAAATCTGCCCCTAATTCACAGTAGGCCCTTACATCTCAATCGGAGTACCCGATATGAATTCGTTTGAGAAGGTCATTTCCAAAGCGGCCGTCTCAATCAAATTCCATTTACACGGCAGATTTGATAGTCTCCTCAAAGTTAAGTTTTTTCCTGCTTCGCCATCTTGAATGTATTTGGCATTTTACTAATTTCAAACAATGCTAGTATTTTACCCTGTTAAACCAATGCTTTTTCTTTTTTCTTTTTTATTTCTCTTTTCTTTTTCTTATTTATGTATCTTTATCTTTTACTTATTTAATTTTTATTTTTATTCAATTTTTTCCTATTCTTTCCTCTTTTCCCTAACTTTGGTATCCAACTATCTCTTAGTGATTAATCTATAAATAACTCGTGGCTCTTAATAGGCTGCAAATCTTCGATGCCCCCCCTCCCCCGTTTTTGTTAAAAGCTCCCTCGACCGCTCCTTAGTACCCGATATGAATTCGTTTGAGAAGGTCATTTCCAAAGCGGCCGTCTCAATCAAATTCCATTTACACGGCAGATTTGATAGTCTCCTCAAAGTTAAGTTTTTCCTGCTTTGCCATCTTGAATGTATTTGGCATTTTACTAATTTCAAACAATGCTACCAAACGGGTCAGTATTTTACCCTGTTAAACTTATTTATTTATTTATTTATTTATTTTTATTTTTTTGCATATTCAGTTCCCACTGTATTTTTTGAAATCTCATTCTTGCCTTTCTTATTTCTCTTATGTACACTTACTTGCGAGAGGGAAACCTATCTTCAACTTTCTGTTCCCTTTTTAGTATACAATGAACTTATTCTATCTACATATGTACATATATATATATATATATCACACGCAATATTGGAATTTTTTTTTTTTTTTTTTTTTTTTTTAACCTGCGGGGGATAAGAAATACCCGACTAGTAAACGGGAGCAGGATATTTTCACCCTTCTCGGAGTGTTGGACCCGTAAGACCTTGTAAGGCTATCCATCTAAGAGAAGGAAATCTCTAACAAAAAAACCTTGCTACCAGCTACTTACGCCGTGGCAGTAAACCGTTGGGGAGGGAGGCCTCCTTAGTCCTGATCGACAACCTTCCTAGAGTTGGAATCTCGAACAAAATATCAGGTTTTCAAACCTACAATTGCTTAAGGAGTAGATAGATTCTGCCTATCGCCGGCCCTTGCACTCCTTCCTTGTCTATTAGTCAGGCGTAGAGGTAACACCCAGTGCCTAGCCTTGTTTCCTAACTAGGTCAATGAACGCCGTTTTCTTTCTCTCTATTTGGGCAACTTGGGGAAAATTTTTTCGACACTATTATATTGCCAATTTGGGTCTCTCTTGTTCCGACAGGTTGAGGGTACAGGTTAGACAGCTTCTCTGGCTGCTGTTTCCGACTGATAGGAAGGAGCCCAAACTCTTGGGTAGTGCCAAGAACGGCTGCTCCATCATCAGTTGCATAATACCGTGGGTATGTGCCATGTCGCGCATGGAAAGGGACCCTGCAATTATCTCCGGTGGGCTTTCCCGAGGCCACAACCCCCATGGACCAGGTCGAGACTAATGGATTGGTTGTGTGAGCTTATTGGCACCAAACAAGTACCCACCTTGGCCAACCCACTCTATAATCAAAACAAACATGTCATTACAAAAAAATAAAAGCAAACCTAAACCAGACACCCAACAAAAAACACTTTCGCCTCCACCCTTGAGGCTTGCATTCACAAATATCCGGGGACTTAGAACCAATATCAACGACGTAGAATCCTTTCTCCTGACAAACTCCCTGGATATCCTAGCTCTAAGTGAAACTAACCTCCAATCCTCAATCTCCTCTCACCACTTTGACATGACTGACTACCTCCCACTCTACCATAAAGACTCTGACAAACATATGCATGGGTTAGGAGTTTATGTTCGGAACACCCTCCCCCTGACTAGAGAACATAGGCTAGAATCAGATGACTATGACTACATGTGCTTTAGATTGACTTTACATCACAGCGTCAGTTACTTATACTTCTTATACCACTCCCCGGCGACCCAAGACTGTACTCTGCTAAACTCTGTCTCTGTAAGCATAGACAGAGCACTCTTAACTGACTCGAATGCCCAGATACATGTATTTGGGGATTTTAATGCCCACCACCGTGACTGGTTGGGATTCTCCAGCCTTACTGACGCAGCCGGCCACTCTACATATAATTTCTCCTTAGCTCACTCCCTCTATCAGACTGTCGATTTTCCGACCCGCATCCCTGATCGAGTAGACCAACAAGCCTCACTTCTAGACCTTTTCTTGATCTCAATGTCCGAGGCTTGTGTGACGAAAGCCCATAGCCTACTCGGGAATGCTGATCACATTGTTCTAATGATACATATTACCTTAAGAAGTCGTCCAAAAGCTGATGAATGGTTGCTCAAAACAACAAGATACTACGAGCGGGCTGATTTTGAGTCAATCAGAGATCACATCAGTGACGCCCCATGGAGGGAAACCTTCTCACTCCCTGCCAACCAGTGTGCAAACGAATTAACTGAATGGGTCAAAGCAGGCATTGAAGCCTATGTCCCCATGCGAAAATTCTTTAGTAAGCCTCACTCTCCTCAATGGTTCAACTCGGAATGTGCAGTTGCCATTTCCGAGAGGCAACAAGCATTCCGTAAAAAGTCAGCTACTAATAGAAATAAGTTTATAGAGTCAAGAAATAATTGCAAGGCCGTGATAGTAAAAGCGAAGAGAAAGTATAATGAGTTAACAAAAAAACGCATCCAGTCACAGAAATTAGGTACTCGTGATTTCTGGAAAATCTACAATAGTGTAGTGAATAATGGTCAATCAACGATTCCCCCACTATCAAACCACAATGATGTCGCTTGCACAGCCATTGAGAAGGCTGAACTACTTGCCCATCGCTTCGCTTCTAACTTTACTTTGGACTCAGATAACCACCCCCTCCCCAGATTCCCTTTGCTGACCAAAGCCACACTTGGTAACCTGGTCATCACCCCATCCCAGGTCAGAGACATCATAAAAAACCTTGACACCTCCAAAGCTTGTGGGCCTGATCTTATACCAGTAATAGTAATAAAGAAATGCTCTGCTGAACTGGCCCCTGTCCTCTCCAAACTCTACAATAAGTGTCTAGCTGAATCTTGCTTCCCTGATAGCTGGAAAATTGCCTCTGTGGTACCAGTCTTCTAAGGAATAGAACCGATCCTCAGAACTATCGCCCAATCAGTCTGCTGCCGATCTTTGCTAAAATCTTTGAATCCCTAATCAATCTAGCGATAGTACGGCACTTAGTTAATGCTAAACTTCTTTCCGACCGCCAGTATGGATTTAGACAAGCATGATCTACTGCAGACATCCTAACGGTCATCTCTGAGCGCATGTATCATGCACTCGACGGGGCAGGAGAAGCTAGAGCAGTAGCGCTAGATATATCCAAGGCCTTTGACAAGGTTTGGCATAAAGGGCTTCTCCTGAAAATACGCTCATACGGTATTACTGGGAAATTACTTAATATAATTAGATCCTTCCTAGACAAAAGAAAAATCCAGGTTGTCCTCGATGGCCGCTCATCTATGCAACATGACATAAATGCTGGTGTACCCCAGGGATCTATCCTTGGACCCTTGTTGTTCCTGATCTATATAAACGATCTCCCTGATGGCATAGAGTCTGAGATTGGTTTATTTGCTGATGACACCACCCTTTACTCTCGCCATGTTGGTAAAACCGACGCAATCATATCCGAGGCAATGGCTGAATCTTTAGAAAATGACCTCCAGGCTGTAGTGAATTGGGGCCATAAATGGTTGGTAACTTTTAATGCCGCAAAGACAAAGCTCCTTTCCTTCAATAATTACAAGGAACCTTTGCAACCACCGATTGTTCTGAGAGTTCATCATTCAAACTCCTCGGCTTAACCTTCACAGGTAACATGAATTGGAACAAATACATTGAAGACATTGCCATCTACTAGTCTCTCCCTCCTTGACAAAGTCCAAAAAAGAATCGCCAACCTAATAGGTCCCTCACTGTCAACCAAGCTCCAGCCTCTGTCCCATCGCCGCAATGTGGCATCCTTGTGCTTGTTTTACAAATACTTCAATGGATTATGCTCCAATGAATTGGCTACTCTGGTGCCCCCTCGACGAAAATTCACTAGACTAACTCGACAATCAACTAAATCTCATTCATTCACTGTGGAGGTCCCCAGATGTCGGAGAGCCTTCTACTCAAATAGTTTCTTTCCTCGTACTGCTGGCCTCTGGAACTCCCTTCCTGCCCCCTGTTTCCCCGACAGTACAGACATGCAGAAGTTTAAAACTAATGTAAACAGACATCTCGCTGCGCAGATCCCAGTCTAGGTTGACCGCCCCCTATCTTCTCCCCTTTTCTTTTTTCTCAGTAGCCCCTTACGTCTACAGTAGCGGCCTGCCTTGTTTGGAGTGAACTATGTTAAAAAAAAAGAATTCCTTGTTTTGAGAGAATATAAGTAAAAACAAAACAAAAAGATATTTGCTAAGTATGAGATCGTTTTGATTGCAGCTACGAAATTGACTTCAGTCCTCAGAGGATAGCAACACACGCACACAGCAACCGGCAAGAAGATAAAGTATGATTTTAATAACTTGGATTGATTGAACAATTGATGTAAAGGAAATTCATAAGTAAATGATTTCATAGGGGTTGAGTATTGATTTACTCCTCTCCAGGAGTTAGGCACAAGGGGTTGAGTATGTAACAAATATATAATAATATACATAATTCATTACAACTTTTTTTGAGTAAAATTTTACGAAGAATCCAATGATAACATCAATTATATCAGAGAGTTTTATGGGAAGTGACGATGGTGAAGTGTGCCAAGTTCCAATTCAGTCGGTTTCATAGCATCACTTTCACATATGGACTTTGGCAACCTTCACGTGGTCTGTCCTGTAAGTATTTGATTCTAGAAAGAATTTGGAAAACCAATACCAACAACAGAATCAAACCGGTCAAAGAGGTCGTACCTGATGCTAGTTCATACGAATTTACTAAGGAGTTTTACGATATATAGTGTACACAAAAGTCATCTATATACAGCAAACACAACGTTTTATTTTATTTTATTTGAAAATGTTATAAATTACAAAACTAAAACTAAAAATTGTAATATGGTCTGGGAGCGAAAGTGAATAGGGGTCCTCGTGTATTCCTCTGGGTGTGCCTGCTGTAATATATAGAGACAAGACTGAAATCAGGAATTAAGAAAATACATATGGTTTCCATGTGAGGCCTTTATTAACTGTTAAATGAGAAATAGAATGGACTCTTATTTCTATTTCTGGAGTGACCTCAGTGAAGACTTCTAATAAAGGGAGATAACTTACAACTGTTTATAAAATTCGCTACTTTTCTATAAATAAAAAAAATAATTGACTGGATTTTGTCATTGAACTGTTAATGAATTTGATTTGATTTATTGCTCATGCGAGAATAGTTTTAAATTGTTCTGCTACCGCTATCGGATTATACATTTACTGAAAACGAGAATGAAATACACAATAACTAAAAGTATCCCATTACTAAACAGTTGACAAAATGACCTTTAAAATAAACATTCAAAAGGTATAATAAACAAATCTATATAGAAAAGCGTTTCTAATTTCACCAACTACAAGCAAGACTAGCTGGTATTGCCCGGATTGCAAATTTGTAGAATTAAATATTGTAGAATTAAAAGACCAATAAAAGTGTTGTGGTTTTGAGGATATAACTATACTGAATGGGATGGAGTATTTTCCCAAATATCCATCATCATCATCATCATCATCATCATCATCATCATCATCATCATCATCATCATCATCATCTTCTTTAACGTTCATTTTACATGCTGCCATGTGTTGGACGTTATTTAGAAATTGACTTCCAAACTAATCTATCTCTATCCAGGTCTTTATTTATCCCTCTTTCTCTCAAATCAATCTTTATAACATCCTCCCATGATTTCCTTGATCTTACCCTTTGAACTGACCCTATTACCACAATTGTTCTACATTTACTAATCCAAAAATTATCATTCATCCTTTCAACGTGGCCATACCATCAAAGTCTCCTGTTCTGCACACATATCCCTATACTTTCCAGGTGTAATCTTCCTCTGAGGTCATCAGAACTTAGCCTGTTTTTAAGACTCACTTTACACATCTATCGTATCATTCTCATATCATTTCTCTCCATGCAACACATGTCCTCAACTCTCATTGGCCAGGTTTCATTTCCATACATCATCACACTGCATACACATGCCTCGTAGACTCTTCCTTTTGTCAACAGTTGTAACGCTCTGCTGGTTAGTGATGACAGAAGTTCACTGAACTTACTCCATCCACTCCTATTTCTTGCAGTCACAGGAGAACCTGCTCCTCCCTGTGCTCCAATGGTATCACCTCGATAACAAAACTTCTGAACAATCTCAATAGCTTCGCCATCTAAATATAGACAAATAAAAGCGTTTCTAATTTCACCAACTACAAGCAGAGCTGCCTGGTGTTGCCCGGGTGGCAAATTTGTAAGATTAAATATTGTAGAATTTAAACACTACCCAAAATGTCTGGCTTAGAGGATAATAACCCAAGCACTTTCGTCTATTCTTTCAACGTGAAAAAACCAACAAAGTCTCCTGTTCTACACACATCTTCCTATACTGTCCAGATTGGAGTGTTTTCCCAGATATGCACCCCATGATTGTAAATAGACAATTCTTCTAAAAACATTTAAAAGAGGATGAAAAATGGATAAATTTCAAGGGATTCTTTGGAGATAATAAAAATCTTGAATGGAAAATTCACGATTCAGATTAGAAAACCATGTCACGTGACTCTGTCTACAGCTACATATGCACAAACATGTCACATGACCAATTCAACATTTAAAGAAAAAGTGTTTGGATGTTTAACCAATAGAAACCTTCTTCCACCTTAATTCAAGCAACATTTTTGTTAGTCTATCAATAGATATGTAAAGGCCAGAAAACTTACTTACGAGAGAGAGAGAGAGAGAGAGAGAGAGAGAGAGAGAGAAAACATATTCGTATCTACCTATAATAGTCAATTGTTAAATATTAAATCATCAATTCTCCCATAAACACACCTCTTCTTATAAACCTTGCCATTAGCTGATGAGGGAGGTGACGGTGGTTAAGTGGATATCGACACGGACTGAAGACCTGGGTGTTCCAAGTTCGAATCCAATCGGTTCCACAGTACCACTTTCACTTAGGGATGTTGGCAACCTTCTCGTGGTCCTTCTCGTAAGTACCCAATGTCTTTCCAAAAAGATTTCTAAACTAGAAAAACATCGGGGAAACTAATGCCAACACCAGAATCATCTGATTCACACAAAAGAAGAAGAAGCTGATCATTGAAAGACTATTTCTTATATGTTTCTTTCATATAAAATTACCAAACACACACACACGCACACACACACACACACCTCTAATCACAAAGAAACAACTGTGGTACATTTTCTTGAGTAAACGCTCTATTCTTATTCTTCTGTCTTTAATTTTCTTTCTACTATTGGCTTAGCACACGTGCTGTCCTACGTAATTGGTGACCTCCAACATATTGAAAACGTAATAGAAAAATAAATCTTTCATTAACTTTTTTCTGGAGTCTATCTGTGCAATTACAAACTTATTCAAATTGTTGAGTCATTTTGTTTCTAATATATACAATGAAGAAATAATGGCTCTTTAAACATAAAAATACAAATTTGACAGCAAAAAAAAATATTATTTGGACTATTTTGGACTATTTTGGACTTCTATGAGCAAAGTTTCTTTCCAAGAACTACCCATCTGTGGAATACAATACCACGGGGCTGCTTCCCAGCTGACTACAACATAATCATTTTCAAGTCCAATGTAAACACATTCTTGCTGAGCCGTTTTCGTAAAGAATCAGTTTCTGCCCAGTTTCCACCATCGTTACCAATCCCCACAGTATTGTCTCACCGTCAACCTGACAAACTCATTAACCCTTATCCTCGAGTGGCATTTAGGCCTTGATAAGCAGTTACTCGTAAGTACATAAAAACAACTACTATTTTCATTTTGGTTGTTATATTAGCAACGTGTTCAACCGATGTAATCTCCAACCTTTTTCAGATGCATCCTCTAAAATTGGAGAATCTCTATGTTGAACTTGGGAATTTGTACAGAATTTCGAACTGAACCCTTTATTTAATCGATGGGGGTAGATTCTTCTCAGTCTATCTTATGCTTAATTGGTGTCTAATAACTATAGATCAAATTTAATGCAAATCTGAAATATTTGAATTTTTTAATGGGAGGTTGTGCCTATATTGTGCTCCCTAAAAACACTTTCAAACACTCCAAAGAAACTGATATTTGGGGAATATTTATTAATTGATGTCTAATACCTATTGTTAAAATTTCGCAAAAATCGGAGGTATCTGAATTTTTGCCCCTTGGCATAAAATTAAATTAAAATAAATATAGCCCACATTACCCACCCTTCCGCTTAACAGCTGTGTTCCAAAATGCATAATGATCGGTTAATTAATTTAGGAGTGAATCATGTAGATATAAATATATAAACATATACACACACCTAACTTATATATAAAGAGATAGCATGCAAATGAATAAGGACACATGCGCAATCCTGCTCCCAGCTCTGAACCCCTTATTACTATTTTATTTTATTTTTTTAATTTTCTATAATTTTCAATTTTCAAGTTATTTATGAATGCTCAATGTGAACGTTGACCCCACAATATTATTGTAAAAAACCCTAATAAAAAAATCAATACTACCATTTGATCGCTTGTAAAGTTTTACATGGATAAAATTATGTTTGATCTTGATATAGAGCTTTGCTTTTAATTGCATCCCCAGACAAGAAGACAGAAAGACAGACATACAGACAGACAGACAGATACCACATTTATATTATAGCATTTCAGATGCATTTCGACTTACATACCAAATTTCATTATATTGTGTGAAAGCATCACTTAATATCGATACCTAACATACACCAGAAATAACTGTTGAACATAAGACCTGATATGGTGATATGGGACAAGAGGGGGAAAGTAGCAACCCTAGTTAAAGTCAGTGTCCCTAGTGATGCTGGCTTAAACAGAGTTGAAAGGAAATACCAAGGTTTTATGTACGGCATGAAAAGAAACTGAAATCTGAGGAAGATCTCCATCATTCCAGTAATCATAGGAACGAAGAATTTCAAAAACTACCTGGTGAATATACCCGGTGAACCAAGTGCAAGAGAGATACAAACAATTTCGCTTAAAGGGATGGTTAGAATCCTAAAAAGATTTCTCAGTTTGAATTTCTGAAATAGTGGATGAATGTTTGGCAATCGGTAGGATGCCCCATCCCCAGCAAAAACAAAAGGATAAGAAATTTGAAAAAAAAGATATAGTGGTTGTTGTTCTCCTTTAAGTAAGTAGGAAGGTATTATCCTCGTATGACCTGCACGAAATCTGAATAATATCACTTCGCCTTTTCAGTTTTTCTTAAAGCTTTGGTTTCATTTTCCCAATGTAGGTTTAATTTCCAGTAAGTTGTTATGTTTATCACTGTTCCAGCGATAGTTTATTTTAAGTTTAAAGTCTGTACGTGAGATTTCAAACATTTTTTTAGGAGTTATGTTTAGAATAATAATAAAACTTTGTACTTAAAGAAGAAATAGAAATATTTATTTACAGGCTGAGTCACAGCACGAAGTGCTCAGTTTCAACGCTCAGCTTCAACTGGGTTTTCATGTGCGTCATGGGAAACGGGGGGTAGTCAAGTTTACCTAACTATTTTTAAACGATCTTAGACTAACGTTAGGCTAAGGTTAAAGGAGTGAAGCACATCTTTAGTTGCTTATACAGGATGGCCTCCTCCTCACCCACAAAATGCTAGCCATGGAATTGTAGATGAAGTGGTGATAAGCTTGTTTGAGATTGTCGTTTTGTAGTAGGGTCGCTGCGTCTGTATCCATCTTACTGTACTGGCCTTGTTTGAAATGAAGAAAAGGGTTACCAAGTTTTCAGTTAAAAGGACACACTTCTTTTCTATAATTCAAATCCATTTTATTCAACAGTTTCGTCAAAAGAAATATAGCCCGGAAAAAGTTATGAAAATAGGAATCTAAGACAAGTTGATTCAACTGACATGTATGTACTATGGAAATAAAATTGAGTCCGTTAATTTCATCTCATCTAGCAGATCCATTGCTAGAGGCGAGAAGAGAGATATACGTCTGTCACATTGACATCTCAAACGGAACTATTTATATTTCGCGGGAAACAGGCTTGGGCGGAAGCGGAAATAGCCGCCTACACGAAAAGTGTTCTTATCGCCCAACGTATCACTACGCAAGTAAGAACATGTAAGTGTTTCTTACCGAACCTCGTACTAATCACTCCACGAGTGAGAACATGCAAGTGCAAGAGAAAATAGATTGTAACTATGTAATACACAATCCTTTCTGTAATCAAACCATATTTGGTACAAATAAACTTCAGTCGATGCCTGACTTGTCCACCAAGTTCCAACAGTCTTTGTTTTATCACCATTCAACAATAAACACACCTGGATACGACATACAAATTTGTCAATAACTCTGACACACTCCTCTCTTGACACTGCCCTGATTTGGGCTGTGATGGTCCTCTTCAGTTCAGGAATAGTCTAGGGATTGTTTCGATAGACGTTATCTTTGAAATAACACCACAAATATAAATATGGAGGTGTTAAGGTTCGGTGAGTGTGAAGCCCATTCAAAATCACATCTACTGATGAGACAATCACTAAAATGTCCCCGTATTTCATTGGACGCTGATAAAACAAAGACTGTTTGACAATCATAAATGAAACTTGGTAGACAAGTCACAGATTGATTGAAGTTTATTTGTACCAAATATGATTGGATTGTTGGATTGTAGAAAGGATTGTGCATTTTATTAAGGATTCCATATATGAAATTTTTTTTTGGGGGGGGGGGTTCACTGTGTAGTATAATAGTTTCCAAGAAAGTTTGCTGACTTGTTGATGTTGTTGATGATAGGAAATGTTATGCAATATGTTTTATTACTTCTTAGAAAGAATTTGTTTTCTAATTTGTCAATCTCTACTGCATCTCTTTATGAACGTTCAGCACTGTCCTCAGTAACTATTTTAGAAGTATCTCTTCTCTTTCTTCTCTATCATTTTAACATGAAAAACTTCTAGTGTGACACGATGTGGAACTTGCTGGTGCAATTTTAATTGATTAATTAAGTTTAATAAATGATAGAATAATTAATTAAAAGAAATTAGAGGGTAACACATTTTGGGGCGATAAAATATTGTCAAATTTTATTAAAATAAACAGTTATACTTGTGTGTCGTGGTAACTCGAAAAGCTTTCATTCTAAATAACTCGAATTGAATTGTCAAGCAGTAATTTTTAAACGTCAATGTTCAATTACGATTTATAAGGTCATAACTTAAATAAGAGAACTGAATTATTTTTACAGTTTAAAAGGCCCTGTGATTTGGATTGATCTGACAGCTGAAGAAGGAAAATTCAATCTAACTTTTGTTATCTTTCAAATCACAAATTTTGAAAGGTTGACATTACGAATTGGATTTTTTTAGCAGATTTGTCAGGAGATAATTTTCAAGTGTGAGGATTAATAACGAAAAAATATATTGCCAAATTAAAACAGTCATGAGGGTACACTTATCATATCTGGTGAATATAATTACCTGTCCACAGCTATTTTTTAAATAATACCACGCCCCTATATTGTGACTTGATTTAAAGCCCACTTTTTTTTTAGGTGAAAAGGCTTTCATTGTCCGACCAATCATAAGAAAGCAGAAAATGTGACACGAATTGTGATTGGCTAGCAAATCACAAAACTCGTCTCAAATAAAAGTTTCCCAATAATAACACTGGTACAGAACATGGAAATGGCTAAAAAAAATATATCAGTATTTCATCTGAATGAAAAAGAGAATCTCAAACAACCACTTATAAAAAAAATTGTTGAAATACATTGTCTCTTATAGTGAACTGATACAAAGCATCTATCCATGTTGTACCTGTCTTCCCTGAAGCCATCCATACTTTGTATGATCATAAATGCTTCCATCTTTTCCCAAGCAGGTGTAGAAACCCCTGAAATCAAAGAAGGAAAGAAAGACTGAAAGGTTACGGTTATTATGGAGAGATTTTAAAATGAAGTTTAGAAATTTAAATCTCATTTCTTTTCTTAATTTTTGAGTTGAGAATTAAGAATTTTGCTATTTGGATTATTCGGATTACTATTCTCATATTTGTTGTTATAATTACAAAGTTTCAGCCAGTGTAAGCTCCCGTCTTCTTCAGGTGTATCTTTTCGAACTTGGGAGCCTAATAGTCGAATTAGGAACTATACAAAATTTTGAACTGAGCTCTTTATTTAATCCATGGAGGTAGATTGTTCTCATTCCATCAGCCATGACTGGGTAGAAGTGTTCATTTTATTTTATTTTTTCATTATTGACTGTAGTAAGTGTAAACATGTGCGAGGCCGCATGTTTAGTGGGTTGCATAGTTGTAATGCATGTAAATAACAGGCAAGAAAAGAGAAACCCCCCAAGAAATGGGAAATATGTCTGGTTTGAGAGTTGACCACCCAAAATTTGATTTTTCCACTTGGAAAGGTTAACTTCTCTTTAAACGGAGGTTCATGCTGAGAGTAAAGTACTTGAAAAAAGTAATGTCCAACCAGATGGTGGACATTCTGGTCAGTCAATTTTTTTTATATCAATAGATTGGCAGCTGATAATCTTTAAGTGGGTGGCTGGGTGGTCTACCACAAAGGACACGGATATCTCTCTATATATTCCAGCAGAGAGGAAGAGGGAGGCAGTTTGGGTTTTGTGTGCTTCTCGGGACAAGATGTGCTCTTATGTCATAAGCAAATGGATTGTGTTCAGTTAGAAGATATGTTTGTCTTGATTTGAAAATCTACTGTTCAGTAGAAGAAAATGAGTATCATTATAACATTCCTCAACATAAAACTTTGTTAGTTGTTTTTAAACTGGAGTTGTAATTTTAGTTGGAGCACTGACTGAGACCACACAATTGACACTGCGACCAGTGTCGGAATCGAGCAATGACTTCAGAGACCAGCACAACATGTTCAGTGAACGCGCACAGATGCATGTTCACAAAAGATTGAACGTTTAAAAAAAATAGTAACAAGTAGTAATCCTACACATCTAGAGAAGATTAGATACTAGAATTTTCCACATGGACATGTACCATAAAAAGGTAAGTGAGTTTTCTGGATGGTGAAAGTTCAATCCTTACTGCAGGTAATAATAACGAAGATTAATATAAAATTAACGTGGCTAACAATTTACGCTGTGTATTAAATAAATGGTTTGGTTCGAAATTTCATATAGGCTCTCGAGGTCAACATAAATATTTCAAGGTTTAACTATTAGATTTCCAAATTTGAAAAGACGCACCTGAAAGAAGTTGGGTGTTACATCGGCTGAAACGTTGTGAAAATATAACAACCAAGATGAGGATAGTAGTCCGAATAATCTAAATTATGTCTTGCAATTTTTTAGATGGGGATTAATAATTTCTATTAGTTGGATTATTCGGACTACTGTTCTCATCTTGGATATTATTCTCACAACGTTTTGGCTGATGTAACCTCCAACCTGCTTCCGGTGTGCCTTTTTATATCGAACTCAGTAATATTATTTTGAACTCGAGAACCTATATGGAATTTCAAACCGTGGTACAATGGATAAAGTGATAAGTAATAATCAGTTCGAAGTGACAGGCTTTCTGGAGGTTGAAGGTTCAATCCTCAGTACAGGCTATACTAAGAATATAATTAAAAAATACTTAAGACTTCTACCCGTTCATGGTTGATGGAACAAGAACAATCTTCCTCCGTAGATTAAAAAAAGGGTTCAGTTTGACATTCTGTACTGATTCCTAGGTTCAACATAAAGATTTTCGAATTTGACAAGACATAGAAAATATGTCGAATAATGGTTGATTAAAAGAAACTGAAGTAAAATTTAAAACAAAAACTAAAATATAAAAAAGTCATATACTTTTCTAAAAGTGAAAAAGTTACCCATTTTTTTCGTCGTGAGAATATTTAAGCCAAAACTCCACACAACGATCAAGTTCAGAGGAAATCTTCTCCAAATACTCAGGCAGTCTTTCCAGGGGATATTTCTGCATTCTAAGATTTTAAAAAAAAAATTAAGAAATGGATCAAATTTTATATATATATATATATATATATATATATATATATATATATATATATATATATATATATACTAGAATAATATCCGTCATTGGACGAGTAAAATTAATTCCCTGAACAGAACCGTTTTGCACCACTTTTATGTCTCTTTACGAAGATTAAAATCAAGTTATAATGATACTAAACCTTATGTTTATAATCCTTCATTACAATTTAGATCAAAATCCATTACATAATTTTTATTCTAGAAAATGTTTAAAATTCAAGGCTTAAACTTAAGGAGTTTTAAGAAGAAATTGAAATTCAGGGAATTATGTTTAATTGGTGTCTAATGACTATAGATCAAATTTAATACAAATCTGAAATATTTGAATTTTGAAATGCTATGTTGTGTCCATATTATGCCTCTTAAAACCCTTCAAAATACTCCAAAGTAATTGATATTTGGGGAATAATACCTATTGTTAAAATTTCACAAAAATTGGATGTCTCAGAATTTTCACGAAGGGCTTCCACTTCCTTCTTACCCCTTTTGCATAAAAGTAAATTAAACTAAATACAGCCCACATTATGACCCCTTACGCCTAGCATCTTTGTTCTAAAATTCATAATAATCGATTAATATGTTTAGGAGTGGATCATGTACATACAAGTATATAAATATATACACATACCTTACTGTGTGTTTGTGCCTGTTTTTTTTTCTTATACCTACAAGAATTGAATTAATATTTTTTCCATTTATTTACTATTAATCGAATATCTATGCGAATAATAAAAGAAATAGATTAAAATGAAATGACCTAAAAAATACTATTTAAAAAATAATTTAATTAAGAAGCTAAATCTACCAGAATGCATTTCAATTTCGTCGTAAAACGTCAGCCATTATAATCTTTTGTTAATAGTTGATAAAAAAGAATGAATTACTTTGCCATTCTTTCAAATTTGTAAGGAATTTGGAAGTATTTAAACTGCCGAAATAAAGTAATTTAAACTGGCTCTAAAAGTCTTACCAAATCCTATATGTATTAAAAGATTGAAAGTTTTGGAAGCTATTTACAGCCAAGAATTGTATAAATAGAGATTAAAACAGAAAATTAGTTATAGTTTAATAACAGTTTGGTTCAATTAACAATTTAATGACCAAACGACACTGCAATAATTAAATTTAACTTTAAAAATCCTTTAAAAAATTAATTTGGTTAAAAAAACAGCATAGTTAAAACATGAACATTTTTTTAAATAGCAAAACAAAAATGACAGTAAAATGACTCTAAGGCAACGTCGGGTAAGTACAGCTAGTCTTCTAATATATAAAGAAAAGACAGTCGGATTCTCAACATTAGACGAACATAGCATTGCATCTAACAAATCGATATTTAATTCTGCCTAGCCAGTGAATTGCGGAAATGTTCCCTTTGTGTTCTTTACATAAAAAAAAAGAAATTTCAATCAATTTCATTGATTACATATTCTATCCGACCCGATAATTCTTTCAGTAATAGATGCTTTCAGAAAATCGCCATTTATTTTTGTTGGATAATCAACAGAGATTAAATTGCAATAGAAAAGTGGTGCCCAAATTCACTGGGTGAGTCTTTAATCGAACCTGCCACTTCATTTACAATATCCTTTCATTTTCATACTTAAATTCAAACACTTATTACATATAAGATTATTTCTTTGAAATTTAACCTTGTCAAATCGTTACATTAATGTACACTTTACTGAATTTTCTGAAAATTCAAAATAAAGAAAACCCGCATGATGAAAAAAGTTATTGAAAAAAAATAGCAACGTCATTAACATCACCCATTTACAACCTTCTTTATGTTCATGCACACTTAATTAGCCAAGATGGAGTACTGCCACCGCATCTGGGGAAATGCAACTCAGAGTACTTATACTCGCCTTGACTGAGTAAAAAATCGACTTAGCAATCTAGCTTCCTACAGCCCTTTTCTCACAGAAGAGACGTTGCTAGTCTTTCTCTACTCTGTCGTTATGGTAGGTGCTCGACTGAGCTCCAATCTCTGGCCCCTCTTCGCCCATAAAACATTCACAACAAGAACTCGTCTTCCTACCATCACTGCAAAGAACTTTCCTTTCCTCCTGTGTATACCTAAAACCAAATATAACTTCCAAGAGTTTTTTTCCAAGAACTTCCAGCTTGTGGAACACATTTTTTGTGGAACTGCTTCCTTTCAGACTACAGCATAGTCGTCTTCAATTCCACTGTCAACAAATACTTGTCGAGCTGTCCTCTTTAGTCAAATTCTATCCATTTTAAGAAATCAACTTCTGTCCATTTCGTACATCGTTCTAAATCCTCTTATAGTACTGTTTCATCATCCAACTGACAATCTCATTAACCCTTATCCTCGAGTGGCTTTTGATTTTGGTAAGTGGTGAATCATTGGTAATTTTTTTAAAATTGGCTATTCTGCCGGAACAAATGTAGCAAAATTAAATTGCTTGTGTGTTTGCCTAACGTTTTTTGTTACATTAAATTACTATAAAACGCTTCATTTTCTTTGTAGAGTGAAACATAAATGAACACTATTCGTAAGTGGGCTTGCTCAATTAAAATACTACACAGTGCTAATTTTCATTGACAAAGATATGTCAATATTTATTTATACATAAGCATTTTCTTATTTAGAGGATTTTCAATGAGATACACATCAAGGACAGTACTTTTAGTTACAGATTAAAAAAAAGATTTTTTTTGTTTATTACTATTATTATTATTTTTTTTTTGTCGTCTTGTCTCAAGCTTGAGGTTAGACGTTTTGTGAATGACTTCCAACTTTTCCTGTCTGTTGCCATTTCGCTTATGCCGCCCGACAGGATCAGGCCATCATCAACTGATCCCTCCATGTCTTAAGCGGCTTACCACGTGGCTTTGGGTCATCGACATTGATGTGGGACACACTTTGGAGCATTTCGGATGACTGACGGTGGACGACGTGGCTAAACTAGTTGAGACGTCGTTGTGCTACATACTTTCTCATGAAGGCTGGTAGAGTGAGACCAGCAATTTTCTCCATACGATTTAACTTTTAAAAAATGTTCATATTTTAATAAGTGGGTGGAGATTCCCTATTTACTTGCCTCCCCACAAGAGCAGAGTTAAACACAAGGTCGATTTTTAATGTGAGGAAAATCCAGCTCCCCCAAAAGGGCAATCTGGATTGGGACAAAATATTAACTGATTAAGTCTAGAAGGATCTCTCCCTCACTGACCTAAGACAGAAAAGATTCTACACTTTGATTCCAGCCCAAAGGCCGAGATCTATGAAGTCATTGCATTGTAATCCAACCAATCTGAGGGATGGGGGTGGGGGTGGGGGCAATGAGCGAAACAAAAATGAAAGTGAAGTGGTTATATTATCTGCTTATAATAAAAATGGATCGTATGAACTCTGTTGGTGAAAAGATCTTTTAAATTTTGTAAATTAATATATGACAAATAATATATTTGTTTATATTTTATTGGAAATGTTTGTAGAATTTCTGATGAGAAGTTTAATTAATTTTCTAATTGTTTTGAACTTTTTCATAAAGAAAGAAAGAAAGAAAGAAAGAAATGATGAATCTGAATTTATTTGTTCTAAAAATAAATTAGCTTTGAAACAATTGTAAAAAACCCGCTTTGTATGAAATTCTTTTAAATTAGTTAAAAGAGCTCTATTTTTCTATGAATGGCATGGAGCTCCCATCTTGCAGTTGACTAGTTTTAAGCAATATAAATGTTATGATTTTGTTTTAACTGTAGCAGTTATATAATTATGATCCGTTTTCATTTACACACTAGCTTATTCTTACTCGCGGAGTGATTGATACATTGTCCAATCAGAAGACTTTTGTGTGGGAGACATTTCCGCCCAACTTATTCATTGCCATTTTTCCCACTCTCTAAAAAGACAGTCAGTGTTTAAACATCAAGGTGACAAGACGTCATATTCCTGTCTTTCCCTTAACCACGACTAGTCGAGTTGAAAGACCCAGACTCAAACTCATTGTACATACATATCTACTGACTCACCATATTCTTGTCTGCATAACTCTTTGCCGACCATGCCTGTTATGTTGATGACACTGTATGAATAAAATTGATTTAAATTGTAGATGAGGAAGTGTGTCCTCTTTTTTTAACGGAAATCGATCAGATACGGCATGAATCCACTTGATGTAAGGAGCTAACAAGAACGAAAGATGATTATTGCATAGACAGGAGATGCCTATCGACCTTAGTCTTGAAAAGACCAAGGTTATAGGTAGGAGGAAACCGTCAGCAGGAAGAGGGTTCCACAAGCCTACAGTTCTTGGAAAGAAGCTACTAGAATAGGAAGTTGTATTACAATGAGGTATTAAAACAGCGAATTGATGGAGATCAGTAGACCAACGTGTCAAATGAGCTGAAACAAAGAAAGCAGGGAATAGATCAGACAATTCTGAAGAACACATGCCATAATAGTATTTATAGAAAAGACTGAGACTAACAACATCACGTCTGTGAGAGAGAGAAGAAAGAGTGGGGCCAATCAAATTACAGATATGTTTCTGAACCTTATCAAGAACCCTCAAATGAGATAGAGATTCACCAACCCAATGGCAACCTATTTTTCTTCCTACCCAGCAAGGATGGATATCGATGCAGCAACCCTTTCCTCGTACCATTCATGACTCTTCTTTATCTATCCTACAAACATAATAGCCTACATAACTAAATATCGTAATTGCAACGAATAATAAAGTGTTCAATTAATCCTAAGATTGTATACTACTGCCACATCAGGAGAGGTGTCGCACAGAGCATTCTTTCCTGCCTTAACAGAGTGCAAAATCGACTTCACAATCTAGTGGGGGGGGGATCTCTTCTGTTCCCCACAACCCTTTTCTCACAGAAGAGACGTTGCTAGTCTTTCTCTGCTCTATTATTATTTCTATGGAAAGTGCTCGACTGAGCTCAAATTATTGACCCCCTACTCATAAGACATTCGCAGCAAGAACTCGTATTGCTACCCCAACAGAAAATTACTTTCCTTTCTCCCTCCATGTGCCTAGCATCAGGTGGAATTTCCATTAACAGAGTTTCTTTGCAAAAGCTTCACACCTGTGGAACACATTGCCGCGGGACTGCTTCCCTGCTGATCACAACTTGGTCGTATTTAAATCCAATATCAGCAAATTGTTGTCATGAACTGCTCCATAAGTAATCAAACGCAGTTCATACCATTAATCAATGTTGGTACTTCGATAGTGTTCCTCATCTCTCGACTGGCAATCATTCCATCTCATTAACACTTATCCCTGAGTGGCTTTTGGCCTTCATAAATGGTAACCCAATAGTAAAAAGAATCATAAATACACAATGTTTTATAATTTTTGAGAATGAGGAGTGCTAATTAATATTATTTGGATTATTCGGACTACTATTCTCATCTTGAATGTTATTCTCACAACGTTTCAGCCGATGTAACCTCCGACCTTATTCAGGTGGATCTTTTTGAACTTCTGAAACTTTATTTCAAACTCAGCAACCTATACTCTTTATTTAATCCACGGGCGGGGGGGGGGGTAGATTGTTCTTGTTCTGTCAGCCATGACCGGGTAAAAGTGCTAATTTTATGTTATTCTTAGTTTTTTACCGCCTGGAGTAAGGATTGAACCTTCAAAAACACACATATATATATATGGTAATAAGTGGCTATATTACTTATCTAAACAAGTTTAGGTTTACGGTTGCCAAAATTCATACCAGAATTCTCCATATAGACATGTGGCATAACAGGTGATATCGTTGCTTAACAATCAGTTCTAAGTTACATTTTTCTACAGGTTGAAGGTTCAATCCTTACTACAGGCGATAATAACTAAGAATAATATAATAATTAATTAACACTTCTGCCCGAAATGAGAACACTCTACCCCGTGGATTAAATAAAGGATTTAGTGCAAAATTCAGTCTATGTTCCGGAGTTCGAAAAGATGCACTTGAAGAACGTTGCAGGTTGCACCGGCTGAAACGTTGTGAATATAACAACCAAGATGAGATTAGTAGTCCGAATAATACAAATAATATAAATATATAAATATGGCAACAACTAAATTAATTTACTCATAGTTTAAGAAATCGTTGCACCATAAAAGGGACAAAATGTCAGTCACTTTCTAACATTTTGGTGTCCATGGTCCTCACAACACCTCTATATTTTGCTAGATTGGCTAAAGAAAAGTGCCTATTTTAGCATCATTTCCTTCACTGTTGTTCAAGATTACACATTTACCATTCTATCTTTTTCGCTTTGTTGCATAACCCTGTGTGTGATTCATTTTTTTTTCGGGAGTGAACTGACAGATTATGCAAGTTATCTTTAAGTATATTTTATTGCTCTGATAGACATATGCAGCTGTGAAAACTGCAATTTAAGATAAACATGGAAGTAAAACACAGGGGAGTAAAAGGCAAAATATTTACAAAAAACAAAAAACACACATAAAACAATAATCAACAGATCCACATCCACAGAGTCACTAGATCCAACTTGAATAAAAAGAATCAACACGTCGGATATGGAATGGAGCCAGAAATAAAAAACGTATTTAGGATTGACAAAATAGAATATATTTTTGTGAAACAAAGTTATAACTTAATTTATATTTAAAAGCACACATTTCTTATCTATAAAAAACAACAAACTTTATGCTGGAAATGGGAACCTCAGTATTAGTCTGTTACAGAGCAACTGAACAAAAAATAATAATTCTTGCATTTGTAGGGTTTGCAGGACCAAATTTGTAGCAGCATGGCCGTAGCTTCGCTACGGCGTTGATAGAACAAAATGAATGATGAAAATAAAAATTGGATAAAATACAATATTTATTAGATCATCAATTAATTAAAAAAAAAAAATAAATAAAAAATAAAATAAAATTAAATAAATGAATGAATTTTTCATTTAAAATTGCACGATTGTTGATTTTCAAAATATTTCACTTTAATACATTCTAATCCGTGCTTCAAAGATGTGTTCAATTTCCTTACTTAAAAAAAAAGCGCCAATTTGCGCATAACATCGCCAGGACTAGACTTATAACGTCTTAAGAACTTGACGTATATTCGACCCCTCAGGGTTAATACCATCAATATGAGGAGGAAGAAAAGAAGAAAAAAAAAACTCTAAGACAGTCTTGCCTGACAAGGTTGTATTACAACGAAAATTCGGGGGGAAAAAAAAAATTAAATAAATGAATTTTTCATTTTAAATTGCACGATTGTTGATTTTCAAAATATTTCACTTTAATACATTCTAATCCGTGCTTCAAAGATGTTGATTTTCTTACTTTAAGGAATATATATATATAAATATTTTTCTTTTCCTTAATCCATGGATTAAGGAAAAAAAAATGTTTTAAATATATTCCTTGTTTGAATTACTGCTCTATCTTATATATTGAGCATTGACTTATCACGATAGGATATAATATAAAGATATAATATTTATCTTTATTTTTTTAATTGGATATATATATATATATATATATATATATATATATATATATATGTATCACAGAAGATCAGAACAACATTCGTACTGTCAGTTTCAAATTCAAACAAAGGGGATCTCTAATTGGTCTCCTTTACCGGACTCTCTTGTTTGAATTTGAAACCGACGGTACCGATGTTTTTCTGATCTTCTGTAATACATATATAAATAAATATTACGCTCTTATTTTTTGTTTCTTAATAATTGAGCACTCTGCTGAGGTCCTCTCCCACTAACCTTACATAAATATATTGTGTTAGTTAAACATGTTTTATCTCTTTTATTCAACATTCATGATTTTATCTGTTTTCATCCATTTTCCAACATTTACTAACAATTTAATTGTCAGTATGGATCATAGCACCTTTTTCTACGACGCAACTAAAGTCAACACCTGCTACACATTTGTTGACCCCAACACTACACATGCAACCATTATTAAATATTTAGAGAAAATGCAATCATTTATGGACAGTTTTAGCTACTTATCTCGTTGGCACTTTCAGGACTAAAGAAAAAAACTTGTGTTAATGCATCGGACGATGGTCTAGATCAGTGGTTCTTAACCTTTTTTCTCCAATTCCCCACTATTTAGTGAGCCAGCTCTCCATTCCCACCACAGTTATCACATGGAAATAAATACATACGAAAAGATTCGTTATGTTTTTTCTAAATATATTTGGCCTATAAAAAGCATACAAAAAAATGTAACACTAGCACTAGACGCATACAGGTTAATGAGACTTAAAATATATAATAATAAGGTACCTGAAGAGAAATAAAATGAAAAGAAAGTAGTGACAATCATACAAGAGAGAAACAAAAAACGAACAACAGAAATGGCATTAAATCAAGAAAATGGTCAAGATTATCATGGTCAAAGTAAGTCAACATTTGGATGTAATGTATTAAATTTTGAAGCAGTGGTTCTTCTGTCCGACCGGTCATTCCCCACTTGGCAACTCCGCCATTCCCCACCAGTGGGGAATTCCCCGCAGGTTAAGAACCACTGGTCTAGATGAACAACAAAGATGGTCTGCTCCTTTAGTTGAATCTCAAAAGAAGGGGTTCGCTTGGTAACCGTATTCTTTCGCCTATGGAAGCTGGCCTCTTAGCTTGACCAACTCTGGCTGCAAATTCCTATTTATCTATCCTATTTATCTTTCTTTCTATTGCTATTATGTTGTTAACCCTAACCCTATCCTATTTATCTTTCTTTCTATTGCTATTATGTTGTTAACCCTAACCCTATCCTATTTATCTTTCTTTCTATTGCTATTATGTTGTTAACCCTAACCCTATCCTATTTATCTTTCTTTCTATTGCTATTATGTTGTTAACCCTAACCCTATCCTATTTATCTTTCTTTCTATTGCTATTATGTTGTTAACCCTAACCCTATACTATTTATCTTTCTTTCTATTGCTATTATGTTGTTAACCCTAACCCTATCCTATTTATCTTTCTTTCTATTGCTATTATGTTGTTAACCCTAACCCTATCCTATTTATCTTTCTTTCTATTGCTATTATGTTGTTAACCCTAACCCTATCCTATTTATCTTTCTTTCTATTGCTATTATGTTGTTAACCCTAACCCTATACTATTTATCTTTCTTTCTATTGCTATTATGTTGTTAACCCTAACCCTATCCTATTTATCTTTCTTTCTATTGCTATTATGTTGTTAACCCTAACCCTAACCCTATCCTATTTATCTTTCTTTCTATTGCTATTATGTTGTTAACCCTAACCCTATCCTATTTATCTTTCTATAGCCATTATGTTGTTATTTTAGCTAGAACGATTTCTTCTCTACCTTTTTGACGTTATAATTAGGGGTCTATTTTATGGTCACGAATTTGTGAGAGAGTTGTTTAGTTTCTTACATTCCAAAATTGTGACTCGTAGAAAACCAAAACGAATGCCCCATTTTAACAACTAAAAACGAATCTGGCAGCATCTACACAATGTATTATCAATGTGACTTAAATGCAGCTTATAAATTATATTTGACACTTTTGTTGCAATTTAAAAAAAATATATAACACTTTTTCAGGTAATATATCGATCTTAAAAATCCAGCTTAACTTCATATCTTTCAAGCATATTATTTATTTAGAATAATACTAAGAATACATTAATTAAAATTTCATGAGAATCTTTTAACTTGAAAATCTGAAAATAGAAGATAATTGACTTGTAAGTTACCTGTGAAAATGGTCTGGTTGTAAACCGATGTTATTACCTTGCCTGATTATAAACAAATGTACTATGGGATATATATATATATATATATATATATATATATATATATATATATATATATATATATATATATATATATATATATATATATATATATATCCTGGGAATATGACAGCTGTTCAAAGATAAAAATCACAAATTTAAGACCTATCAAAATTTTTAAAAAATATTTATTATCTAGTATTTAGAATTATTAAATAAATAAAAAGTTGGAATTCTATAAACGTGTATCACTATTCTACTAAGATTTCTACTAACCATTCTATTAATAATTCTACTAACCATTCTATTTATAATTCTGTCAACGATTCCAATTATAATTCTACTAACCATTCTATTAATCATTCTAACTTTCCATTAACCGTTTATAAAACATGAATATTTTGTATTCCCTTTATATTTAGCTGCACACGTGCCGGGATTATTTCATTCTCTTAGCATGTGACAACCATATTATTCATATGACTTCATCATATTGACGAAAGATAAAAGGAGACAGTTGGCTAACATATAGCATTTTACATTTATTTAATGTTTGTCAGCATATATTAGTAACGTCGACTAGACATTAAAGGCATGTTAAAGACATGTAGATACATAAAAGTAAACAAAGAAGGTCACTAAGAAAAATTAATCCTAAACAAGAAATACAGTTTTAAAAAATAATAAACAAGAGTCGGACATAACAGTTCACATTGCAGAACGAATAGAGGAAATAAAACTCGGGATAAATCCACAAAAAACGAACAAACATGGCGGCAGAATTATAAGAAAATATGTTCATGCAAAAATCCTAAATAAAAACGTAAAATTACAATTGGATTCTGGTTCAGACGTGTCGATTATCAACATGCATACATGGAAAAGGTTGGGAAAACCGACCATGCTAAAAACCAACCAAATAGTCAGAACGGTGACTGGCAAAAAAATTAAATTTGAGGGTGAAATAATTACCGACATTACTTTAAACAGAACTACGAAAAAAGTAATAATGTTTATATTAAAAAACACCAATAATTTATTTGGCACATACCTATTGCAGCTATTCAATTTCTGGGGGTTACCAACCAAGATTTTTAGCCAGAAAATAAAAAAACCTTATGATCGAGTCAGAAAAACGAAAAAAGGAATTTGGTTCAACCATTAAAAATCGGATGAAATGGACTCAAAATAAATTGTCGACAGAAATTAAGGCACATGAGGACACAAAATTCATGCTGCAAATAGCTAACACTAAACTGAAATAATTTAAGTCAAATTTTTTGGATAACCAATTAAAGGTTAAAGACAGTGAATTCATGGTTCCAGAGCTGGAATCACTAAAGTTTCAACTCAAAGAGTTTTCAGAAGTGCTAAAGACTATGAAAAATAAGCTGACTTGTCTTGAAGTTGAATGTCGAAGCAAAGAAGACATTTTTCATTATTTAAAGATGGGCTCCAAAATCACAAGTCTAGAATAAAAAAAAACTGGAGGATATCAGATCTGAATTTGATAAAGGCCCTCAGTTCTCTCATAAGAGATACCTAAACCAAATTAGGGAACAACTATCAGACGACAGCGACAGCACAAAGAAGTTATTGTTACCAGATACAACACTTTAGACATACAGCTACCTCAAGCAGCCTCAGAATAGCGTCAATCCAAAAAGGAAACGATACTATGACTCCTGAGGAGGCAAGGCTTGGGAGGAGGGTGTTATGGTACCTTAACTATAACGGACTTTGGACTCTTCTATTTACCATAAATACTGGGAGCACCTGCTCCTCAGTGTTGAATCAACCCCAGTCTTTGGATTGGATAGCACCTGTTAAGGATTTGACAGTCGGTCCGGCAGGAACTGGGTCACTTTGGTGGCCTTTTGTCTATCTGTCGGGCTGAGGGGTTGAGTCCTGGGTGGTCCTAGGAGGTCCACCTTCCCAAGCCTTGCCTCGCCTCTTTGGGGTGGAGTAGGTTTGTTGCTTTTGCCTGAGGCACCCTTTAGGGGTGCTGGCTTGACTCTCTCTCACCTTCCGACCTTGTGTCACATATTCCTGCACTGGGAAGGAATTACATAGCTGAATCAACCTCAGTCTACACTGGAAGTCAACCCTTTGACACCTCCAAAGCATGTGGGCCTGATCTTATACCAGTAATAGTAATAAAAAAAAATGCTCTGCTGAATTCACCCCAAACAAGGCAGTTGCAACTGTAGACGTAAGGAGCTACTGAGAATTAGGGTGAATGTTTAGGGGATCATTCTAAATTGGGAGCTGTGCAGCTAGATGTTTATTCACATTAGTTTTAAATTTCTGCATGTCGGTACAGTCAGGGAAACAGGGAGCAGGGAGGGAATTCCAAAGGCCGGCAGCTCAAAGAAAGAAGCTTTTGGAGTAGAAAGCTCTCCGACATCTGGGAACCTCCGCAGTGAATGGATAGGATTTAGCTGATTGTCGGGTTGATCGAGTGTATTTACGTTGAGGGGGCTCTAGAGCAGCAAGTTCTTCGGAGCACATTCCATTGAAGTACTTGTAAAACAAGCACAAGGATGCAATATTGCGGCGATAGGACAGAGGCTGGAGCTTGGTGGATAGTGATGGACCTATTAGATTAGCAACTCTTTTTTGGACTTTGTCTAAGAGGGAGAGACTAGTGGATGATGCACCAGCCCAGATGTGACAACAATACTCCATGCATGGGTGAATGGTGGCTTTGTAGAGATATAGGATGCTTCCAGGTGTGAGGAGTTTTCTAGCACGGTAGAGGGAGCCTACCTTCTTTGCAGCAGCCTTGTCAATGTCTTCTATGTATTTGTTCCAATTCATGTTACCTGTGAATGCTATGCCGAGGAGTTTGAATGTTGGACTCTCAGGTAGGGTTTTATTTGCCATGTCAATCGGTGGTTGGAGAGGTTTCTTGTAGTTGTTGAAGGAACGAAGCTTTGTCTTAGCAGCATTAAATGATACCATCCATTTATGACTCCATTCCACTACAGAGTGGAGGTCACTTTCTAAAGATTCAGCCATTGCCTTGGATATGTGCATGTTCATTTTACTCACATGAAGAAAGTAAAGTGTAGTGTCGTCAGCAAATATACCCATCTCAGACACAATGTCATTAGAGAGGTCGTTTATGAAAATCAGGAACAATAAAGGTCCAAGGATCGCACCCTGTGGCATACCTGCATTTATGTCATGTTGTTTAGATGAACGACCATCGAGGACAACTTGGATCTTTCTGTTTGATAGGAAGGATCCAATTATATTAAATATTCGTCCAGTAATACCATATGAATTAATTTTTATTAGAAAACTTTTAAGCCAGACCTTGTCAAAGGCTTTAGATATATCAAGCGCTACCACCCTAGTTTCATCTGCCTTGTCTAGTGTATGGTATATGCATTCAGAGATCACCGTTAGGATATCCGCAGTAGACCGTGTTTGCCTAAATCCATACTGATGGTCAGAAAGAAATTTAGCATTAACAAGGTGCCGGACTATTGCTAGATTGATTAAGGATTCAAAGATTTTAGCGAAGAGTGGGAGTAGACTGATAGGGCGATAATTCTAAGAGTCAGTTCTATCTCTAGAATTCTTCAAGACTGGTACCACAGAGGCACTTTTCCAGCTATCAGGGAAGCAAGATTCAGCAAGGCATTTGTTGTAGAGTTTAGAGAGGACAGGGGCAAGTTCAGCAAAGCATTTCATTATTACTATTACTGGTATAAGATCAGGTCCACATGCTTTGGAGGTGTCAAGGTTTTTTATGACATGAGATGGGGTAATTACCAAGTGTGGCTTCCAGCTGCAGTGGGAAATTAGGGCGGTTTTAAAACAATATGGCAATCTGTTACCAAATGAAGGCTTCCACAGCGAAAACAGGGGCTCAGTGGTAATTTATCCTGTTTTTGATAGGGCTGGCTTGTTTGTGTAGTGGCGTGAAAATCCCCTTTTTGTTTTGAATTATTTTTGCGGAAGAGTTAATTTCGATTTTTGACATACCTTTTTTATGTGTGTAATGCCTGACTCTTCGGTATTCTTCAAATCTTGTTTAGCACTTATAAATCTCTGGCAGTCTTCAGCTAATTTCTGTAGTGTTAAATTCGGTTCACTTTCTAATTTATTTAGAACCCTCCGTCTGATCTCAACGTCATTTCTTGATACCAATCCTTGTACGAAAATTAAACATTTAAAGATATCAGCACTAAGTTCGGCTATTTTGAAATCGTCACAGTGTTTATTGACGATTGATGCGAACGTTGAATAATCTTTGTTGTCTTTTTTGACCAGATTCAAACAGTTCCAGCGTTTGTGAAACAAAGAAGTGCTGGGGCTAAATAATTCAGTTAAAAGATTAACAGTTTCAACAAAAGTCAAATCGCTCTTTTTCGAGGAAAAATGAAGTCTACGAACTTAGTATGTTTGGTGGTGCCTAATTTTTGGAGTAGTAGGCAAACTATTATAGAGTCTGCCCAATTTTTACAATCTATTTTGTATAGGTCTTTATATCTTCTAAATACGAAGCAATGGTTTTATCCTCGTCTGGGGAATAAGTGAAATCGTCAATTACACTCCAAACGGCATTCTGTGAGAAAGCATAATTTTCGTTACTTTGACTCCTAACCGATATTGAGGATATATATGTTGTGAACAGACAATGGCTAGGGGCAGGGCGGAACCAGCAAAATAAAAAAAACTTGCCTGGAGCATTTTAATACTCAACTGTGAACTCTCTGAAAGACGTCATGTTGACGTTTACTTCATAGGTGCGAAAAAAAATGTGAACATTTCAAAAGGTTTGATAAGTGAATAAGGAATAGGAGTAAGTGAACTCTAGAATATTTTTTTACCATAATTTACCAATAAAAAAAGAGTAAATACTGAACCTGGGAATGGGATTCCTAATCTACGGTCCTCTGGCCTTGAATCTTATGTTGTAAATAAACAATCGTCTAATAAATAAATACATTATGTTTGTTTCATTTTTTATTGTCAAGAAAAAAAATTAAAAGAGTAGTTTTTAGAATTGAAAATAAGGCTCAAATTTTTCCCATTCCGATACCGATTCCGATACCCCAAAAAGTTTGGATTTTTCCGATTCACAATTCCGATTAATCATCCCAACACTACCGTAAACATCATTGACATGATATGTATGATATCAACATCGATATGAGATATACCATATCAACAATGACATGAGATATACTATATCAACAATGACATGAGATATACCATATCAACAATGACATGAGATATACCATATCAACTTTGTATAATAAAATAGCCTTATTTTATTTACCTCTCCAGGAGGTTAGACACAAAGTCAGGTGTTAAGTTAAAAAGCCAATGCACTGGGATAAGTGCACTCTGACCTACAAACAATGCCTGAGCAGCCCCGTCAGCATTCCCCGGTGAGGCGCCTCAGGCAATTGACGATAAACTAACCTCTTATCAAAGAGAAGGTAAAACCTAGGAGGATGGACCTCCTGAGACTGAACAAGACCATACCTCAGCCCGACAGCAATAAATTCACTGTCGGACTGATTGTCAAGGACGTATCCCCGACTGGTACGAACAGAAATAAATTTGTTTAGTCTTATATCAAAGAATGAACACATTTTTAGCTGAATCACTAGTTATGACCTAGTTTTTATGAGATTTTGAATATTATAACCCTAAATCGTTTGACTTGTCAATTTACTTTATAAAGATTGAAAAGGGACATATAACAGATGAAAAGGAAGAAAACATGATTGAATAAGAACTTGTTTTTATTCCACCATTTTCAAAACTCCCTCTCACGGCAGGGGGCAGACAACTCCACATTTCTCACACAGGAATTACTTCCCTTAGCTAATACCTAATAGGGTTCATTGGAACGGTTTGAGTGGGACACAATGGGATACACAGCTAAATCTCGTTGAAACATCGGTTCTTGGTAAATCACCCAACTTAAGTGACATTGAGCCTAACCAGTACTTGGATGGGTGACCATTTGTGAATACCAGGTGCTGTAAGCAAACCCTCCATCTAGGTCTATAAATGGGGACAAGCCTTGCTGGGAATTATAACCGCTAAAAGACTAGCAACCTTTCATTGGGATTATTCCGGTCATTTAGTCCACTTAGTGCTATATAAGTGCTTTTTTCAGACTGAAAAAGGAACTTTTTTTAGACTGACACAAGATGTCAGATGGATAACTCTCATTCTTATGTTGCATGGCATGGCTAGTCAAGTGCGTGTTGGGCACACACTCTGAATTTGACTCTTCTCTCGTCTGATGATGAGTCTGATGATGATGGTCTAGTAGTAATTTGATTCTACCAGTACGCCATCTTAATTAGGACAGCACAAGCTGGTCGATCTGAAAAGAATGCCGTCAAAGAAACAATGATATCTGTTCTTATGGGTTGCATCATTTATTATAATTCTCCAGCAAACAAAAACAGTGAAGTATGGTTGTTTAAGGTACCCTATAGAGGGGAGACATGCCCCTAATGGTCTACATACCGGACATTAGAATACACGTCCGTCTTTGTTGAAATCCAAGAGAGAAGAGAAAGAGTGACACAGGAAGCGAAAGTCATCTCCACTATTCCGGATCTGACGTCACTCCTTATTCCAGATCTGACGTCACTCCTCCTCGAACTCAGTCAGGGGAGGGGCAGACAACTCGTCCTTCCCGTCAATTGCAGTATCGAACACTTACTGATACACCAGTGAAGGATTCCATCCAAAGTGGCATGAGAACCAGAGTCCCTATTTACATGACTCCCCACGAGGGAAGAGTTAGACACAAGATAGGTTTTTAATGTGGGTGAAAATCCAGCTCCCCAAAAAGGGGCACTCTGTATTGGTACGAAAATAAAAATTGCCTCGGTCTAGAAAGATTTCTCCTTCAATGATGGAGGAGAGAAAAGATGAAGTGTAGTATCAGAACAGATACTACACTTTGCTCCGAGCCAAACCAGAGTCAGAGTCAATATGGAACAAAAATCAAAAGAAAACGTGAAGAAAGCAAAATCTAAAGAAAGAAAATGGCTGAACCTCTGTGGCATAATTATTTTCTCCTTAAATTTCTTCTATCAATCGAGCAGGAGTGGACGCCTCTGAACGATTAAGACCATATCATTTTTATGTTTCTCCTTTCTGGCTGAGACCACCATCACTGTGTGCATCTGACCATTTATTGTTGAAACGGAGCACTGAAAATCAAAGATCGTCAGGCATTCTTTTCTAATAAATACAGAAACTTTATAATTCAACAACATCAGATTGAGAAAAAAACGTTAGATTTATTGAGTCGCACACCGCTAATTACATTACAATTAATCACTTAATTTCGGCTGTTTTTGTCCCAGAGTTCTGACTGGAACATAAACAGGAGAGTGTGTGTGTGTATGTAAAAGAGAGAGAAAGAACGAGAGAGAGAGAGAGAGAGAGAGAGAGAGAGAGAGAGAGAGAGAAAGAGAGAGTTTGTTAAGCGTACAGCTTTTAGGTTACAAGTTACTCAACTCATTAACTCATCTACTCTTGATCGCTTCTTTCCAAAACTCTTAAAATTCTTCTCACAGAGTCCTGTTCCTCATATATGACGTAATTTCCACTTACTTGGATTATAGACTTCCGTTCCCATCATTCTATATTCCCAGTCCTTTTTTTTGACCCCTTGTTTACAAAATTTCCTGTCTCATAACTTAACCGCTAATATATGTACTAGCTAACTCGTCCATTTGAATACTTAACACTAAGATCTACTGCAGCAAAACTTATCTATTTACTTCCCGTCCAGTATTAATTTGAGATGTTCTCTGTCGGAACAATGCTGTATTATAGTATCACACTTTATCACATCTAATTTCCTGCCTTATATCCTAACTGCTAATATATGTACTAGCTAACTCGCCCACTCGAATATTTAACATATCAACAAAAATATAACTTTTTTACTATGTTGTATAGAGTTTAAGTGAACTATTTCACAATACAATAACATTTTATTTCAGAGTAATTCATTCATTTTTTGTTAACTATCAACAAAAGATTAAAAGTTAAATCCCACGGTTTCCCTTTTTGATTTGCTGTTTATTATATTATTGAAAGTTTGAGATTGAGATATGAAATGCCGGTATAATGAAAAAGCATCACGTTTACTGTCGAATCCATCTGCAGGATTAAGCTACGCCTATTAAAATGTCTGCGGTCACAATTTTATTTATCCACAATGATAGTGTGGTCTCACAAAAATTCTCAGACCTACTAATCTTGATTAAATTCTTCCAAAATTTTTAATTAAAATCAACATATCAATTTCTATGAGCATTATTTTAGTTTATAGTTGAAATTTTAACTTTTTATTAAAAAAAAATCTTTTCATCTGATTGTCACTTTATGATTGATTCTATGACGTCACTTCCTCTTTCGCACATCTATACATCTGTTCTCACATTTTTATTCCCAGTCACTGTTGACATTTTGGTTTTGGTCTTTTGTCTGTATTATTTTCTCTCTTTAATCCCCATATACTAACCGCTAATATATATACTAGTTAATATATGAACTAGCTAATTCGCCCACTCGAATATTTAACACACAAATCTGATGGTATTACTGAAATTAAAGTGTGTAAAGGATCTGGTGAAGCCACTTGTTTTGAACGATTTTGACAGCACCCGCGATGAGAGGATTGATGATATAGAAGAGATATCCAATTAAAATTAAAATTTAAAGAAGAAACATACTTTCTTGGTAAGTGTATCATAAAATAAACTATTTCTATTTAACTTATAACAAAAAGGGTTATCTCCCCTTTTCTCCTAAATAATTATCCCCCGTTGTTCATTATGACGATGAATTACCTCTCTTGTATTCCAAAATGACCACATCTGATTGGACAAGACAATTCTCCTTGAGCAATCAACAGGCACTTAATTTTGACGGGCTGTAGGTGAAATCCTTTGTCCGCCCTCTTTTGAATGCTGTCTTTGCCCTGAGATAATGTCAAGAAACCTCTCTATTGAATGTGGTAGCTGTACCATCAACATTGTAAGGTACCTTCTCCTCATTTTGAATCAGACTCATTCAGGGAGTCGTCTATTTCTGATGTTAAATGGACACATTTTATAGTTGGTCTTTTAATTGATAGTCTCCACTAATTCGTTATTTTGATACTTCATTGTGATACAGCTTCCTATTCCAGTAGCTTCTTTCCAAGAACTGCGGGCTTGTGGAACTCTCTTCCTGCCGACTGTTTTCCATCCTACCTATAGCCTTGGTCTTTTCAAGACTAAGGCCAATACGTATCTCCTGTCTTTGCGATAATCATATTTCATTCTTGTTAGCTTCTTACATCAAGTGGCTTCATGCTTTGTCTGGAGCGATTTCCATTAAAAAAAAAGCCTAAAAAATACAATTAGTTTTGCAACAGACATTTCCTGTATTATTATTCAATACAAATATTATCTTTTATTGCTATCTTGTGCGCCTTCTTCTCTATACATTTTTTCGGCATTTAGCAAGTATCAATCAAATCGTTCTGGTAATAGAATAACTTCTGTTTGCAATCGGATGGTTTTCTTTCTGTAAGCGATTATGTGTAAGCACCCTGAAAAACTTGATGAAAAAAAAAACCCTACCACTAACCCTATCACTAACCTTACGTCCGAGTAACAGAGCCCAGTTTGGAGCCCAGTTTGAAAACAGGAGTGATTCTATAAAAATATCATAGTTCTTTCGCCAGAATCCCTGTCCATTTCAATAACAAACAAAATGTTTTTATTCTATTTTACTTTTTACTTGTTATATTATTATTATTATTATTATTATTATTATTATTATTATTATTATTATTATTATTATTATTATTATTATTATTATTATTATTATTATTATTATTATTATTATTATTATTATTATTATTATTATTATTATTATTATTATTATTATTATTATTATTATTATTATTATTATTATTATTATTATTATTATTATTATTATTATTATTATTATTATTATTATTATTATTATTATTATTATTATTATTATTATTATTATTATTATTATTATTATTATTATTATTATTATTATTATTATTATTATTATTATTATTATTATTATTATTATTATTATTATTATTATTATTATTATTATTATTATTATTATTATTATTATTATTATTATTATTATTATTATTATTATTATTATTATTATTATTATTATTATTATTATTATTATTATTATTATTATTATTATTATTATTATTATTATTATTATTATTATTATTATTATTATTATTATTATTATTATTATTATTATTATTATTATTATTATTATTATTATTATTATTATTATTATTATTATTATTATTATTATTATTATTATTATTATTATTATTATTATTATTATTATTATTATTATTATTATTATTATTATTATTATTATTATTATTATTATTATTATTATTATTATTATTATTATTATTATTATTATTATTATTATTATTATTATTATTATTATTATTATTATTATTATTATTATTATTATTATTATTATTATTATTATTATTATTATTATTATTATTATTATTATTATTATTATTATTATTATTATTATTATTATTATTATTATTATTATTATTATTATTATTATTATTATTATTATTATTATTATTATTATTATTATTATTATTATTATTATTATTATTATTATTATTATTATTATTATTATTATTATTATTATTATTATTATTATTATTATTATTATTATTATTATTATTATTATTATTATTATTATTATTATTATTATTATTATTATTATTATTATTATTATTATTATTATTATTATTATTATTATTATTATTATTATTATTATTATTATTATTATTATTATTATTATTATTATTATTATTATTATTATTATTATTATTATTATTATTATTATTATTATTATTATTATTATTATTATTATTATTATTATTATTATTATTATTATTATTATTATTATTATTATTATTATTATTATTATTATTATTATTATTATTATTATTATTATTATTATTATTATTATTATTATTATTATTATTATTATTATTATTATTATTATTATTATTATTATTATTATTATTATTATTATTATTATTATTATTATTATTATTATTATTATTATTATTATTATTATTATTATTATTATTATTATTATTATTATTATTATTATTATTATTATTATTATTATTATTATTATTATTATTATTATTATTATTATTATTATTATTATTATTATTATTATTATTATTATTATTATTATTATTATTATTATTATTATTATTATTATTATTATTATTATTATTATTATTATTATTATTATTATTATTATTATTATTATTATTATTATTATTATTATTATTATTATTATTATTATTATTATTATTATTATTATTATTATTATTATTATTATTATTATTATTATTATTATTATTATTATTATTATTATTATTATTATTATTATTATTATTATTATTATTATTATTATTATTATTATTATTATTATTATTATTATTATTATTATTATTATTATTATTATTATTATTATTATTATTATTATTATTATTATTATTATTATTATTATTATTATTATTATTATTATTATTATTATTATTATTATTATTATTATTATTATTATTATTATTATTATTATTATTATTATTATTATTATTATTATTATTATTATTATTATTATTATTATTATTATTATTATTATTATTATTATTATTATTATTATTATTATTATTATTATTATTATTATTATTATTATTATTATTATTATTATTATTATTATTATTATTATTATTATTATTATTATTATTATTATTATTATTATTATTATTATTATTATTATTATTATTATTATTATTATTATTATTATTATTATTATTATTATTATTATTATTATTATTATTATTATTATTATTATTATTATTATTATTATTATTATTATTATTATTATTATTATTATTATTATTATTATTATTATTATTATTATTATTATTATTATTATTATTATTATTATTATTATTATTATTATTATTATTATTATTATTATTATTATTATTATTATTATTATTATTATTATTATTATTATTATTATTATTATTATTATTATTATTATTATTATTATTATTATTATTATTATTATTATTATTATTATTATTATTATTATTATTATTATTATTATTATTATTATTATTATTATTATTATTATTATTATTATTATTATTATTATTATTATTATTATTATTATTATTATTATTATTATTATTATTATTATTATTATTATTATTATTATTATTATTATTATTATTATTATTATTATTATTATTATTATTATTATTATTATTATTATTATTATTATTATTATTATTATTATTATTATTATTATTATTATTATTATTATTATTATTATTATTATTATTATTATTATTATTATTATTATTATTATTATTATTATTATTATTATTATTATTATTATTATTATTATTATTATTATTATTATTATTATTATTATTATTATTATTATTATTATTATTATTATTATTATTATTATTATTATTATTATTATTATTATTATTATTATTATTATTATTATTATTATTATTATTATTATTATTATTATTATTATTATTATTATTATTATTATTATTATTATTATTATTATTATTATTATTATTATTATTATTATTATTATTATTATTATTATTATTATTATTATTATTATTATTATTATTATTATTATTATTATTATTATTATTATTATTATTATTATTATTATTATTATTATTATTATTATTATTATTATTATTATTATTATTATTATTATTATTATTATTATTATTATTATTATTATTATTATTATTATTATTATTATTATTATTATTATTATTATTATTATTATTATTATTATTATTATTATTATTATTATTATTATTATTATTATTATTATTATTATTATTATTATTATTATTATTATTATTATTATTATTATTATTATTATTATTATTATTATTATTATTATTATTATTATTATTATTATTATTATTATTATTATTATTATTATTATTATTATTATTATTATTATTATTATTATTATTATTATTATTATTATTATTATTATTATTATTATTATTATTATTATTATTATTATTATTATTATTATTATTATTATTATTATTATTATTATTATTATTATTATTATTATTATTATTATTATTATTATTATTATTATTATTATTATTATTATTATTATTATTATTATTATTATTATTATTATTATTATTATTATTATTATTATTATTATTATTATTATTATTATTATTATTATTATTATTATTATTATTATTATTATTATTATTATTATTATTATTATTATTATTATTATTATTATTATTATTATTATTATTATTATTATTATTATTATTATTATTATTATTATTATTATTATTATTATTATTATTATTATTATTATTATTATTATTATTATTATTATTATTATTATTATTATTATTATTATTATTATTATTATTATTATTATTATTATTATTATTATTATTATTATTATTATTATTATTATTATTATTATTATAATAATAATAATAATAATAATAATAATAATAATAATAATAATAATAATAATAATAATAATAATAATAATAATAATAATAATAATAATAATAATAATAATAATAATAATAATAATAATAATAATAATAATAATAATAATAATAATAATAATAATAATAATAATAATAATAATAATAATAATAATAATAACGTTATGGATATCAGCCATTGATTCTCTGTGTGTCTATATAAACTACAGTCACTATTTGGTCATTGAGATGCTCCGTGAATATATTTTCCCCGCTTTTTTGGGGTTTGAACAATTTGGAAAAGTTTATTTGTCCAAATGAAAAATGTTCCGCTATGTCCCAATAAATGTCCCAATAAATAAGAATTTAATAATTTGGTAAAATTATTAAATTTTCATATTTATTATTATTACTAGCAGGAAGATCCAATGTTGCTCGGGATTTAATGAGGAACGCTGTGTTCTTTTTTCACTCTGCTCATAACACCATATTACTTTTCTTTTCTTTTTTACTGTTCTCCCCCCTCCCCAATATAGTCAAAAGAAACCGAATTTTTGAAAACTCTCTGAATTAGTGTCGCGTACATATGATTTACATTTCATTAAAATCGGATATAAATATACATTTGAAGTTTTAAGAGGGTTCTACCCCCATAGCTCCTTTAGAGCAGGCAGACAAAGATTCAGCACATTTAGGGGCATATAGAGATTCAGGACCACTTCCATTATCTTCCTCAGAAAATTTCGTACATTTGATGTAAATTTCATCAAAATAGGATATATTTGAAGTTTTAAGAGGGAATCTGGCCTTATGGCTTCCTTAGGGGAGGGCACTTAAAGATTCGGGACCACTTCCATTGTCTTCTCCAGAAAATTTTATCTATAAATATACTTTTAGTTTTTATTTAGATTCTCTAACTTTTCTTTCTATAGGGAACACACATATACAGACATTGAGTTTTATTAATATATATATATATATATATATATATATATATATATATATATATATATATATATATATATATATATATATATATATATATATATATATATTAGGGTAGGTCGATTTTACACTTTTTTTTTAATATTAAAAAAAGGCACGTACCGAAAGTTGTATATAGACCTATTAAATACTCATGCAAAAAATTAGATCAAAAACTTCAGCAATCCAACAAAAGATATAAGCGTCAACTAATATCTTATAATTAGTGAACTTAAGGATACTTTGCTTGAACTTTGAATTCTAATAAAATTTGATTGACACCTTATTTTATTACTTAATTTTATATTATAATATATATATATATATATATATATATATATATATATATATAGAGAGAGAGAGAGAGAGAGAGAGAGAGAGAGAATGAAAAGGCATACATAGAAAGCGTTGATGAAATGGCAATAATAAGGAGAATATTTTGAAAAAATATTTTGAAAACCTGGACAATGCATTTAATTATGTTTTTTTAAATAAATTATTTATTTACTTTAAAAACTTGAGTACTTTCGGTGAATACACCCTTGTCAGAAGTATAAGCATATTTCTTTCTCTTCTTTTTTCGTTTAATCCTCCTTGATTGAGACATACTTATCGCAGTCAAGTTGAAATTCGTCTTGATGTTATCGACGATTAATGTTGATATGCCGCTGTGTGTATCATGCGGTTACGTGAATATGGTAGAATGAAAAGTCATACATAAAAAGCGTTGATGAAATGGCAATAATAATAATAATATATATATATAACTCAATGTATGTGTGTATGCATGTGTGTGATGTTTGTGTGTTCCCTATAGAACTACAGAAAGAAAGGTTAGAAGATCTCCATAAAATTTTAAAGTGTATTCTTATGTAAAATTTACAAGGGAAGGCAATAGAAGTGTTCCCGAATCTCTAACCCCTACCTGGTACCTGGTACCTGGTATGGCATTTACCCTGGGCAGGTTGAACCGGCTTCCTCCAAAGAAGAAAGTATCAAATTCACAAGCGGTCCTCAGTCGCATGTACATCCCAGTTAGACGAGATGACAACGTTAGGTTTTTGCAGTTCTTGACGGGAGGTGTCGACGTGCTCCCACATACAATGCCTGATGTTCCCAAATGGTCACTTATCTGGTACTGACCAGGCTCAACGTTGCTTAACTTCGGTGGTCTAACAAGAACTGGTGTGTCAACGTAATAATGCTGTATACGAATCTCTAAGTGCACCTCTAAGAGTGCTATGAGAGCATAACCCCTTTAAAACTTGAAATATATCTTTTATAAAATTTAAATCATACATATAAAATTTTCTGGAGAAGAGAATGAAAGTGGTCCTGAATCTGTATATTATCCTCTATGTGCCAAATATCTCTGTGTCTCCACCTCTAAGTGACCGATGTGATTGACATCCTAATATTTTATGATCGGAGTAAACATAAAAACAGAAAGCACCACAAAATTCACTTCAACAACAAAAGCTCAAACTGGGGCCATAAAAATCAGCTCCTAGAGACAGTCTAACAAAAAGGCGCAAAAAAGCCAAAAATGTTGATCATGTGGGCTGCTCTCCACTACGTCGGCCAAACCACTGGTCAAACAATATAAAAGCAGACCGCGCAACAAAATCTACCTTTTTTTTCCTTTTTTCTCTTTCCTCTTTCCTCTTTCTCTGTTTTCAGAGAATACAAGTTCGGCTACCCCTCGCCTTTGGGCGAGGGTGTGCCAGTGCGTCGGGTGACTACTAAACACCCACCCACCCCCATCCACCCACACACATAAAGGCTTACACTCCTATCATTCTTCAACGCACGCAACCTCACACTGCTGACAAAGACACACACACACATACAAATGCCTAAACGAATTATCAACTCTCACACATACACATCTGTACAACCACGAACAAAAAGCGACACGCACATTCACACACTTCGACACATGGTTACACTACGCACATACATACATACTCATAAATCACAGGTACGAACATTTATCATTTCTTTAACTGGACACTTGAAATGAACACTTAATGCTCTGTAATTTGTAAATATATAAATATTTTGTGTTACTTTTAAACTACGTTTTATTCTTCCTTCAACCATATGCATGTCTTATCCTTAATTCAACTTTCATACATGTTTTTCCATGTTTTATCCGTTTTTACTCTTTTAAACATCTCTTTAACAATCTAAATGTAAGCGTAGATCTTAGCATATACACCAAGACACAATATCTTACTAAGCTAAGGCCCGCACACCTGCAGACCCATGGTGACAAAACCCCTTAAAACTTAAAATACGTATAACTGATTTTAATGAAATTTAAACAATATGTAAAAGAGACTAATTCAGAGAATTTTCAAATATTTCAGCTTCTTCCGACTATAATATATTAGTGGGCGAAATGGGAGGAGGAGGGCAGTAAAAACAAAGAAAGTAATCTTGTGTTATGAGCATGGTGAAAAAGTACATAGTCGTGATCCTCATTCAATCCCGAGCAACGTCGGGTTTTCCTGTTAGTAGATTAATAAAATTATGTTACCACTTTTTGTGTCTGTGTATGTGTGTGTTTTTCTAACCTCTCCGTAACTTACACATTATTAGCTTTTATTTACTATTAATTGAATATTTAGTGGTTAGGTGAGAGAGCCGATTTCAGTGTGGGGTTTAAATCGTGAAGAAAATCAGAATGACCAACTTACTTGGAAGAGTAATTCGTCTGGGCAAATCTGACTGAAATAGAAATGTTGCATAAGCAAAAAGGGATCACTATCCTTTCACAAAATAACAACGGCTCTGCAACTAAAAGAGATAGGCAGTTTTATTTACAGGAACACAGGAACAAAATGAAGGTTGTACAATGGGTTGGTTAATGTAGACAAAACGAAATAACATTATTCTGGAGTCCCTCGATTCCGCTGGCCCGGTAGAGAAAGTAGGATCACATCTTGTTTGTTTACGAATTTTCACATTATACTTGATGACGACCATGTTGTAGTCAGTTAAAAACATAATAATAATTTGGTTAAAAAGACAAAAGAAGCGAAACAAAAATGAAAGTAAAAATACTCCCGAGCAACACCGGGTAGGTAGAACTATTTGAATAATAAACTTTTGCAACAAATTACATAATAATCAGATCAAAATATGAACTATGTTAAGAATAAAATGGATGAATTCAGAAATAATGGTAAAAAGGGAATTTACACGGGCATTATTGGGGTCTATCTGATGAAATATTTAAGAGAAAAAGAAATAGAGAATAAATAGAGCTAGTTTTTAAATTAATTTTTTAAAACCTTTCTCATTTGTGTTTATGATCGCTTATTTCCTAAATTAATTTCACAAGATTGGGTATTTTAGATAAATATGTTTACGGAGCCCCTAAACGTCCAAAAAAGTGACTGTGGTTTTATACGGCTGTATTTTATATAGACACCTGTGACATCATTATATAATAAGTAAAAGGTAAGATGAAGCAAAAATGACTTGCTTGTTTGTCTAAGAGCCTATTACACTTCATCTTTTCTGTCCTCGGTCAGTGAAGGAGAAATCCTTCTAGACTGAGGCAATTTAAATTTTTGTCCTAATCCAGAGTGCCCCTTTTTGGAGATCTGCATTTTCCGCCCACATAAAAAACCCGACTTTGTTTCTAACTCTGCCCATTGTAGGAAGGCAAGTAAATAGTGACGATTAGAATAATCATGGCAAAAATTGAACGATTTGAAAAATAATGAGGCGTCTTTTTAACCGGTTTTATTGTCAAGAAGCAGCCATTTCTGTCCGACTTTATCTGAAACCGTATTAATAAAACTGGGTTATCTAGACAGAAATAGAGAAAGACAGTTTACACGTTTATAGGCAACTTATGAAGTGTCACGAGTTGATTAAATTGTTTTATTTTTCAAAAGTAATGGTCGTCACTTTAAATTATAATATACTAGCTGATCCGACCCAGTGTTGCTTGGGATTATTTTATTGCAGTCAGTGAAAACCTATAGAAGTGAGGCGAAGTCCATTTCTAATATTCAAAACAACTTTATTGAGTCATCTCCGTTGTCGTGTGAATAAAAGGGAATGAATGAGAAGGATGTTAATAAATAAATAAGTCCTTTAGTATTGATGAAGAAAAAAAGGTTATGGAGTCCATGTGGTGTATGGAATAAGTGTCCTTAAGTAAGAGATAGAAAAGAGTTCATGTATGAGAACGTTTGTATAAGAAAGTCTGTACGTACGTTGAAGTCAGACCGTGCCCATGTGTGTATGTAAGTATGTGTGTGTTACATTATGTCCACATGTGTGCGGCTGTAGCCATGTTAGATCCTTGATGTATGACTGTAGCCATGTTGGATCCGAGGGTTTTCTTGTCGAAATCGAACCCAGAGCTCAAACAGCCCGTGAGAGTTTTGGTTCCAAGAGCGAAGTTTTGGGTTGGTCTGAACAATGTAGATGAGTTGTTGCAGTTTTGTCTCCTGCCCAAGAAAGAGGAAGTAAACAGTGTGCGATTCCTTTTATAATCTCTTGTTAGGTTCTCAGCTCGCCTGAGAGATGGCTTCTGATTGGGCAAGCCAGAAAGGAAATTAAATGCTTGCACCAATCAGCGACGCGCTTAGAAATTAAGCATAGATTCAAAATCAGTATGGTGGCTTGTTGTAGTCGTTTGTAGTACCGTTGCTACAAACCTGCCCTGGAATCTTTGACAAATCTATACAAATTATTACAGAAGTTGATGGAGTTGTAGAAATGTTGAAAATAATGGCCGACATTCCAGGAATTTTTGTGGAGTCGATGTAAGTATGTGTATCACATGTTGTGAGGATTGAACCTTCAACCGCCAGAAGACTGTCCCTTAGAAGTGATTATTACTTAACAACATGTATCTATTGCGCTACATGTCCGTGCCCCTCTATCTCTCTCTTTTCTCCTTTTCGTTTCAAGTACTAGAACAATAATATTTGTTGTCCACTCCTTTTATTTTGTCCAGACTAGCTCTGTGACATGCGTTTGTCTTCTCACTACCAGCCCAACTCTGGTGAGGTGCCTTTCTCAGAGTAAACTGGCTGTATCTCTGAAAAATTAAAGACATATTTCATGTGGTTTACGGTTCCACGCCTGACACATTTTTGCTTGTAACATACAGAGGTATAGACGACCAGAGGACGACAGATCCTGATGTCGACTCCTGGATTTTAACCAGATAGTTCTGACACTACCACGTTGCCACTGTTCCTACCATGGTGAGGAAGGATTGGACTTTAGGGTGGATGTGAGAAGTTGTTGGTGATAAGACTCATAGAGACAAATAAGTGTTGGTAGGAAGATTTGTAGACAGAAGTAGTTTGTCGTAGATGCAATTAGTCGTTGTCAATCGGAACTGATATCGGTGAGGTGTGGTGTTAGGTGACGAGTTTTTGTGTCATTTTTGATGCATTGCAACCAAGATGTGAAGCCAAACTGTCATTATATGGCTATGGTTTAACAGGTGCTGGACCCACCATTAAGTCTTATGATTGGTCAAATAACTTAGTCAATCAGAATAAGATCTCCGTAACAGTAGTATAGCAATATTCATAATTAAATTACAGCCTGGTAGCAGAATTAGATGCATATCTTTAATTGAATGTTAATTTTTTCTGTAAATAATATTATTTAGAATGTTGATTTTCAAGGTATGTAGATAGTCCTCATCATATCAAATATTGCACAACAGAAAATCTACTTACGGTTGCACAGAATCATCTCTTAATTAAAATGAGATTCATACCTTTATCAACGATTCACTGATTATGTTTTCTATCATATTATGACTTCAACATACTATACATGGATTCGTACTCCTGTCTAAGAACAGAGTTTATATGTTCTCTGGTTTAGTGACCACCTTCTTGCTTGGCTCTAAATGACCCATCATTATGTCTTTGAATTCATAATTGAACACATGGTCCTAAGTTACGAGGAACAAGGATTTTTGTCTGCTTTTGAATTATCTTAATATTAATTTTAGCTAGACACATTCATTGCATGGGCACATGTATGTAAATTTTTCAGACACAAAGACAATACTGCAATGGTCAAAGAAGGATGACAAACACAGGAATTGAATATAAAAATAATCAGTTTATTTGAACATAAACAGGTGTTGTTAAATATCTAGACCTGGTGTACCGAAAAGATCATCTGGCAGGAACGTCATCTTTTAGTTACGTCATCATTCTGAGACGTCATCATTTTGATGACGTTATTAAGTGTGCACGGGACAAACAAGATAAGATAAACAAACAAGATTCACAGAGTTTTAGTAGTATATAGATTATAAGTATATAGATAGATGAATAAAATCTTTTAAATTGTATAAGCATTTTTCTTTTCATAGCTTTTAAAATAAATTAAAACTAGTGGGTAAAAGCAGCAATAATTCAAATAAGCGTAATGCCATTTTTATTTTCAGATTCAGCTGAGTCTATTTGTTGAAATATTGGTCTTTCTGACGTCGCGTGTTAAAGGTCATCCGTTTGCCTGCCTGCCTGCCTGTCACTGTTATTGTTTTGAAGTCGGTGTCAACAAAACGACTACAACTAGAAGTTCATCCTTTTTTCCCCTCTCTTCCTGGTGCAATTCTAACACCGTTTCGAAACGGAATCCGGCTCAACTTGCAATCGCAAATGATCTCATTTCTCTCAGCGATCAGAAACAGGCTTTCTTTTTCATCACGTTATCACCGACAAATATCGACATTTTCTCCCCTTTTAAGGCGTAATTGAGTGGTTTGGGCCGATTTAGAAATGTTAACTGTTGCTTAAGAAATATTAATTTTTAAAGAGGGGCCAAAAAGGGTTCCACTAAATCCACACACACACGCAATAAAAAAATCAAACGAAAATAACAAAAAAAAAACAACAAAAAAACGAAAAAGTAAATCTCTCCCGGAAATACACGTGTTATATTTTGTTTAAATCGCAAATTCCCAATTAATACTTAAAGACAAACCCCAAAAACACCCTTCTCTATGGTGTACTCATTTTTAATCATATAATTTTTAGAATGGCTGTATTTGAAACGAATCCAACCATTAAAATTCTGGATGATACTATCCCATTGAGTTGTACCATTGAAAGTGCCGTAAATGTTGGATCCCACACTGTAAGTATTTGATTTATTTAATACCCCAGTTTTTTTTATTTTTCAAAACTTGTCTTTGAAAAATTATGGCATTAAATCTTATTTTAGTCACGTAAATTATTTACCGCGAAATGGGTTTCGTTATTATTCCTGTACCCAACTTATTTATATATTTTTTACTAAAACATGGTTTTAGTAAAATAATAACATTAAAACAGTTATAGCTAGTTTCATCGTACGCGTGAAACGTCGAAATGAAAACTCTCCTGGAAAAAAAACAAGACTAATCTCCATATTTATAAACAAGTCGAGAACGAAGATAAAGGCAGATAACTAAAGCTGATAATTTTCTAGTAAATAAAAAAAGAAAAGAAAACATTAGTCTAGAAACAGAATAGTTAACAAGTCCCACCCTCTCCTCATGTTAAAGAATGGGTTTCTAAATGACGTTATTTAGAAACCCATTCTTAACATGAGGAGGCCGAGGTTCTAGGGCTTTATTAACTATTCTGTACCACCTTCACCACATTTGCATTTTTTCTTTCTTTTTTATTGTAAGATTTCAATAAAACTTAATTCTCCCCCCCCCCCCCCCCCCCGAAAAAATATCCCCACTCCTTTATTTGAACATTATGAACTTCAGTTATGTGCCTTTTTGGACCTTAACTTTGTTCACTTCTTTAGGCAAGTTTACATTTCGACGTTTCACGTGTACGATAAGACTCTCTATAACTTAATGTTTTTAATGTCTTTTTAATTTTAAACTAAAACATGCTTTAAGTAAAAATAAGTTTTGAGGATTTAATGACGAAACATATTTCAAACTAAATAATTTACGTGATTGAAATAAGAATTAATCTCCCACGAGATTGATCCAAAATTCTTTTTTAAAAAGCGCACATGTACTCAACATAATGAAATAAACATGCACCATAAAGATGAATTGTTTGTTTTAATAATAATAATAATATATATATATGAGTGGAATATTTAGTTTAGTTATAAAATGTTTACTGGCTTTTACTTTTAATTTATTCGAGTCATCAAACTTTTTATTTTCATTAGATTTCGTTATTTCTTCTGGGACCACCCCTTTCTAGAATCTGTTTCACTTTTAACGTTTCTGAGAGAAGAACCATCAGAATTGATACAACGAGTTTCTATGTTCCATCTCACAGGTGAAACAAACCTGTTTTAAGAAGAATGACAAGAAAAACAGTTTTAAAGAGTCCAAAAAATAAGTTGTTTTAATTTTTTCTTGTTAAACACAAATTGAATTAAATCAAGGATGAGTTCCAGTTCATTCTTGTTCCTCTCTTTTACACCGACACGTTTAGTTACATGAAGTCGCCAGAGGACAAAAAAAAATGACGTTAATTATCAAATTAAATTCATTAACTTGTCAGTCACTTGGTACATGAAAAAAGAGCTCAAACTCCCACTTAAAATACTGTTGTTTTTTTGTTGTTTTTTTTTTTAAAGTTTTGTCGATATTGAATTTTTTTTGCTCACACGCCCCTATTCCGAATTTGTGATCGTGGGCCGACATCAGTTGACTGTTTTTCTTTCACCAAAACGATCAATAATTCATTTTAAGTTTAATTTAGACGTTTTACAAAGGATATGAATGATTGCACACTAAAAATAATTAAATTTAAAAGAAAATTAGTTTTTTTTCTTTTAATTCAAATTATTTGATGGTTTTCAATGAAGTATAAATTCCATTTTTACTTTATATTTAATTCTAATTTTAAAAAATATTTCAGCAAATTTTAATAAATTTTGAGGTAAATTCGTCGTTTCCCAGCCAAAACGGCGGACAATGAATCGGCTGCATTTTTCTGATTTTTTTCCGATTTCACTAATAAGTAAACCCAAATAAATTGTTTCAGACTCATTTCCCAACTGTATTTCCTTTAAAATAATTTAAGTTAAATTTTAAATTAGTTCAAAACAATTTATTTGGGTCTACTTACTCATTTGTAAGGTCGGAAAAATTCAGCCGATTCATTGTCCGCCATTTTGGCTGGGAAACGACGAATTTACCACCCGTTTCTATCCCAGAACGGATCAACGTTGTCAATCAATCACATACGGAACACCCAGGCATACCCACCGCTTGGGAACGAGGAAAGCTATCACCTCGTTGACATACTCGACAAATTTACAAATTTTAATTATAAAATTTTCCCTGAAAAAGATTTAATGTGACTTTTTAAATTTTTTATTATGACTGTTTGGTGCAGGAAAGACAGTCACAAATTCGGAATAGGGGCGTGTGAGCAAGAAAATTCAATATCGGAAAAAAAATTTCAACAGCTAAATTATTTTGGTACTTCTACAGAAGTTGAACCGAACCAAGCCGACTTTTGCCGAACTAAACTTAAAACTCAAAACAGTTCGGTTCAAAGTTTGTAGAAGTATCACAATTTTATATTAGTTGGATTATTTCGACTACTATTCTCATCTTATTATATTCCCAACATTTTGACCGATCATGTAACCTTCGACCTTCTTCAGGTGCATTTTTTGAACTCGAGAACCTGGATGCCATCCAGTGAAGTGAATTCCGACCCCTTTATTTAACCCACGGGGGTAGATTATTCTCATTCTGTGAGCGATGACCCGGTAGATGTATTGGTGCTTCTATAGGAGGAGACCCATATCGACCTGAATTTTTCCAATTGCGATTTATGGAACCAACCGGAAACAGCCAAAACAGTTTACGATTTGAAAGCTGCGCAAAAAAATGTAAAAAAGCAGACGACACTAAAGCATACGAATGCAAAAGGGTTAGGTTAGAGTTTTGAAAAAATGTTTAGACCCCCCCCCCCCACACACACACACAAACGAATTAGGCACAAGGCCTTAAAAGTGTGGGGAGTTGGGGTGTCATTGGTCATCCTGTTTATTCTACTCTTAACTAGACTCATTCATAGTCACAACAATACCACATATACTCTAAGGGCCGTGTTACATAAAATATCCCCGATTGTTGAAATTTAAAACCAATTCATTGGAATAAAATGGGGAGTGGGACAACAACAAAAAGACAAATTAGTAAGACCTTCCTAACCCTTTCGAAGAAATAGACCTTCGACTGTTTTCCGGTTTGTTTAGAACCGAAAACAAGTGACATGAGTGGAAGGAAATGAAATAGGGATGGAGTATGGGAGTGGATGACGTCCTTCCAAGGTACAAAACAATTGGGGAGGCCAGGGTCAAAATAAAAGTGTGGAGTAGGCATCTTGGAGGAATTCTATTACCAAAATATTAAAAAGCATGAACAGGACTCATTCGTTCGACTTGCTAAGAGGCCACATTAACTGGGCTGGGGTTTGACAGAACCAAGAATCGAATGCACCATGCTCAGTCAGGGAACATCTACAAATCCTTGACTTCCCTTCGGTACGCACAAGCTCGCAACTTTGTTGAATTCCATGGGATGTAATCTATCACATCTAATTTTAATCTTAAGCTGATGCTTAAAGAAAGAAATCAGATCCTGATCAGAAAGACTCAATCCCCTGAAATCCGCTCAGACGTGTCTTCCATATCCTTATGGAAAACATTCCCTGTCACAGACAAGGTGGGTTTCACAAACAGGAAGACACTTCTACCCCGAGAATTCCCATATGTTGGGAAGACGTTAAAGTTTCCAGTCAGCACCTGAAAATCTAAGGATGAAACGTAGTAGGTCTCCTCAATTGCAACCACATCCACTCCAGAGATCTCTCCAAACACGAACCACCTGATTTTGAGACTTTATGCCCCTTGAATTCAGACTAGTCAAATAAAGAGCCATCGACATCTCAAGCATTATTGCACACAGTTCCGAAGTCTGCCGAGGAAGGACGCTGATGCTGTTCACTATACTCAATCTTGCCAGTTCTTTGGTATCCTAACCGCTACATGTGATACCACCGACATCTGGAGGAAAGGTTAGTTTTATGGCCCGACATAATGAGGAGTGAACAAAAACCAAGACCCTTCTCTTACATTCAGGTAGGTTTTCCAAGAAAGGTTTTTCTCTACCTTCAGCTTCATTCCCAGTATGGCCCCCTCTGTGGTTTCCAGATTTTTCCAGACAGTGTCCTATCGGCTGACTGGAAGTCTCACAAAGGTTGCTATGAGGGGAGCCTCCAGGAAGTTGGTAGGGGTCTTTCATTCCCCGCCTCCCCCTCCGCATTGTACTGATGTCTGACAGGGGTTTACTTTGATTTTTGCCCAAAGGCCAAGAAATAGCTTGAGTCAATATGGGTAAGATTCCTAGTCTTTTATTAAGAAACTAGCATAGCAGGGCTACCCAGCGTTGATAACAAAATAGAAGAATTTAAAAATTGTGTGTAAAATCTTTAAGATTTCTCTGCCCCCTTTCCCCCTCTTTCTTTTTGGTTCAATGTAATAAAACCAAGAATGTTTGTATACAATTTAGTACTTCGAGCTCAACTGTGTGACCAGTTGAGTGACAAAATAAGTAAAACTGAAGGAACACCAAAAAGCCAGTTTTTATGAAAGCTGGAATGTTTCACTATGCCAAGATGGGCAAGTCCATTATCTGATTGGCTGCCAATCTCTGAGTGATACTGATGGTTAGGGAGAGTTTTGACAATGCAGCCTGTTCTGTCCCATCAACAATTATTTGCGCATTGTATTGATACTCTGTCTCCTTCTCGAGTGAGCATAGAGTATGCGCTGTGCAGCTGTACCGCTCGCTGAGTTTAGCGTCACGTTGAGATAAGCTTACTTGTGATGCTAATTGGAATGGCGAGCTAGTGTGGTATGTCTCTTGGTGCTAATAGTCCACCATTTTGCATCTTTTTTGCAGTGATTACCATACTGCTGCACCAATCGGTAGGGATACCAACAGGTATTGGGGTAAGAATGCCTCTTTTGACATCATCCCAAAGTATGTGTCATACTTGCTCTTTGAAATAAGGCACAGGAATTGGGTTGTATCTGGCTTTAGGCACCGATCCCTCTTTAAAGTGAATATGGGCAGTGGGGCCAGACATAGATGGGAACACCCCATCGTTTTTGAATGCTGTCTTGGCAAAAATGCTCTAGGAGTCAATCCTTAAGCCTACCAATGTTTTCTTCCGTTGAGGGAAAAGGAAGCCTTGGCAATTGATTCACGCATATCAATGTGTTGTATTACAATATTTGCCTGGGTTGAAAATGTTGCCGCAGGGTTTGGGAAATCTTACTTAAATAAAGTCGCTGGATCCCCTTACATAAGTAAAGGGCTTGCTTGGATGTTCTTCCCTGAACCTCGAATTTCACAGGTAACCATCCCTAACATACGAGTGTGAAATCTTCCACAGCCCAAGCGATTTTTCTTGATGGGACTAGGTTATTCATTGTGAGCCCCATGTTAAACAGATGCCTTGGTTCCCCATGACATATAGTGACCCTCACTATCAGGGAAGATCTTCAGCTTTCTTTGGTAGTCATCAGAGATGTTCTTCGTCTGTCTGGGACCTGGATTTGGTGAGAATTGGATAATATATGCATCTATTTCTATTACTTGATTTTCACTTGTCGTATATGTATCCCTTGTTTGGTTAAATGTGATGCGAGCGATAAGAGAATCCATGGGAGACTTGTCAATCCCAATACAAAGTTTCTTTGCTCGGCACACTCTTGAAAGGTGCTTAGGTTTCCCACTAGTACTGCATGTTTGATGCCATGCTGGACATTTTAACTGACAGGAGCTTGTTCTTTTATTAGCTTGAGCACTGTTTTTTTGCTTGCGGTATGTAGACATCCGCGCAATAGCCATGTTGGAGGTGCCAGTCATTAAAGTTTGGTATCGCAATGGCAATTTGAATCCCTCAGAATGGCGAACATTTTGTTTGAGAGATTTAAGTGTTCCGGCTTTCACCAGCAGGTCTGCTTGAAGTGTGTCATTCGCTATTCCCCTGATGAGTTGGTCCTTGATATACACGTTAGACTGATCATGCTCACAAAGGGGGCATAAAAAATTGCAGTCCAGGACTGTGGTCCGGAGGTGGACGAGATGTTTCTGTATTGTCTCAGTCTCACCCATGGAGGCAAAAGTAAAGTGATGAACGATAGGATTTGACCTCTATCATTCCTAGTAGCTTGTCTGGGTCAGTGGTGAAGAATTTAGGATGGGTGTTGTACTATGGCATTCTGGACGAACTCATCAGCAGAATTGTATCGCTGAATGTTGGCCTGAAATGTCGGCATACCTGTCATTTTGGTGAATACTTTCCAATCAATTCTGAATTGTTGGGGGATCATTTCAAGATGGAGACGGGACAGTTTGACTGCTGATGCCTTAGCATAAGTTGCCTGAGCAGGCAATTCCTTGGCTTGTTTAAGGATTGAGAAATATATCTTCATTCAAGCAATATTTGCATATGGAATATTGAAGCCTGTTATGCTGGTGTCAATTTGATTCTATAGTTTGTCACTGTTTGTTTGCTTGTTCATTTGTGTACATCCTAGCGTCCACATCACTTGACCAATCATCACTAAACTTGGTCAAAATATCTTTAATTTTGGGATATCTAGGTCAAGGTCATAGAAATGGTGAACTTCACACTTTTGGCTATAACTTTGGTTCTGCTCATCGTAGAGGCTCACTACTTGGCCCATATTGTAGACAATGAAGTCCCGCATCTTATTTGACCATGAAAAGTTTGATCAATTTTGTCGGAATTTCAACTGCTGATTTTTTTCCCAAATTTGATGTATGGATCTGATAACAGTAACCACCATGCACAATTTCCGACTGATAAGATAAATAGTTTTTGAGTTATCGTTTCCGTGACATAACTTGGGGAATACTTCATACAATATGGAGAAGTTAAGATTTTAGCCCATCCTTACGTTGCCAGATGGAGGTATGCAGTCTCACGACTGACTTATGTTCTTGTTTCAGCATTGTTTTTTAAACAAATAGCAGTAAGAATGAAAAAAGCTCAAAGGAATTAGAAGGCCTGAAAATAGCATCCATCTTCTTCTTATTTGAAGCATGTGGTCATACGACTGTTTCCAACTTCTTTGTGCAGTCCTGTTCATCATCATTGCACTCTGCAAGATCTTTCAAGCTGCATGGATTGGATAGTAAAGAGCAGACAAGGCAGTGTTGCATTGTATAGTCCTTTTCTCCACATTCACAGATGGTTGGGTTGGTTTGGTTTAGTAGCCCCATCTGACCATAGCAGCTTTTGAGTGTCCCCATTTCCATTCTCATGCGGTTGACTGTCCTTCACTGGACACATGGTGCTTTTGAGCCAAGAGGGAGAGCTTAAGAAGGGAGGTTCTTATGTCAGTAGGAGGGGGTAATTCTCTAGCTCTCTGGTCCACAGCTGCAGTCTGGTCTCTTTCTGAAATGTTATTAGGGGCTGGGCATAACTGAGGAAGCTTCTCCTTGATGTCAATCGTTGGGCCGTTGGCTTACGTCCATGAAGAAGATGCCATTTATCATTGGTAGCCTTTGTGATCTTTATTTGTCTGGCAACTTCACATCTGCATGGGCAATGCCAGTGAGGAAATGCAGGTTGTTCAGATTTGTAGGCTTTAGACAACTAGTGATAAAGTGTCAGGTGTTGTCCAATGTTGGGTCTAATTTATTGGCATTGGTTGATATCTCTCGAATATGACACATATACTCTGCAGAGGAATAGCACAGGGTCAAGACCGTACATCAGAACATGCATTCATAAATAAAAGATACAAAATATAAATACAACGGCCACTCAAAAGAAATATTACGGGACTCAAAATAAACAAAAAGACTACATAAGTAATTGAAGCTATTGTGGATAGTCACACAAAAAAACATGTACAGCATTTTACACAATTTTCACCAAATGTTCTAAAAAAGGACACTATAAAAAATGGACAGAACAAAGAACACACAAAAAAAATAAAGCCAATCAAACGGAAAACAAAAACAATCTGTATTTACGTTCCATAAAACCGGTGATAAAACGACAATGAACAATAAATATGAAAATAAATAAAACTAAAAGCGACATGAAAATTTATTCTGAAGCAGGAGTTACCAGAAAAATACTACTACAAATAAACCATTGCCAAAGGTTATTAAAATGACAATAAAGCTGACAGCTTATAGCGACACAGACATACCAGTATTAGTTAAAGAGACACCATTCAAATATAATAACAACATTCATTGGCACAAAAACAAACTCAACTCCAGTACTAGATGCAAATACAGCAGAGAAATTAAAAATAATAAAAAGAAAATCAAATCTAGAAACAGACCTAAACAAACATGAAAACTGCTTTGATGAAATTGGCAACCGACCATACACACACCAACCGACCATACACACACCAACCGATTGTACACACATGATCCAACCGTACACACATGAACCGGCTGTACACACATAACAGCAGGCAAAAATGTATCCCCAACAATATATTCACCAAGATTCTTATTTTCAATAAAAAAGTAAACTTAAAACAAAACTAAATAAAATGCAAAAACAAGGAATAATAATGCCTAAAACTGAACCAACCAACTTGGTAAATTCACTTGTAATAGTCGCGAAACCAAATGGAAAACTAAGACCATTTCTAGATCCAAAAGATTTAAACAAAACTATTTTAAGAGAACATAAGCTTTCAGCGGCAGAAGATATCTTTGCAGAAATGAAAAATGCAAAATATTTTTCTGAACTCAATTGATCAAATGGATGGATACTGGCAAATCTCAGTTGATAAGGCAAGCTCTTACCTACTCACTTGTTCTTGGCCTTTTGGCTAAGATCAAAGTGTAGTATCTGTTCCGATGGATACTGCACCCCATTGACTGGTATTGTCTTGGCCTTTGGGGCTTAATTTACGCCGGTCTATGGGTCTGTCCTGTGCAGTTCTAGGAGGTCCGTCCTCCCTCCCAGGCTTCACCTCCCCTCTTTGGTGAGGAGTAAGTTTATTGCTTACTGCCTGAGGCGTCCCTACCGGGGAATGCCGACGGGGCTGCCCAGGCAATTTTTAAACCCCACTTTCCCGACTCGACCTTGGGTCACATCTTACTTGTGGGAGTAAGATAAAAACTGGCCTTGTGCCTAACTCCTGGAGAGGAGTAAATCAATACTCACTTTTAATTCACTATTTGGAAGATACAAATTTTCAAGACTTCTATATAGAATACACGGTGCCAATATTTCAAATCCAAATATCTCGAATCATAGAAGATGTCAAAGGATGCAGAAATGCACAGGACGGCATTACAATATGCTATAACACTCAGGAAGAACATATAGAAACTTTAGAAAAAGTTTTTGAAGCAATAAAAACAAATGCAAATTCCTTCAAACAGAAATAACATGTCATCTATTAATTTAGGTAGTAATAAAAGGAAAATTTACACAATAATAAACATGCCACAGCCAAAATGCAATAACACTTCCTAGAAATGACAAATTACTTGTGTACATTTCTACCAAATTACTCTGACCTATCACAACCACGTCAAACACTCCTAAAGAACATAAAATGGTTATTTGAACAGTCACAAATAGAAGCTATACAAAAACAAAAACATAATCACTAGTCAATCAGTCCTACAATTCTACAACCCAAATCTTCCAACTGAAATAATAACAAACTCTAGCCAATATGGACTATGTGCAGCACTAGAACCATATGGGCTATGTGCAGCACTAGAACCATATGGGCTATGTGCAGCACTAGAACCATATGGGCTATGTGCAGCACTAGAACCATATGGGCTATGTGCAGCACTAGAACCATATGGGCTATGTGCAGCACTAGAACCATATGGGCTATGTGCAGCACTAGAACCATATGGGCTATGTGCAGCACTAGAACCATATGGGCTATGTGCAGCACTAGAACCATATGGGCTATGTGCAGCACTAGAACCATATGGGCTATGTGCAGCACTAGAACCATATGGGCTATGTGCAGCACTAGAACCATATGGGCTATGTGCAGCACTAGAACCATATGGGCTATGTGCAGCACTAGAACCATATGGGCTATGTGCAGCACTAGAACCATATGGGCTATGTGCAGCACTAGAACCATATGGGCTATGTGCAGCACTAGAACCATATGGGCTATGTGCAGCACTAGAACCATATGGGCTATGTGCAGCACTAGAACCATATGGGCTATGTGCAGCACTAGAACCATATGGGCTATGTGCAGCACTAGAACCATATGGGCTATGTGCAGCACTAGAACCATATGGGCTATGTGCAGCACTAGAACCATATGGGCTATGTGCAGCACTAGAACCATATGGGCTATGTGCAGCACTAGAACCATATGGGCTATGTGCAGCACTAGAACCATATGGGCTATGTGCAGCACTAGAACCATATGGGCTATGTGCAGCACTAGAACCATATGGGCTATGTGCAGCACTAGAACCATATGGGCTATGTGCAGCACTAGAACCATATGGGCTATGTGCAGCACTAGAACCATATGGGCTATGTGCAGCACTAGAACCATATGGGCTATGTGCAGCACTAGAACCATATGGGCTATGTGCAGCACTAGAACCATATGGGCTATGTGCAGCACTAGAACCATATGGGCTATGTGCAGCACTAGAACCATATGGGCTATGTGCAGCACTAGAACAAGAAAATAATGGCAAATGACAGTCAATCGCATATGCATCGTGTGCAATGCCACCTAAAGAGCAAAATATAACACAATTGAAAGGGAAACCCTCAGTGTAGTATTTATATGGAAAAGATTTCATGAATTAATATATGAAATACATTTAAAATTTGAAAATAACCACAAACAATTGAACCAAATATTTAAAAAATTAATCATAAAAGCACCACCTAGAATTCAAAGATTTATATTAGGTATCCCAAACTAAAGTTTTATTTTCATTATACTTAAAAACTTTTAAAATTAATGTTTGCATGTATATCTTTGCAAAACATAAACAACGGTACCAAATTTATTTTGGTAGCACAATTAGATACCAAATTATGATTAGAATAATGACAAAATTTGCCATCTTGTGTGCGATTGGTACAATTGTCACAGTCCAGATTTTTTTACGTTGATCAAACTCCACTTTGAAGTCTGGCCAATCAATACAAAGTGCGGCACACACCGGTGCCTTAGGGGATTTCACAGTCCCAGCTGGTGTAATGAGAACACCACCCAGTGCCTTAATAGCATCATATCCGAGCAATAGGTCGAAGCCCAGTATGTCACGAGGACATTGATTTCAGCAGATACACCAGAGTCCATGCAAATCTTTACTAATGCTACTCCACAGCACGCCTGTGTCTCGCCATTTATCGTTGTTATTTTAATGCTCCTCTTGCTCCTAACCTTGCGCTCACTATGGTACGGGAGCAGCCTGAGTCCAGAAGCACTGAGCAAGGTGTTTGGTTAACATGCACTCTGATTATTGGTTGCACCTCATTTACATCTTGTCCGGGGAGTAGAATGGCGCTGACATCTTGTCCCCTGACTCGTTTCCCGAACATGTGTCCGATCCTGCCCCTCTAGAACCACCGTATGCGTCCATGTCTTTTTTCCATGCAATCCTTTGCAATGTGACCACTTCATCCATAGCGGAAACAATTTACTTTGGCATGTGAGTCTGTCCTCTGCGGATTTTTAAGCACACTCTGAGCTGACTGTGCGGCCATTACGACATGCTCCTCAAGTTCTGCTTTATCCCTGATGATAGCTCGGGCGCGCTCAAGTAACTGTTCTATTGGTGTCGCTTCTATGCTTATGGATGCTCTGAGGAATTGCTTCACTCTAACTGGGAGTCCGGCCACAAATGTGTACAAGAAAGTCTGTTCAGGCAACCCTCCAAACATAACGGCCAGCTTTTTCAATGTAGCAAATAAGACATCCACTGTCTCGTCTGCCACTAGTTTCCGGATAGTAAAATGTTTGTATGCTGTGCAGGGGTCTGTCACAAAAGCTTTGTAGAATGCAGCCTTCGACTGCTCGACATTATCCTTATCATTCTCGCTTAGCTGCTGGTAAACATCCAGAGCGCCTCCCGAAGGGGAATGACCAACTTGACCTGCTTGACCCCACACAAATGAGAGGTTAGCTCCAATCTCTCAACCCAGTTCACCACAGACATAGATCCATCAAACTCAGGGATGAGTTTTAGGTTGAACTTTGCATCTGCCATTATGTCACAAATAAACAACACAGAAACGTCGAAATAGCTTGTAACCTAGAGTTAATAAACTGAAGTGTAATGTATTTGGTTGAAAGAATGCTCTACCAATGAGTTCAAACGGGACGCCAAATTATTCTTTCTGTTCTTTTCACCAACAACAGTCTATAACGCATGTGAACGACACGCCGTTCACAACCAAACGTCTAGTAAAAAATTGAATTCCTTTTTCTCTCAGCACTCGACGTAGTCACAACGTCAACCTTTCTCAACAGCTCCCAGAGCAAAGTGTCTACTCTTTTTATGACAGCGAGAATTAGCCCATGCAAAAAAAGGCTTACTTGCATACGTGAACTTTCGTCGCATGACAAAAGTTACAAGTTTCCATTTTGTAACCTGAACACTCTGGGTTCAATCCCCGATGGACAATGCACGGCGCAACCCTCGCTCGTTTTCCCTGTGGATCTGCATGATGGCTGTAAACAAATTAAATTTCCTTACAAATGTAATGTCATCTTGTGATAAATGAAAATTAATCATAATGGAAGCAATAATTATTTGATCAAGCCAACCTAAACATTGTGCAAAATCCCATTACCTCTCTAAAAAAACATACAAAAATGACATGGAAGTGAAACTTTGACTGTTCATATAAGATTCATTTCAATAGCTAACACATTGAATCTTTGTAATATGATTTCTATCACAGTAAAGATCAAACTAGATTTTTCTTTTAATAGTAATTTTAAAAAAACACCAAAAACTCAGATTTGGACAATGTAAAAACAGATGGCAACACAATTTGGTAATAAGCCAAAAATTTCATTCACTGATGTTTTCAACTTGGATTTTTTCTTTAAAGATAACTAAAAATCCTATATTAAGCCTACTATATTGATGAGTGACCCTTTTACTTTAGAATGGGACTGTTTTTATATGCATAGAGACACACAATATCATGTGCATTAAGTTGAAAAACACCAATATTAAAAAATAAATCACCCGTCACTGAAAATATTAATCTAACTTGAAGCAATCTGAACAAAAAACTATTAATGACACAAAAGAAAGAATTGTACATTCATAAAAAGAGAAACGGTTAAATATTGTTTACATTCTAATTTTATCAAAATAACCCAAAAGATAAATGAGTTATCACAAGTTGAAATTGAAGAGAATTTCACTATATTTATTCATTTTCACACTAACCCGGTTGGTTTGTGATACCTAATATTAGTGTTACAACAGTAATTTTTTTTATCTACACTACAGGCGAAGAAGCATTAATTGCAGCCATGCTATCTTGGACATGTCTTCCACACAACAGTCAGGAAATACACAAAGATACGGAAGTGCACATCCATTTAGTCATGACAACATTCCAATTTAGTGATGCTAAAAGAATATAGAAAAGCTACTGCAACTGATCCAGAATACATTAGAAATGGATGAATAAAAATAAACTATCATCACTTAGACGTTACAGCTCAATTAGAGATGAGATTACAACAGTGAAAGGCCGAGTACTAAAATGTTCAAGAAAAATAGTTTCAACAAAACTTGAGAAATCAAGTAAGCAAACTCATAGATACCGGACACCTAAACATTGAAAAGTCTGTCTACAGAGCCAGAGAATGTATATATTGTAGCTATAATGGCATTCCTCCGGGTTGGGTTGAGTTCACCACATCTGGCCTCATGGTGGTCCCCACCCTCCCCGCTGATCGGCAACTGAGTCCTTGGCATACTTCATCCATTCCTACTTCCAGCGTCAAACACCAAAAACGTAGGCGCCAGCTACCAGCACCATGTCTGTACTCACTGTTCCTATCCAAGTCTTCAGTTCGCCACCTCTGCGCTTCTTCCAGTCTGCGGGTACTATTGGGGCTACGAACTTGTGGATGATTACTTCCTCAGAGTATCGAAGAATGTGACCAAACCAGCAAATGTTCTTTTTAAGAAGACTGTGTGATGTTGGTGGTATTGCAACTTGCATTGATGGTGTGGTTTGGGATTTGGTCGGAGAGACGGATGCATATGATGCGCCAAAGGCAGTACATGTCGAAAACCTTGAGTGCGCGAAGATCTTCTTTACGCAAGGGACAGGTCTCGCATCTGTCAATGTATACATTGGCCTGGAATAAACTCCGAAATAAATGATCTGAACAGCAAAAACTCAATATACAGAGATCACATAAACAATCAAATGAAACATTTTCACATGAAGTGTTCAAAACACCATTGACCAAAGTAGGAATGGATGGATATTCCACTTATTCAAACAATATTGTTTAATAATAGTGGATTACCCCACAAAATATTTTGATATATACCGAATTCCAAATTCGAAATCTGAAACAATATAACATGCAAAATTAGCATTTGCTAAATTTGGAATTCTTCAAATAATTATATCCAACAAATTTTTAAATTGCATCATTTCCAAATATTTTCAAAACGATGAGATATAATTACTAACCGCCTAACCTATCCACAATCAAATGGGATAGTTGAAAGAACCCTGCAAACTGTCACAAGAACTCTGGAAAAAAAAAACTATAGAAAATAGTAAAGATATACATATGGCATTACTAATCCTAGGTATCCCAAACGAAAATTTTATTTTCATTATATCTAAAAACTTCTAATTTGAACACATAGATCATTGCAAAGCATAAACAATGTTGCCAAGTTTATTTTTGTAGCTAAATTAGCCGCCAAATTATGACTGTCCAAGTTTCATTGGAAATTAGAAAATTTGACATCTTGTCAAGAAACCTATTTTCACAGTGTATAACTAAAAATGTAGGCTTCAACCAAATGAAAAATTCTTACAAATGTAATGTCATCTTGTGGTAAATAAAAATTAATCATAACGGAAGCAATAACTGTTAGATCAAACCAGCATAAACATTTGGCAAAATCCCATTACTCCTTGAAAAAACATGCAAAACATAACACAGACGCAAAACTTTGACTGTTCGTATGAGTTTCATTTCAACAGCTAACACATTGAATCTTCTTAATAATTCATAGCACATTAGAGATCAAGCTAGATTTTTCTTTTAGTAAAGCAATAAAAATACTCGGATTTGTATCATGTAAAAACAAATGAAGGCACAATTTTGTAATAAGGCAAAGTTTTTCATTCACTAAAGTTTTCAACTTGGATCTGTTTGCAAAGTCCACCATCTTGACGAATGGCCCTTTTTCTTTAAGATGAGACTATCTTTATATGAATAGAGACACACAATATCGCGCACACCAAATTTGAAAAATACCAACATTGTTTTTCACAGAAAAAAATGGTGCTTGTAGACAATTCCTCCGTTATGAAAAATAGAAAAATTTAAGAAACAGTTGTACGATGTACGTATCCATGATGGAAAGAAAATATCATATACCAAAAATCTCGTAAATTGATCAAGTAATTTTTTTATTACAAACGAAAATCAAATTGTAGGGAGGGGGGGGGGGGGACAACGAGCATCGATCTATTGACGCCATGTTTGAAATAGTTTCCAGGAAAAAAGGGAGATAACTCAGTTTTGCAATATTTGAAAAATTTTTAACTTTTGCAACCTCTTCAAAAATAGAGTTTAGAATAAGCCTCTTACATTACATAATGGTAATCTCTACAGATTACAGTCAATTGCATAAAATGGTTTTCTTTTGTAAAAAAATCTACTTGATCAATTTACGAGATTGTTTGGTGTACGATATTTTCTTTCCATCACAGGTGCGTACATCATAAAAATCTTAATCTTTTATTTTTCATAGCAGAGAAATTGTCAACAAGCACTGAAAAAATAAATTGCCTATCATTGAAAATAGTAACTTGAAGTAGCCTGAAAAAAACAAAAAACACAAGAGAACAGAATTGTACATTCGTAAAAAGAAAAGGTTAAATTTTGTTTACATCCAAATTTGATAAAAAATACCCCAAAAATAAACGCGATATCACAAGTGGAAATTTCACTATATTTACCTGTTGTTGCATTCTAACTAGGCTGGTCTGTGGTACCTACTAATACTATGTACAACACCATTAAAAATGCACCTCCACCAGCCAAAAGTTTAATAAACAATGACATGTACTAACCTATCAAACATCATGTTACATTCTCAACCTTGTGTCATACATGCAGCAACCAATTTGCCATAATCATCAGTTACATTACAGTTCACAAATTATTATTCATACATTAGCTGCTGGTCGTTCCTCATGTATGCGCCTCCGCTGTGATCCTCCCAGAGCTTCTTTCATACCTTAAAAAAGACTAACTTTAGACAAAACTGATGGAAGACAGTGAGAATTTATTCAACGTTATCTTCGTTCCAAATCACCGATCGGTAGGGGGGGGAGAGAGAGAAATTGAAATTACTAATTAGTTATGTCTTGTCAACCCATGTCATTCCACGTCTGATTCCCAACGTGCTTCCAAACAGACTGTTTTCTATCATCCTCTCTCTTTTAGCCATGTGGCGTCATATCCGTTTCTAGTATTCCAACAGCCTAAGCAATTCTCAACTCTGGATCATCAAGTTGACCTCTAATAACTTTTCAGCGTTTTTCCATTTCCTGTTGTTCTCAACTAACTAAATTATATACTAGTGGACCTATCCACTCAATATCTAAAAATCAAACATAAAAAACGATCGATCCACTTAGAATCAATAAACAAAAATCAAGTGAAGTAAATACACTTAAACCAAATGACACAATTAAAACCAGTTTCCTCACATAATTCCCTCCACAGTCAATCATTGACAAGTGTGCAGCACCATGATAATGCAGTATATCTATTGCTAACATTCTGCAATTATCTGTAGTCCAGATCTGACCAGGATCATGTATGCTTGGAGCAATCGATTGACATCTGACACAGTTCTGGCCATCTCTGGCCTTCCTCCCTTTTTACAAGCAGGTTAACTTTTTGTACCAAATATAAACTTCTTTCCACTCTCATATGGTGCATTGTTGAGACAACATACAGGAGCCCATTCCTCATCCTTAACGGCCAACCACCTTTTGTTTTGTGTGAAAAAATGGATGTTACTCTGTATTCGTCCATACAAAGTTACTTCCTTTTCATTGGAACGATAAAATAATATTTTGGAAGAAAACCCCGGCATAGTTTTAAAAAAAAAAAGCAACACAAATTGCAAGTAAATACATTTTTGGGCAACGCCGGATCGGGACAGCTAGTATTTAATCTATATGTTAAAAAGTTATGGTGTTTTGGGAATTTGTCTGTTCGTACGCAAATCGAAACATATGATTGGTTGATAAAAAAGGAATGGGCAAAGTACACATTACTAAAGCTATAATTTTTACAATGTCAATACCCGAGTTTGAATCTCATGTAAGTCTAAAGACTTGTTTTAACTGGATACGTTTATAAATTAAAAGAAATTCACATAATGACATAAAAAACATTGCATGAATATTTTTTTAAACTGAGTGACCTTTGTTTTTATAATCAGCAAAAAAGTAGACGTAAAAGGTATAAGTTAAAAGAAAATTATTTTTACTTAAAACATAATTTCTAATGTTTTTTTGCCAATAAAAACAATACGTAAATACATTCATTGTAGTTACTTACTCTCTCATGCAAATATTAACTAGAGTATTTTTTTCGTAAATTTTTCTTCATGCTAGCTATAAACCAGTAGAAGCCAGGTAAAAATGGAAATTAATATACCCAGGTACTGTACCAACACTGCTCAAGGAACGGATATAAACTATTAATTAGAAACGAAATTAAAACTCTTTTATAGAAGCAGAAATATGTACCATTTTGTAATGTTGAAAGAAATACTTTAAAACAAATTTTTACACCCAGATATAAATTCTAAACTGTAATGAAAACTTCCTAATTCAAACATAAATCTCAGACAAAATTTTCATGGAGATCTACACAATAGTTATTAAGTTGCTAAAAACAAACATTCACTGCGTAAAGCATGACTAGTCGTAGCCATCCAGAATGGGATAATGTCCACCAGCTTACCACAAACCAAGAACAATTCTCACCTACTCATCTCTCTGGTCACATTTGGTACCTTATTTCCACTTCCAAATACTACCTCTTCTGTTTTTCCCATCTTCAGCTTAAGGCCTAATGCTGTTTCTCCTTCCAAGGGTTTTGGTGGTTTTGCCATTAACACAAATTTTTAAAGATAATCTACAACTTCCTTCAGTGTTACTTTTGTAACATCTATCATGATGTCATCAATGAATGACTCGGTGGTTTTAATCATAGTGCCCTTCGTCAATCCATTTAGGACTGTTGCCATGATTTTGATTTCAAGAGTTAGAAGTGGATGGAATAAGTTCAGAGTATTACTGATGTCGACCAAGGGAAGACTCCATCAGGCATGTGTTTTAAGTGTAATCATGTATGGAGGTGAAACTTGGCCAGTGAGGGTTGAGGACCTGCGTTGCATGGAGAAAAATGATATGAGAATGATACGATGGATGTGTAATGTGAGTCTTAAAGACAGACTTAGATCTGATGACTACACAGGAAGATTAAATCTGGACAGTATAGAGAGATGTGTGCAGAACAGGAGACTTTGTTGTTATGGTCACGTTGAAAGAATGGACGAGAGTTCTGTAGTTAGATGTAGAATAGTTGAGGTAGCAAGGGAAGAAGCGATAAGGATGGACTTGAGAGAAAAAAGGATAAAGACCTGACCAAAGATGGGTTTGTTTGGAAGTCAATTTCTAAAAGCCGTCCAACACATGCCAACATGTAAAATGGATGTTAAACCGAATATGAGATTATTATGATGATTTTCGGTGCAGTGTTATGTCCGGAACTGAACAGTGAGGCAATAAATATTTCCGTTATAGCACTCCAGCTGGTAGGGCCATAATTTCTCTGAAACGTGTAACTGCAGGTAGGTCGATTTAAGGTCCATCATTGTAATTCCTCCTGCTATTCCCCCCCCCCACTTTCTCATTGTCTTATCACACGTCTTTTATGTCACTCCCAGTATGGCATGCTGCATAATGGTTTAATTCTCGAAAGTCTTGTACTGGCCTGACTTTTCCCTTCATAGCCTGGATCACTCACTGCCATCCAATGGTAACACTCCTTCCACAGTAAGAGAATACCATCTTTACACATCCTTCTCAGATTCTACTTTTTGATCTTTCAGGGAATTCCTATTGTACACCACCTTGATTTTTAACATTGGGCTCGGAGGCTCCCTCATTCAATTCCACTCTACTACCCATCTCTTATTGTCAAATTCCGCTTTGAAGTCCTTATCCTTAATTATCGAATAGTTTGAGACTTGAACAGCTACAGCACAGCTTACCTCGTCAAACTTCACTCTGACATTTTTAACACTCACATCTCCCAGCTTATTAATCGCATTCATTTTGACAGAAATATTGATCTTGTCAATAATCCAATCAATTATGATTCTCTCGTTTTAGAGCCACTCTATATACTTGTACATCTACTGACCATCAACCGCTTTCACAGTGCCACTCCAACCCCATCCGCTTGCAAACAAGTAGTTGTCCAACCAGTATTAATGAGAGCTTCCGCTATCACATCGTCCACTAAAACTTCTATTATTTGTAGAGGTTGATACCAGGTTTGTGAAGTTGGAAGGTATAAGGTTTGACTTAGACTCCGTCTCTTAGAATTCAAAAACTCCTTATTTTAAAGTCTTCAAATATTCAGTAATAATCAGTCAAATTATAAAATATCCGACTCCAACTCCTAGCATTCTCATGAGTATGACTCTTACTTAGACTTAAGTATACCCATGTCCAGGAATACATGAGGCAGTCAAAGTGATCCATCGCATTCATAAGAATTTTAATTTGGCATACCCATGACTGTTTTCATAGCAAGAATATTTTACGGGGACAGGTCGCTAGCCTGAAGCCAAACCACTAACATTTATAAAGAAGACTGTAAGTGAATAAGTCTCCGGTAGATATTTACTGCCTTGTTTTTAAAGTGGAGCAAAAATTTCAAAAACGTCTCCTCACCGCCATTGTTGTTGTTATTTTTTATTTTTTGAAATCATCACAAAACCAACGACTTTCGACTGTTCAGAGCCACGAAAAGATTCACTTCCTAGTCTTTAAAGAAGTAAAGAGTGAAAATTATTTAGTTCGTACTTCAAACCGCATATCATATCCGATGAAAGCTGGGGGTTCTCGATACATATCTATTGCTAGTAGAGTTATATGATCTTGAGTGTGTCAAATGGACAGATAGAACAATGGAAAACTCACTTTCTTTCAATATTACTGACCTCTTTCTACTCTATCATTATGTCCATGTTAGGTGCTCGGCTGAGCTCCAATCTGTGGTTCCTCCTATAAAACATGAACTCGTTTAGCTACAACAATAACAAATAACTTTTTCATTGTTTTCTTTAGGTTTTTCACTTTATCAAACTTCTGCCACTGTCCTGGTTCCCAAAGTCTTTTACTTGTCAACAGTCTTGTGACCAGTATAATTTTTCTGAGGTCCATGTCTTCAACACCGTGCACTTGTTGTAATGCCGAAGATGTATCGTCCGCGAAGCCTGTTCTAAAAGCTAGTCTTGCTGTTTGGTCTGGCCCTCTCCCTAAATATCCTGCCAGCCCCATCAACTTTTTGACATTATTAGCATATACATTCACTAATTCCTTGGTCCATTTCACGCTCTTGAGCTTTTCATGTCTGAAAATGACCTTAGGTGAACACTTTTTTCAAATTGATTTTGATCATGTCTTTTATTCAACTGGTCATCATCACTCATCTCAAAGTAGATAAAAAACAAATCTTGTGCAGAAAAAGTGAGAGGAAACTAACAAGTTCTGGCACATTTTGAAGCTTGGCGATCAATTACACCATCTTTATTCACGCGACTATATCTCTCTCTACTTAAGGGTTGGATCACCTCTCCACCCAGTTTCACTCTTTAAGATTCCATGATGCCGAAATAGCTTGTCATCTAAAAGGAGCAAAACATTAATATTTGATGTATGATCTATTCAGATTCTTCTTGACTTTCCTTCTTCTTTTCTTTCTTCTTCTTTTCCTTTTTTCTCCTTTTTCCTTTTTCCTTCTTTCTCCTTTTTCCTTCTTTCTCCTTTTTCCTTCTTTCTCCTTTTTCCATCTTTCTCCTTTTTCCATCTTTCTCCTTTTTCCTTCTTTCTCCTTTTTCCTTCTTTCTCCTTTTTCCTTCTTTCTCCTTTTTCCTTCTTTCTCCTTTTTCCATCTTTCTCCTTTTTCCATCTTTCTTCTTTTTCCATCTTTCTCCTTTTTCCATCTTTCTCCTTTTTCCATCTTTCTCCTTTTTCCATCTTTCTCCTTTTTCCATCTTTCTCCTTTTTCCTTCTTTCTCCTTTTTCCTTCTTTCTCCTTTTTCCTTCTTTCTCCTTTTTCCTTCTTTCTCCTTTTTCCATCTTTCTCCTTTTTCCATCTTTCTCCTTTTTCCATCTTTCTCCTTTTTCCATCTTTCTCCTTTTTCCTTCTTTCTCCTTTTTCCTTCTTTCTCCTTTTTCCTTCTTTCTCCTTTCTCCTTCTTTCTCTCTTTTCTTTTTTTCTCCCTTTTCCTTCTTTCTCCTTTTTTCTCCTTTCTCCTTTTTCCTTCTTTCTCCTTTTTCCTTCTTTCTCCTTTTTCCTTCTTTCTCCTTTTTCCTTCTTTCTCCTTTTTCCTTCTTTTGTTTTCTTATTTCCATCCAAACTATCATCTTGTTTCTTACTTCACCAAACGCAAAAACAACCCTTAATTTACTCGTATTCTTTTTCCTTGAGTTTCATACACTTTCTTCCCTTTCTTAATCCACTTCAGCGTCTTCATAAAAGAAGACTATTTTCATTATAATAATTTCTTCTGTGGGATAAGTAATTTCTGTGTTCTTTGTATTCATTTAAACGGCACTGAAAGTCAGGGATGACAGCTGAGAATGCAGAGACTGGTGTTGAGACCGTAAATTCAGCTTCAACTCCTAATTCAGGTAGCAGTTGAGATCCTAAATTCATGTAAAGATTTTCTTTACATTTTTTAGCAAGGATTATTATATCAAGAAATGCCACATGTCCTAAATATTAGGAGAAAGCTTGATAGATGTTTCACGATTTTATTACTATACTAGACATACCTGTGCCCCATTGGGTCACAACCGTTACAACTATTTTTTCCACTTTGATTTCATTTGAAAATTCATAAACTGATATAACTGTTAAATTCTTCTCGTATAACTAAAAATACTTAAGCTCTTTATTTCTATGTTATCTTTAAGCCGTTCAATAATAAATGAACCTCAATGCAACATGCAAAATTGTCAATATCTCCAACACACTCCACTCTTTGCACTAATTTGATCGTTGATGACATTCTTCAGTTCGGGAATAATCTGGGGATTGCTTTGATAGACATTATCTTACAGATAATCCTATAGATAAAAATAGGGAGGAGGTTAAGGTCCGGTGAGTGTGAAGCCCATTTAGGATCAAACCTCCTACTGATGAGACAATCACCAAATGACGAATGAAGGTAAAACAAAGACTGTTGCAACATGCAAAATTGTCAATATCTCCAACACACTCCACTCTTTGCACTAATTTGATCGTTGATGACATTCTTCAGTTCGGGAATAATCTGGGGATTGCTTTGATAGACATTATCTTACAGATAATCCTATAGATAAAAATAGGGAGGAGGTTAAGGTCCGGTGAGTGTGAAGCCCATTTAGGATCAAACCTCCTACTGAGGAGACAATCACCAAATGACGAATGAAGGTAAAACAAAGACTGTTGGACATTCATGACTGAAACTTGGTGGACAAGTCAGGCATAGACTGAAGTTTATTTGTACCAGATATGGTTCGATTACAGAAAGAATTGTGGATTTTATTAACGATTACATGGGTGGCATTTTGAGGAGCTGGGGAGTGGTTGTCACCCTGTACGAGTGTAAAACTTGTTTATACAGAGCCAAAATGATACAATAAAATAAAAAACGAATAACTGGGCAATTATTTATTATAAGATGTTTTTTAGATGCCCGGGGCGGGGGGGGGGGGGTAAATAATTAGAACAGAACAAAGATTCAAAGTTTTATTCTTCGTGAAATCTTTTGTCGTAGTCACTTCTTAAAGAAGTTAATTGTCGAAAATGAATCATAGAAGTTTGATTTCAACAGCTAATACCTTAAATAAGAGAGTGATTGAGTTACAAGGTTGACAATCTTCTTATTGAAAAAGTGGAATAATATTGAAAAATATTAAAAATAATGTCCTCAAATACCTTACGCATCCTGTATATGTGAAGTTGAAACAAAATATTTTATTTTGATATAAATAAGCATCATCCAATCTATAATAAAGAGCAATGTGTATTTATTTCTCTCTCTATATATATATATCTAGTGTATTTAGGCAGCATTTTTTCATTTAAGCAAACCTTGTAAAACTAACAATTCTTCTTGCTTAATTATACCTTTTTTTTCAATTTTTTTTTTTTTTTTTTTTCAATCCTTCCCACCTCCATTTCAAAGTGAGTTAAATATAATAGCCACAAATACTGACAGTCACAGAAGATCCTCTTTATTTGCATACTATTTATTTTTTAATCTGTGTGCCTCTATCTACATAATTACTTACTTTTTAAATCACTCTTCTTGTTTCTCTCTCTTCATTCTTTGGTAATTAACCTGTATTTTTAAATGCTGAAATGGAGTCCATTTTAAAGTCTTCTGTGACTGAATAGAAAACTAAAATGATATCTATTAAATTGTTTGGAAAATACTGACCGCGTTTTTGACTTAATTTTCTTGCATGAGTTCAAACTCTGTCATAATGCTTCCCAAACAAGCGCCAATATCAACTGCATGGGGTAAAGAGTCCGCAAGGAAGTAGAGAGTACTAAGGTAGTGTCAGAAATTCTATAGTGGTAATGCAGGCCTTGACGGTGGAGAAGGTAGAGGACTGCCATTCACGTAAACATCTTCCTCTATTGAACTTTTAAAAGTAATTGAACAAAATGCATGTCAAATTGTCAGAAATATCTAAGGAACTTGATGTCATTATTTCAATTGTGTCCAACCCTTTGAAGCAAATTGGTCAAGTGAAAAGGCTCAATAAATGTCTCCCGCATGAGCTCGATGAAAGTTGGAGAGTTTGGCACAGCCAATTGTTGCCAGGATGATGCTGCAGTTACTTGCTGACTTGGGATACAAGACTTTACCACATCGTCCGTATTCTCCTGATCTTTCATCCACTGACTACTATTTTATTTTAAAACATCTAGACACCTTTGAAAGCAACAAGGCTTTCAATTCCAGAACTGAGGTGGAAGCTGAATTCTCCAGGCAAGTCCAGTCGGTTCTCTCTATTACTTCAAACACTTTTTCACACCTGACGCTAATCTCTATCTCTGCAAATCTACTATCAGACCTTCTATGGAGAGTACTATTGTCATATTTAGGCTGGTGAATTTAAGAGTTCTTGATAAGGTTCAGAAGCATGTCTGTAATTTGGTATGTTCTACCCTCTCTTCTTCTTTGCACCCTCTTTCTCACAGACATGATATTGCTAATCTCAGTTTTTTTCAATAAATACTATTATGGCATGTGTTCTTCAGAATTGTCTGATCTATTCCCTGCTTCTGTTGTTCCAGCTTGTTTGACTCATTGGTCTAGTGGTCTTCACAAATTCACTGTTTTGATACCCCGATATAATACAACTTCCTATTCTAGTAGCTTTTTAAGAATTGCAAGCTTGTGGAACTCTCTTCCTGCTGACTGTTTTCCTCTTACATATCACCTTAATCTTTTCAAGACTAAGGTCAATAGACATCTGCCATCTTTGTGATAATCATCTTTTGTTCTTTTTAGCTCCTTACATCAAGTGGCTTCATGTCTTGTATAAAAAATGTCAAAACCAGTGGATTTTTATCAACATGGCATAAATGATTTTGATCAGTGAGGGCAGATATGCATAGATGTACAAGGATCATACTGTGACATATTTTATTAGGTATCCCCAACAAAAATTTTACCTTCATTATATCTAAAAACTTTTAATGTGGACACAGATCTTTGGTAGCAGAGAGGGCTTTGTGGAAATTCAGAAAAGCTGTACCTGAGACGATTTCAGCTAAATTGTCAGAAGGTGTCTTTTTCGGTTTGGGTCACTGCACTATGGAACAGGCTGCGGAAAACCGTGGTCAGCCCGTAAGACGACCAAACAGTTCAAGGCAATGTTGGATGCATCATGGCCACTGATCTTTGGATAATTACCTCTCATTTGAACAGCGGGGGATGCATGGAGATGCATTTCTGGCATAAAACATTATCAACCAGAATATAAATATACCTTTCAAAAAGTTCTTCACCCCAACGCCAAGTCTCCATGGGACCCAAACAAAAGATGTACCATAGTCGCTTTCATCTCATTAAAAGAAAGGCAGCATTCTCTGTCCATGTTTCTGCTTTGTGTAACGGCCTACACGAGGTGGTGACTATGTCTATCATATCCAGGATTTAAGTCGCCTTGGACAAACATTCAGACATTATATAAATGTACACATCTTCTAACTGTCCTTTTGTATGGCTTGTTGCACTTTGCTATTTTTTGCCAATGACTTGATTTGATTTGAATTAGCCACTGAATTATGACTGTTCATATTTGTTGCAAATTAGAAAAGTTGTCTTCTGTCCTATTGGTCCAGAAGCCAATTTTCAGTGGATAACTAAAAATGCAGGCTTCAAACAAATTAAACATCCTTACAAATTTAGTGTCATCTTGTAGTAAATAAAAATTAATCATAATGTAAGAAATGAACAAGTCTAAACATTGGGGAAAATTCCATTATCCCTTGAATAAACATGCAAAAATGACACGGAAACGCAACTTTGAGTGTTCATATAAAATTCATTTCAACCGCTAACATATTGGATCTTCTTAATATGATCTATAGCATATTAGAGATCAAGCTAAATTTTTTAATAGAAAACAAGTTAAAAAAAAAAAAAACCCTCAGGTTTGGACCATATAAAAACAGATGGCCAGGGCAAAAATTTCATTCACTAAAATTTTCAACTTTGATATCTTTTTCATGAAAGACAACTTAAACCTCCTTTTTTATGAGTGACCCCTTTTCTTTAAGATGGAACTATCTTTTTATGCATAGAGATGCACGATATCGCACACACCAAATTTAAAAACACCAATATTAAAAAATAAATCGCCCGTTACTGAAAATAGTAACCTAACTTTAAGTAACCTGGAAAAAAAACTATTAATGATACAAGAGGAAGAACTGTACATTTATAAAGAGAAAAGATTAAATTTTGTTTACATCTGAATTTTATTAAAATAACCCCCAAAATAAACGAGATATGTGAGTTAAAATTGAAAGGAATTTCACTATATTTACCCGTTTTCGCACTGTAAACTAGGATTGCTTGTGATATCTAATTTTAATGTACGTTGTGTTAAATTTTTGACAAATAAGTGTTTGATTCTGAATTTGGTCATTTTCTGAACAATCTGTGTGTGTTCCTGCAAAAATGAAATATACAGCTGAAGACATTTTTTTTTAAATTTCTGCAAACTTCAGCATATTTAGTTAGGAGACACTGTACATCATTTCAGTCCAATAGAAAAGGCACTGTCTAATGTCATATATGATCTATGTTTATAAATGATAAACATCCATCCATATCCCATAATGTGAAGGTACGTCGTCAGGGAGTCATGCAAATATTTTATCTCTCATAACTTTTCAGTGGACATAATAGAACCTGGTGGAGCCCATGTCCTTTCCAGGCCACATACAGCACCTGGTATTCCCAAATGGTCACCCGTTTTGTACTGGCCTGACTCAACGTCGCTTATCTTTGGTGATCTAATGGGAACTGGTGTTTCAACGTAATTATGCCGTGTATAAATAATAACCAGATTGATTAATCTTAGTAATTAATTGGACATGTAATCAGATGCTGAGAGTATCTGACCTGGAGCGTGTTGATTATCTTCCTATCATGTCAACATGACATACTAGGGAGACCACTGCTGCTGCTGCTGTTGTTGTTGAGCAAATCAGACTTCTGCGCACAGAGCCTACGAAGATTGTGCTTCCGGAATCTCTTGTCTACATGAAATTCTCCTCGTTGGAAGTAGCTATTCGTTAGATCTGCAAAATTTCAGGTTTTTTACCCCAGACATAGAGAGCAGTAAAACCCAGCGGTTGCATATGTAGTCGGGGAAGGTTTGGACCAGAACACCCAAAAGAATGGTGATTCCTCATGCGTAGAAGCCACATTGTTATCCTCACTCCATGGATTTGTGGTTCCGAGCTCGACACGTCCTTGTCCACCGCAGACACAGTGGCAGAAACAACAAAGAAGAATGGATCTTGATGTTGACTCTTCCTGGAGTTTCACCAGAACCCACCAGCTAGGTTGCCGCCCGTGTATTTATTGCTGGGTGCCAAATCTGGCAGGATCACAGAGTTCCAGATGGTATAGCTCCTACACTACCATGTTGCCACTGCTTCGACCATGGTGAGGAACGGTTCGATTTTCGGGGGGGGGGGGCACACTGCTCCTGTTAACTTTATATTTTTAGAAGTGTTCTTGCATCTCTAAGGGAGGCTTTTTCTGTCCATCATTCTGTTTTATTTCAATTTGAAATAAAATTTTCATCGCTAAACGTATGTTTAGCGATGAAAAATGGAGCTTATTTTAGATGCATCCTACCATCTGTATAAGAGGCTGTGTCCGTCAGACTGAATTTTCAAATAGTGTTTTCTTTGGTGTCACGCTGAATTTTCAAATAGCATTTTCTTTGGTCTATCAGTCTGAATTTCCAAATAGCATTTTCATTGGTCTGTCATGCTGAATTTTCAAATAGCGTTTTCTTTGGTGTCACGCTGAATTTTCAAATAGCATTTTCATTGGTCTGTCATGCTGAATTTTCAAATAGACTTTTTTGGGGTCTATCGGTCTGAATTTCCAAATAGCATTTTCATTGGTCTGTCATACTGAATTTTCAAATAGCGTTTTCTTTGGTGTCACGCTGAATTTCCAAATAGCATTTTCTTTGGTCTATCAGTCTGAATTTCCAAATAGCATTTTCATTGGTCTGTCATGCTGAATTTTCAAATAGCGTTTTCTTCGGTCTATCAGTCTGAATTTTCAAATAGCGTTTTCTTTGGTGTCACGCTGAATTTCCAAATAGCATTTTCTTTGGTCTATCAGTCTGAATTTCCAAATAGCATTTTCATTGGTCTGTCATGCTGAATTTTCAAATAGCGTTTTCTTCGGTCTATCAGTCTGAATTTTCAAATAGCGTTTTCTTTGGTGTCACGCTGAATTTCCAAATAGCATTTTCTTTGGTCTATCAGTCTGAATTTCCAAATAGCATTTTCATTGGTCTGTCATGCTGAATTTTCAAATAGCGTTTTCTTCGGTCTATCAGTCTGAATTTTCAAATAGCGTTTTCTTTGGTCTATCAGTTTGAATTTTCAAATAGCATTTTCATTGGTCTGTCATGCTGAATTTTCAAATAGACTTTTTTTTGGTCTGTCATGCTGAATTTTCAAATAGCATTTTCTTTGGTCTGTCAATTTGAATTTACTTTGGTTGTCCCGCTAAAGTTTGAAATAGCATTTACATCGCTAAATGCATAGACTGAATGGACGCATTATAAGAATAGCCATTCTTGTTTATCTATAACTAGAATACTTCAGTATCCACATGGATTGTACAATTAGGATTCTTTTAAAGAGTGGAACATTTTGAAAACGTTGTATACCTTATAATGTTTGGTGCTATGACAATTTTACTTTTTGCTATTGATTTAATTTTTTTCTTTCTCTTACCTCGAATTTTGGTTCGGTTTTGGTTTATTATTTAGCATATTTTCTTTCTAAAGAAGCTATGATTAGTTATTAGTCTACGTATTGTAATTCTATTCTAATAAGGAGTTGGTCAATTTATGGCTTAATCAATCTATTATTTAAGGAGTTAACCAGGGTTGCAGAGTCGGAAGATATAAGTTCATATCAATACTTATTTTATTCGGGGGGGGGGGGGTATTTATTGACCAAAGTCAGATTATTGTTGTATTCACATATTTTTAGACCCCCCTCTAATCATTTTCTTTTTCCATGCGGCCATGGGGAACAGGACCCCAAACATGGCCACCAGAAATATGATGAATTTATGCATAAAATTAAAATACAAGTGGAGAGAGACTAGAAAAATGAGGGTATTGTTGAGGACGTGGTAAGGAGAAGTAGCTTAGATGGAATGAAGGTAGGTCAAAAAGAATAAGAGAAAAGGGGGATGAGATGAATATGGGTCATTAAAAATAGTTCTTTGGCTGGAGGAAAATGGGTTAGGATGGAATAAAGAGAGGTGAAAGAAAACGTATGGGAAAGAAAGGGAGAAAGAATTTTATCCATTGTTCCATTTTTTTTTTTTTCATTTATATATATGAGAAATGAGGAAATTCATAAAAAATGATAAACATATACCAATTGTCGTTGCTGACATTATCTGAAGATAATTGGCAGTTGGTCAAGTAGGAATGATGATTTTTCAACACAAAAGAACTAAACGTTTTTATATTAGTGTTTGGCTTTTTTTTTCTTCAATAAAAAATGCTCAGGGCGGGGGGTGGGTTTTTTTTTTACTTTCATTTTATTGTCAATTTTTGTTTTCTATGCTCCCGTTTGTTTGTTTTTTACCAAATTTTAAAAGTTAAATTTAATTATCATGGTATCATTTGGTCATTACATTATTAATTGAACCAAATTATAAAGCTGCAACTAATTTTTTATGGTAATATTTTAATCTCTATTTATAAAAAAATTATTGGATCTTCCAAAACTTTCAATCTCTTAATACATAAAGATTTGCTAAGAATTTTAAAGCCAGTTTAAATGATTTCTATTCAACGGTTTAAATGCTTCCAAATTCCTTTCAAAATTCGAATCTTCATGAAGTCATTTTCTTTTTTAGATAAGTTTTTTTTTTTTTTTTTCATAATTAAATTATTTTCCCTTTCTTAAAAATCAACAAAAACCTATAGTTATAATTTATTTTGTTAGTCTCCAAACGCAACCAAAAATGAGATAATTTAATTTGATATTTATTATTGTACAAACTATTTGTGTTGTTTGTTCCTTGGCCTTTCAGCTAGGAGCAAAGTGTAGTATCTGTTCTGATACTACACTTAATCTTTTCTGTCCTTGGTCAGTGAACGAGAAATTCTTTTTGACTGAGGCAATTTTTATGTTTTTTCCAATCCAGAGTGCCTCTTTTTAGGGGGAGCTGGATTTTCCCCACATTAAAAATCGACCTTGTATCTTACTCTGTCCTCGTGGGGTGGGGGTGGGGGAGCAAGTAAATAGATACTACTAACTTTACACAAATGATCTGTGGTGGTGTACGTTTTCAGATTATTCTTTTAAAATATGTAGTGACAAAGTAAAAATATTAATCTTTAATTTAATATTGATTCTATTTTTAAGAGAATTGTTGGTGCTTATATAGATCAGGGCACGTATGAAAAAAGCAGTTACAAATAAATTAACCGGAAAACTCTGGTGTATCAGGCAAAAATAGGTATCCACACCAAAAATTATCCAGTAGAATTTTAATTAAAATAAAAATCAGTTTTATCGTATTTTATGGATCTGCCGTTGATTAGAGAGATGTCAGGAGGGCATAACTCAGTCTGTCATATAAACAAGTAATAAATCAATTGCAGTGGGCAAAATACAATAAAACTGATTTTTATTTTTAATTCGATAATCTTTCCTAATTTTTGGTGAGGATAATTATGTTTGCCTGATCCGTAAGTGTAAACAGTAGCTTTTATTTGGAAATGCGCTTTCCATGTGTGCGCTCATCTATATAAGCACCAATTTTTTTTTTAACTACAAATCAAATAATCGTATAGAAATTCTATACGATTATTTGATTTGTAGTCTAAAAAAATTAGGTTGTGATAAACAAACTCTATTTGTATGTACGTTTTCAACGTCTCAAATTCTATTTAAAAATTACGTTGCAGTTTAAGATGTAATAATGGAGTAAAAGTATTCCTAAAGATTTAATGTAGCATTTTTTTTAAAACTACAAATTGAATAATCGTATAGGATGAGGACGTTAGATTGTAGTAAACGAACTTACCCTTCTTGCTAAATTCAAAATGGCCACGCATAGAAAATTAGTCCGTTATGAAAGAGTAGCAGTGAGAGTACTCTTTCTGTATGAGAATAATACCTCCTACTTTCTCATTGTAGTAATATGAAAAAATTAAATCTAGATCTAAATTAAATATTTTTACCATTAAAATTTATTCAAAATACATTTTTGTTGTTATAAGAACAGTGTTGTATGTATGGCAGGTCTTGATGGTGAAACAAATGTTAATAGAGCCTCCATAAAAACGTCTGTATATGTTGTACAGATCTGCAGTAAAGTCGCCATTGCTTTATAATGAAGAAACGGTGATGAAATAGTTTAACACTGGATAAAAACGTTGTATATGAAAATAAAACATTTTGCTTAAACTTGCAATTCTATGGAGTAAATAATTAACACCATCGCAGAGTGCTAGTGCTACCAGATCAAGCTGTCTGAAGATACTGGCTTCCTGACCAAAAATGCACAAACATTGATGTTATTGTTTTTTCCTTTCCTTTTGCAGAACTCAATCATGTTCTGCAAAGCCAAAAACTAAAACATTTTTCCTCTACAAAACAACCAAACAAAACACCATGAATAAATGCTTGAACATATAAAGAACTTGAAGCATAAAAACTTACCAAAATGACCGGATTCGGCATTAAATATCCAAAAAGGGTTGATATGCCATAAAACAAAATAACCAAACCATCACAGAGTGTTTTGTTTTCTGCGCATAGAAAAGTTTTGTTTTTTTTAATTGTTAGGTGACTACATATCACCTAGAAAATAATTAAATATTGAAGAGAAATTGAATATTTTTATAACAAAATAACTTTTTACCCAAAAGTTGTCTCCCTTGCCTTAAAGAGATTTTGAGCAGAGTTACATTCAGTCAGCTGATATTGGGATAACAACATGCAATGGACGCGTTGCTCAGTGATTACAATTAATTACGTTTATATTAAAAAATAATTATTTTTCTGTTGTAATTATATAATAATTATATTTGATGATCGATACAGAATCGTTTTCATTCAATTTATTCTTCATATTTGTGTCTTACCACTCACAAAGACCACATTATTTCAAAAATAAATTTTAAGAATGGCCATGTTAAAAAATGCAAGAAAATTCTGACTTTTGCTTATGTTCATACTTATGTTCATACTTATGTCTGTGCTGTGTTGTGGAGGCTCTGTTAAAAAAATTTGCAGGCAAATTCCATTGAAATAATGAGAAACATGACTTTTTTTAAAGTGTGACCAGAAATTGACTGAGATATGGAGTAAAGAGTAGCTTAAATGAAATGTGGGATAGACGAGGTGTGTCCATTTTTGCAACTTGCACAAAATGTATAACGATCCATGCCTTAAACTGGCTGGCAAGAAGGTACAAATGGCAGACGAGTATAAGTTCCTTGGAGTTATTTTTGACGAAAAGCTGTCGTTTATTCCTCATATAAAGTATCTCCGTCAAAAATGCAACAAGGCAATTAACCTATTGAGAGTGATAGCTCACACTGACTGGGGAGCAGACAAAAAATCCTTACTTAAACTGTACCGAACAATTGCAAGGTCGAAACTTGATTATGGGAGTTTCATTTACGGTGCAGCAAGACCATCATACCTGAAACAATTAGAAACTATCCATCACCAGGGACTAAGACTTGCATTGGGGGCATTTCGCACGTCTTCAGTGGAAAGTCTATATATTGAAGCTAATGAAGGTCCTTTACATCTAAGGCGAGAAAAATTGGCACTACAATATGTGACCAAATTATTGTCATGTCCAGCAAATCCTGCCTACGACTGCACATAAGACTCTGTTTGAGAGAAAAATCAGTGCCATCAGACTTTTCAGTTACCACATCGAGGAGTTAAGAAACAAACTGGAATTGGACTCAAGTCTCATCTACGAATCAATAATTTCTAAAATTCCACCATGGGAATTAGAACAACCTACTTATATCCTCGATTTAGCAACAGCTTCAAAGAGCCAAACGAATCCCATTGTATTTCAGGAGGAATTTGAATATATAAAACATGATCATTCCGACTACAAATACATCTATACAGATGGATCTAAAGAATCGTATAGAGTTGGGTGTGCAGCTGTCTTAAATAAGACAGAAATGCAATACAGAATAACTGACAGTGCATCAATTTTCAGTGCAGAAGCTGCAGCCATATACTTTTCTTTAAAGATAATAGAAGATAGTAGCACTGATAGATGTATCATCTTCTCTGACTCTCTATCTGTGATCACAGAAATGAAAAATAAAAATTTAGATAACTTACACAGTCAATAGACTGCCAAGATCTGCAGCAAACCTGAAACAAGTATTATGACTCCCCAAATTTAAAACACTTGTTTGAAAACATAAATGTGACATTCGTCGGCATTCCCAGGTTAGGGGCGCCTCAGGCAGTAAGCAATAAACTTACTCCTCCCCAAAGAGGGGAGGCTAAGCCTGGGAGGGTGCACCTCCTAGAACTGCACAGGACAAACCCATAGACCGGCGTAAAGCAAGCCCCGAAGGCCAAGACAATACCAGTCTATGGGGTGAAGTATCCATCGGAACAGATACTACACTTTGATCTTAAGTAGTTTAGATGGAATGTGAGTAGGTCAAAAGGAATGTGGTCAGTGCCTTTTTGGTGACGCCATTTTAAAAGAGGAAAAATCATGTGATACCAAGGAAAAACCTTGCAAGTTCACACAGAACACGGTTCTAGTAACAAGATTTCCAGCTGCAATAAATAAAACACTCTTTGGCGTATAATTATTTTTAAAAATGAGTAGCGTTATTTATTTCAAGATCCCCAACACTAAGTGATGATATATAACTGTAGTCGATATAGAAACAACAACCCACATGAAATAGACTTGCCACAGTGTTGCGACTTATGGGGAGTGTGCCTTAAGTTGGTGAGACAGAGAGCTGTGAGCAAAAGCACTTTTTGCTAACAACAAGTATAACTTTTATAACTGTAGACAAGATCTATCACATAAGAATTCTGTTGTCACTAGCTGACAGAAAAATCAAAGCCTTTGTTATTGAGCAAAACTCAGACACATTTACATTTGAAGAAATAACAATGAAAAACTCGAAATGAATTCAACTTTGGTTCAAGTTAAAATTGCTAAGTGAATTAATTGCTCAATTTTTCTAAAAACGGCATTTCATGTCGTCTGAAATAAGCAAACTATTGTGAGTTATGTTTTGTGTATTGTCTGTTCTTCTTTTCTGTCTCTTTCCCAACTCTTCTTCTTTATCTTCTTATTCATCTATATTGCCTTCTTCTTCTTTGTCTTCTTCTTCTTTGTCTTCTTCTTCTTTGTCTTCTTCTTTGTCTTCTTCTTATTCTATTTTGTCTTATTCTATTTTGTTTTATTCTTGTCTTCTACTCATTCTCTTATCCCTCCTCCTTCTCCCTCTTCCTCCTCCTTCTCCCTCTTCCTCCTTCTTCATCTTTCTTCCCCCTCATCCTCTTCTTCCTTCCCCTCATTTCTTTTCTTCCTTCTCCTTCTTCCTTCTCTTCCTTCTCCTTCCTTCTTTTCCTTCTTCCTTCTCTTCCTTCCTTCTCCTCCTTCCTTCTCCTTCTTCCTTCTCTTTCTTCCTTCTCCTTCCTTCCTTCTCCTTCCTTCCTTCCTTCCCCTTCTTCCTTCCTTCTTCCTTCTCTTCCTTCTTCTCTTTCTCCATCTTCAACTTTTCCCTTTCCTTATTTTCCCCCCTATTTTCTTTCCTCTGTTTTCTTCCTCTTTTCCCTGTTCTTTTTCATGCTTTTTCTTAACTATAGCCAATCTACTTCATTAAACTACAGTAACAGACCATATGATCAGAATTCACACTCAATGCTATGTTGAAAATCGTAGTGGCAATCCTATAGATCGTGTTTATGAAAGGCAATATGTTTAAAGCCACTGACTCATCCATTGATGACATTATATAATAGATTTTACTAAGGTGTGACAGAGGAAGTGGTAGATCATCTAAAAATAATTGGGGCTAATGGCAAAGGCACCAGAACTCTTTAGTGGAGAGGGATATGTAGTTGGATAAAGATGGTAAAATTGGGGGGGGGGGGCCAAGCTTCAAAATGTGCACAAACCATGCTAGTTTCCTTCCACTTTTTTTTTTTACAAGTAGTGCTACCACTGATTCCAGCCACAAAAGGAAAAGTCAGGCCAGTACCAGACGTTTTGAGAATTAAACCACATTTCATCTGCACGTGAATATAATATGTATTTAATGAGGCCAAGAAAAAATGTCTTATCAAATTAATTTTTAACAAAAGTAGTTTAATTGTTGTAACAAAGTTATCTGCTAGGAAATTAGTTCATATCATTGTAATTGGGCCAGGGGAATGGGAGGTGGAGGTGGAGGTGAGAAGTGATTTTTCATAAGGAAGCCACAATGACAAACCCACCACTCCCCTCTCTCTTGGTATTGTGCCAAACATGAATGAAAATTAAATCAATGGTTCCCAAACCTTCTTTTAAAGTTTATTAATGATACATTTTTAGAACAAGCTGCACTTTGTACAGAAGTTAAATTTAATTCAAAAGATGTTTTCCATCAATGTATTTGTCTTAATGATCGCCAATCTTCTTCGCTAAATGGCAAAAAAATTTTTTTTTTTAAATAATAAAAAAAAACGATCATTCGTCTATTTTCGTTTGGTTTTATATGCTTTCTTCCTTCCCATAATTTGTCACTTCCCCAAGCCAATTCCTACCTTACTTTACAAATTCTTCATAAAAGAAGACTATTTTTGTCATGACAGTTTCTTCTACTTGATGAGTTTGAGTCGACATTATTTTCATTTAATTAAAACCACAAGAAGTATTTTACACAATCACATAAGGTATAAATAAAGATAGGTAAATAAACTACAGAAAAATCATTTATACTTTTTTTGCCGTAAATGATTGATGCGAAGGATGAACTTGGTGGTTTTTGGAAGTGTTTATAATTTTGGGACCAATTGGAAAATGACAAAATCACATTTCATTTTTGAGATGGGGATTGATAATTGGTATTATTTGGATTATTCAAACTACTATTCTCACCTTGGATGTTATTCTCACAACGTTTCGGCCGATGTAACCTTTTCAGGTGTGTCTTGTCAAACTCTGAAATCTATACAGAATTTTGAACTGAGCCCATTATTTAATCCATGGGATAGATTGCTCTCGTTCCGTCAGACATGACCAGGTAAAAGTCTGAAGCAATGTTTATTTTATTCTTAGTATCACCTTTAATGAGGATTGAACCATCAACCTCTAGAAGACTGTCACTTAGAACTGATTATTACTTAACATCTTTATCTATTGCATCATGTATCCACTAAAGGCAATACTAAGAATAAAATAAAAATTACTGAAGATTTTTACTTGGTCATGACTGATGGAACAAGACAATCTGTCCCCATGGATTAAATAAAGTGTTCAGTTCGAAATTCTCTAAAGATTCCAGAGTTTGACAAGATGCACCTGAAGATGGTCGAAGGTTACATCGGCTGAAACGTTGTGTTAATAACATCCAAGATGAGAACAGTAGTCTGAATAATTCAAATAATACATAAAATAGAGTAAATCTTTCTTTTTATGCTATCGTTATGTATTCTTTTAAAGAAGTGTATAAGATTCATGTAAGGATGAAGTCCAACAGAATCTATAGAAAAATAGAACAACCGTAAAATATAGAGGATAGATTCAAATCAAAAACATATTTTGCTTCTTTATTAAGAGAAACTTTATCAAAAGTGACTAGAAATTACATTCTTCATCACTTTAGTACAAGAAGGAAAGGAAAGAGAGAGAGGGTGGGGTAATAGTCAGAAGGAGTGGATTTGGTTCAATTAATAAATGTAATGACCAAACAATACCATAATAATTAAATTTAACTTTCAAAATCCCATTTAAATGTACTTTAAAAAAAAAAAAGTTTTTACAGTATTAGATCTTCAAAAAACATGTCTGCTTTGTTCCACAGACAAAACCAAAGAGAACGTTTCTAGCTTTCTATCTCTTTCCCACATAATATATCTATCAACTTCATGTTTGCTACGTCACTTCCTTGCCACGTTAACCCACCATTATATTACAGTGTAATGACCGAAACATAAACCCAGCCACAATCAAGACGAAGAAATCCATTTGGAACATGTAAATGACGTTAAAAAATTATTTCAGGTTTTAATTCTTTCACAACACAAATTACATCACATGGTTTAGCGTTGTGTTGGGTTGATTAATCAGAATCGGGAATCGGAAAAATTTGTCACTGTTTTCCGATGCCAAAAACGATTCTTTTATTTTTTTTTGTTTTTGATAAATATTTATTGATTTTAAACTATCATTAAAACCAAAATCTACAGATCACTCCCACAAGTGTATTCTTATGTTAGCGAAAGTATATGCACATATTACACAGGTTTTTTTTTTATGTTAGCGAAAGTATATGCACATATTACACACGTTTTTTTACGTTAGCGAAAGTATATGCACATATTACACAGGGTTTTTTTTTTAATTTTTTTTTTACTGTAATTCGAAAATTTAAGAAAAAAAAACCAACTCTATAGCTACATATTTAGAATATTAAAAAGAATCGGAATCAGGAATTTAGAAAAGAATCGCTAATTGTATCGGAATCAGGAAAAATATTGGAATCATCCTATAACTAGTTGGGAATCACTTGAATATGATAATTTTTTTCCCTGATTTTCCTCTGTCTATAATTACAGGAATACATTGTCAGAGTCCAGCGAGGTCTCCTGGCTGATAACAACTGGACTATTCGTAAACGCTACAGTGACTTTGTCACCCTTGACACAGAGTTGCACATATCCAACGTAGATTTGGTGCTGCCACCGAAGAGAGTTTTTGGTAATATGGGTCGAGAGTTTGTTGCTGAACGTCAATCAGGATTGCAGGTAAATGAATAAACCCCTAATTTTACTTATCTCTATCCAGTGATGTGTGATTTAACTGGTTTGCTTCAGTTTATGTCACTGATTACTAAAACTAAAAAGTTGCACCCGGAAGAGTGCATACCTCCATCAAGGTTCAACAATAAAAATTAAAATATATAAAAGTAAAAGTAAAATAAACATCTGTTATATTGAAACTTTAAATGTGTCAATGGACTAGCAGATGGATTTGCTGTGGGTGTAAAATATGCTGAAACGTTTTTGTTTAAATTCATGCAGATCTCATGTTTATCTTTTATATAAAGGACAGTTGTCTGTGTGTGTGCGTCCACCTAAAGGTAAAAAACTACACAAGCCACACCTACATAGCTGATATATTCTTTTTCAGCATTGCCTTGGACAGAATATGGGTATATTTTTTTGTAATATTTATTCTTTGGAGGGGTGGGGGGTCAACAGGAACAAAATTTGTCAGCCAGGTGATTGTCATTTAGAACATTTTTTTTCTATCGACTTTTGGTGTGAAATAGTGTTTTTTGTCCTGATATTTGAAAATGTAACATATTTTTAAACGTATATAAATGTGATTATTTTTATGTCATCGAGATAGAAATAGAAGTTTTAAAAGAAAGATGTCAACACACTTATTAACCTTTCTATTTTGTTTTCTATACACTCGGACAACGCTGGGTAGCAATGTTAGTTTATTATATACGGCAACTACACAATAAATTAAAATTTTCAAAGTTTTCTACAATTTTGAAATTCATGAAAAAATATATAATTATTGCAATTTTTATAGTTTTTTAAAAATATATTATCAATACAAAAGAAATTAAATAGTTTAAGTTTTATATTATCTGGAATATCTATCCTAGGATGAGTCCATAATACTGTTCCTTCCTGTTCCTGTGACGGCATTTGCTCGAGGTGGGCTGAGCATCACAAGTCAAGTTGGTCCATCCATTTGACTTCTCAGTATACCGCAGTCAGTCACGGTTCCGTCATCAAATGCTGCAGACACGTGAGCCGGCTACAACTTCCAAGTCAGCTTTTACTATCACAAGCCAAGTCTTCAGTTGACTTCCCTCTCCTCTTGCCCCATAATGAGGCCGACATTATTACCTTGTGAATCAGGTCGGTTGGAGAATGATATAGGGTGTGGCCAAACCATTTTGAGTTTCCTTGTTAAAAGGGTTTCCTCAAGTCCAAGGATGACCCATCTTGAGCAGATTGTGATGTTGGGGGTGCGGTTGGTGATACAAAGCCTGAGGATCCATCAGAGACACGAGTGATCGAACACTTCATGCTTCTGAATGTCGGCAGCATGGTGAAGAAAATGATGATTCATAATACTGGGACACCACTATGTTATGGCATGAATATATTTAATTTTGCATAAGTTTCTTCATGAAAATACTTATTCCGACTAAGAAAACTTTTATAGTGGATACTTTTTCCTTTACTCACCGATTCTTCTTAAACATTAAAAGGAGGTAATCATGTTATAGTTTATTTTCTTTGATGTCAGCAAAAATACAAGAGTTCAGAACCCCCAAATATTTCAATGCATTTTTTTAATATAGCTATAAGGAAGCTTGAGTGAAAATAGAACTTAGGCAATGGAATTTTTGGTCAGAAGAAGAAGAGTGCTCAATTTACGATGTTAAGTTTCCTTTAGAGTTTCTTAAAATGATAAAAATTTGCTAAAATTTTCAAAATCAACATAATCTTGTATAAACTAAGTATGGTTCAAATCTCATAATCAGAGATAAAACAATGTCAGTGTGAGGGTGTGCCTTTCATGCTCCCCCTCCCCAGGGATCTCTTTGTATAAAATTAGCTGTACTTACCTGGTGTAGCCTAGGAGTAAAAAAAAACAAACAATGGAAAATAAGTTTGAAGTTCGTTTTAGTACTTGCCATTAATCAATTATTAGTGAAATAAAGTGGTCGACCATAGTCGAGGGCAACCCGATGGCTCCCTTTTCATTAGCTACTATACCGAGGTTTAAGGGAGGGCGTCACTTCTTTTCCAGGATTACTCCACTTGATCCTCACTTTATTATTTTTTTTGCAAGGGGAGATCAAGTATCATTTTTTAAATCTTTGGTATAACTCTATCAAGGATTGAAACCTGGTCTCTCGGCCCATTAACGAACACTATTACCATTATGCCAAATGGACCGATCAAATTATTATTAATGAACAAATATTTTTGCAGAAGTCAAAGAAAAATAAATCGTGATTACCACCTTTTAATGTTTAAGAATAATCGATGAGTAAGGGAAAAAGTATTTACTCTAAAAGTTCTTATCCAGATTAAGCATTTTCAGAAAGAAACTGATGCAAAATATTTATGTCAATAACATAATGTAAAGAAGAAACGTTTGGGGAGATGCCACTCAGAAAACTCTTTCTTAACTCGACAGAGTTTAAGATTGACTTTGCAATCTAATGGAGGATGATCTCTTCTGTTACTTACAGCCCCTTAATTATAAGAGGCATTGCTGGTCTTTCTCTACTCTATCATTATTTCCACGGAAAGTGCCCGATTGAGCTCCAATCTCTGGTTCTTCCCTATAAAACATTCACATTGAGAACTTATCTTCTACCACAACTACCAAGTACTTTCCTTTCTTCCACTGTGTGCCTAACATCAAACAGAATTTCTCTTAACTTTCATCTGTGGAACGCGTTGTCACAAGATTGCTTCTCTGTGGACTACAACATGGTCATCTTCAAATCCAATGTTAATAAACACTTGTCATAAACTGTACTCCATTCTCATAAGTCATCAAATTTTATTAATTCCATTCATTATTTTAATTCCTCTTATAATATTGATCATCATTCACTGCCAAAAAATGGTACTTGATGCCCCCCCACTTACTAAACACTCAAAATTATAAGGTGGATAAACGAAGTAATCTTCGGAAAGGAGTGGTACCCAATGCAAAGAGAACCTTCATGTCGCCCTCGACTATGGTCGACTCCATTACTTTTTTTTACATAGCAAAAAAAGTAGAAAGGATTAATTGAAAAATAATTTGTTGTACTTACCAAAGATCTTTTTTATTTATTTATTTTTTTTACTGTTTAAAAATATTTTATAGAGAATATGTATGACAATTGTGTGTGTGTGAAGGGGGGGGGGCACTCATGCATCTGTCCATAGTCTTTGTTCTTTTCTCTAACACTCAAGCTATACCTTTTAGTCCAATGCATTCATGTTGATAAGAGTAGTGATTAAAAGATTGACCATAATTTGTCGCATCATCAGATGATAGGCTGATATTCAAGCATTCCTGTGTTCTTAATTTAATCAACTAGCTGCATTTATGTTGCCCGGGATGCAATGAAGTCATTTTAGTTTAAAATTTTTATTAGTTTGCACATTTTTAAAACTGAAACAGAAAAAGAAATAACATTTTAGTTGCAAAGAAAACAACTCTTTTTATATTCTTCAATCAAAAAATATGAGTTACTTCCCTTGATGATTTGGATTTTTCGGTCATAATTGAAAAAATGTTTCCATATTACCAGTTGTCCCAGGTGGAACAAAATAATTTTTAAAATAAAGTGTAGCTAGGTATGTTATTATATTGCCAATAACATGGTACAAGAATAACAAACAAAACTTGGCTATCAGAATCAAAGTTTGGTGTGTCGGCTTAAATGCTATTCAGGTCCAACTTTTAAACTCTTACAAGATAACTTTATAAGAGAAGAATGATTTCATCTGAAAATACATTTTAAATCCAACCTTTTACAAAAAGGCAAAAGTCAATTATGTGAATTTATTTTTGATTATTTGGTCTACTGTTCTTGTATTGGATGTTATTTTCACAATCCTTCGGCCAATGTAACCTCCGACCTTCTTCAGGTGCGTCTTGTCAAACTCAGGAATCTGTACAGAATTTCGAGTAGACCCCATTTATTTAATCACGGGGGTAGACTGCTCTCCTTTCGATTAGAAGTCTCAAGTAATTCTTAATTATATTCTTAGGATTGAACCTCCGACCTCCACAAGACTGTCATTTAGAACTGATTATTACTTAGCGCTTTATCCATTGTGCCATGGGTCCATGTGGACAATAAATGTTGAAAATAACATCCAAGATGAGAACAGTAGTCCAAATAATACAAATGATCAATTCTCATCTCAAAAGTCCCAAAACAGAATGAAGCTATATATGAGGTCTGTCAACTCGCTGATATAGATAGTTAGTGCTTCCTGAGGCAGCCAATGTTTGAAGTTTTACTCCCCATATCTCCTCCACCTATACACACAAAGAATATAAATTATACATACGTTGGTTTCTTATGATTGTTTTTATACTAAACTGAAAACATACAAAATTTAATTTGTTTATGAAATATTTTTCTTGCTTTTTTTTTCTGTGCAAAATCTTCAATAACATTGTCAGCCCACTTCTGTCATTTATATCTCTAGAAATAATATTGCTAGATTTTCTACCCTACTCATAGCAGTCATTTATCACTGGTTTTTGCATTGAAGAATCTTTCTTTTCACTTCTTCTTCCATAGAGTAGGGCTGACACAACAGTTTGTCAATCTTAGAAATAACCATTTCTTCCATTTCTTTCTAACTCTTTTCTGTAACGTTAGACTTTCATTTTATTTTTTAATAAAACTAATTACTTAAAAAAAAAAAAGTGAGGGTCAGGGAGAGCTAAAAAATGTCTTTAATTCCAAATGTAGCAGCTCCAGCTCCGGATAGATAAAAAAGGAGCCCCTTTCTTCTTTATCCCTCCAGCAAAAAGGAGCATGCTCCTTTTTTTGCTAGTGGGTTCCATAAATCTCTTTAAATAACCATAGTAAAGCATCTTCTCGTAACAATAAATACATAGGAATGTAATAACTTTCTTTTTACCACAATAAAAAATGAGAACGCATGCATCACACGGGAGGAGTGGTATGATAAAAACAGTGTTATATAAAAGAATGTTCCTATCCACTGCAGAATTGTTTGATTTATCTACCTTGGAAATATATCAGTTATCTCCCTTAGGCTTATTCTGGCCAATATTAAGGAGTGTATTCTCCTGTTCAGAAGTTAAGAAAACTTGTTCCTCTTTCTGGCTAGTCTTTCAAAGTCATATATTGTCCGACCAGCTGGCCATATTTGTATGGCTTTCACAAACCCTTATACTGTGTTTGTCAGGCATCTTTCTTCTCGCAGTCGAAGAGACTCCCAGAACAGCTCAACACAAGCTAAGTGACATTTATTCATCTATTGCTCATGAATATGTTCGCTAACTATGACCCTGGCAAAACATGTCTTCCTTATTGTAATTGGGACAGTAATGTATTTCATTTTTGATACTAATGTCTGTTCTTTCTTTGTATATTATATTGTGCACTACCTTACATGTTCCGTAATCCATTTTATGTTTGTCTTCAACAAACTATGTATGTGAGAATAGATGTGTATGTATGTAAATCAAACTTTTTCTTTGGTATTGTTCTTTTTCTCTTTCTTCTTCTGCCTATGTGTTATCCACGATAATACAATTCCTTTCATGTCTGTTCTGGATGTGAGTTGGATTTTGCCATATCATCAAATGTCTCTTATCTGCTTATCTTTCACAGCAATACCTGAATAATTTGATGAACTACCCACTCTTGGCTAGTTGTCTGATTGTCAAGAAATTTTTAGATCCTGAAAATTACTCAGCAAATCTGTCTGGTAAGCAACACTTACTAATTCTTCATTTATTTATTTCTTTTTTGTATTTTTTTTCAAAAACTTTTTTTGTATTTCTTCTAAGCATTTTTTTTTTTTTACTTATTCACCTCAAATAAAGCATATTTCCACTGAGATGTAAGGGGCTACTGTGAATTAGGGGCCAGATGTATAGGTGCATCCTAAGTGGGGAGTTATGCAGCAATATGTTTGTTCACATTACATTTAAATTTCAGCATGTTAGTACGATCGGGGGAGCAGGGAAGGAATTCCATAGGCGAGCAGTTTGAGGAAAGACGCTATTAAAGTAGAAAGCTTTCCGGCATCTGAGGACCTCTGCAGTGAAAGGGTGGGATCTTGCTGATTTTCTGGTTGGTCAGGGGTATTTACGACGAGAGAGAGTACTCTGCAGATGTGCAGTCAGCATATTCTACAGCCTTACCCAAAGCAATAAATGTGTGTTATTACAACTCTACACACACAACTACTATGATGAAGGAAAACAGTTTTTCTAGTATATATATACTTATATATCTCTATATAAAGTTAGATATGTTTATATGTACAGGATTTATTCCTAAACTAATTAACCGATCATTATGAATTTTGGAAACAGCTGCAAGACAGAATGGGTCCAAATGTGGACTATATTTAATTTTGTTTCGTTTTATACAAAGGGGGGGTAATAAAGGAGTGAAAGCTCTTTGCGAAAATTCGGATACCTCCGATTTTTGTTAAATTTTAACAATAGGTATTAGACATCAATTAATAAATATTCCCTAAATTTCAGTTTCTTTGGAGTATTTTAAAGGGTTTTAGGGGCATAATATGGGTACAACCTCCCATTTAAAAATGCAAATGTTTCAGATTTGCATTGAATTTCATCTATAGTCATTAAGCACCAATGAAGCAATAGTCCTTGAATTTCAATTTTTTAAGATTTCTTAAATTTGTTACATTTTCTAAAATCAAAATCATGTAATGGGTTTTGATCAAAATTGGAATAAGGATTCTAGACATAAGGTTTAGTATCATTATATATCTTGATTTTAATCTACAACAGGGACATAAAAGTGGTGTAAAATTGTTCAGAGAATTCATTTACCCGTCCTAGGATGGGTATTCTAGTATATATATATATGTAAATGCTTTTATTTCTTTTGTGAACACACCTAATCTTACCTACTTCAATAGTTAATCGTTTTGTATTGCTTTTATCTTTTCAGAAACGGCTTTACAACATGTCTCCATGATTTGTCGATCAGAACCCAAATGGGAAGTCGTTGAACCTCTTCACAATTTTGGTAATATTTGCACGGTTATCCCCCTTGAAATTTCTTTTTTGTTGTTGTAGTTGCTGTTTCTTCATGTCATTTATATTTTATTTATTTCAAATCAAAGGAACACAATCTAAGATCAAGTAAAGGAAACTTAATCCAAGAAAGTATTTTGCTAACTAAAAATTACTCCAACCGAATTTTTTAAATAATCAATTTTTTTTTTACTCCATTTTAAAATTATTTATAAACATCATCTTTTGTTCCAGCAGAATATTTTACAAACCTTTTTTTTTTGCGTTTATTGCACTGAATTTGGGTCAGCACTGGATTTTTCACATCCAGATTTGTTTGAATGCGACAATTATACCCTGACTGATAAGTCACACCATCTGTCGCCAAATCTTCAAAGAGATTCTTATATATAATACCATGTCTTTCCAAATGGTTACCCATTAATTACTAACCAGACTCAGTTTCGGTGATCTTACAGGAACTGGTGTGTTAACTTGTTTATAGCCATAAAATATACATATCTAAAGTGTGTGTCGGGGTATGTTGAAAAGAAATCAATAAAGTGCTCGATAGTAAGAATATGAGAGCTGAAAAACAAATTATTTATTTAAAAACTATACACTACAGATTCCAAAGATGTACCATGGTTTCATTTAGACGATTAGGCCTTTACTGTTTAGCTATGCTAATGGTTTAAAATGAATTTTAAGGGACTTTTCTAAACAGTAAAGGCCTACCTGTGTCAATGAAATCATGGTACATCTCTGGAATCTGTAATGTATAGTTTTTGAATAAATAATTTGTATATATCATTTTATTTTAATTTATTTATTTACATCACATATAAACTGTTTTCCTCCTACCTATAGCCTTGGTCTTTCTAAAGCTAAAAGACCAATAGGCGTCTCCTGTCCTTGCGATAATAATCTTTCATTCTAGTTAACTTCTTACATCAAGTGACCTCAAGCCTTATCTGGAGCGATTTCCATAAAAAAATATCTTTGTTATAATCATTAACATGATGACCATTATTTTAGCTATTGTTTTGCTATTATTATTCCTTCATTATTATTGTTAAATGTAATTACTTGAAATTTGTCACTAGTCCTGCTTCTACCTAGGGTATTAATAGAACTGCAAATTATTATAGATTTTTAAATTTTAAATTTCCATTGTTTTTTTTGTTGTTTTTTTTACTTTAAATTTTGACTTATTCATACCACTACTCCCATCATCCTATCTAATTTGCTGTATAAATGTGAGTGTTCTAATCTATGGCCTTGATGCTGACTGCTGGCTTCTAACTTTGGTGTCTATACCCTGTGCTGATGAAAAGAATTGTTTTTAATAAATACATATCGTCTCAGAAACGATCATACACAAACTGTTAAGTTGAATTCTTGGAGTGTAAAAAACGATCTTGTAATAAAGTTTACCTAAGATCTATTTTATATATACTAGGCTTGTCTAAAAAGTATCCGACCTTAGGCCAGACAAAATATTTCAAATACGTGACGGTGTTCGGATCCTAATCCCCTTCAAAGTATGCCCCTTGTGCTTGCACACACTAAGCCCACAAATCCATCCACTGCCGGAAACACCTGGAAGTCTTCTTTTGGAATGGCATTCATCTCTGCCGTCGTGTTAGATTCAGCAGGTGTTTGTATAAGATGCGATGGTTGTAACACAAATTAAGGAGTTGTTCAACCGATTAAAAAATGGCCGCACATCAGCGAAGAGTGACCAGTGTTCTGGCAGGCTCCAAACTGTTTGGAGTGCAGCTGTTGTGAAAGAGTGTGAAAACAAGAGATAATGCGGAACGTGACGTCAAAGATGAACACCATTCCAAAAGAAAGCTAAGGTTGGATACGTTTTAAACAGGTCTCATATATATATATATATATATATACTAGCAAAACAGATAAGATTAGGAATGACGAACACCAAACATTAATTAATTATAGACTGTTTAAAAAGTAGTTATGCTAATTAGACAAATCTATGAATGTCGATGGGTCTTTTCTTTGTACTTTATATACAGTATTCCAAAAGAATACATTGTATTATTGATTTAAATAACATGAACCTGTTTTGATGGTAATGTAGGAATGATAATTAAAAACTACTTTCGCATTTATTCATTTAGATATATATATAATTGAACAATGTTGAATGTATTTATAAAATGAACTTAAAAACAATTTTTTTCAAAAGTACTCAATACTAGGTAGAGCTTTATAAATATTTAGTATATAAACATTGTTTGACTTACGTAACTATAGTCATGTTTCAGCGATTACGCTTCATCAGAGCTCAAAATATTTTGATCTCTGAAGTGTAATTGCTGAAACGCGAATATAGTTAAGTTAGCCAAACTAAATGTTTATATAATAAATATTTATATGTGTATATATATATTTAATATTTATTTAAACAGTGCTCAATACAAGAGTAGAGCTTAGTTAGAGTATGAAAATATATTATAGCAAGTAAGCTATAAAGAAAGGTTTGTTTCATTCTGGCAGAAATCATCAGGCTAATAGGACCTGTGTCCCGGTATTTCTCGAGAAAATTGAAGCAAGCAAAAATCACAAAAAAATTTACAAGAAGACTGGAAAGACACTTTTCTCCAAAAATACTAAGTCTTTATTCACGATAAAAAAAATATTTGTAAAAGGTTATTGGAGGGGGATACTCAAGTAATGAAAATTTTGGGGTTGGATGAATCCATTGTGGTTGGAGGGATACTTTTTTACTTATCTGTGGTGTGTATGTGTGGGTTTTTGTTTTTAATTTATAATTTAACAAAAGAATAGGAATCCTTAACAAAATTCACAATGCTTTCTGCAATCCAACAATATTTGGTACAAATAAACTTCACTCTATGGCTGACTTGTTCACCATGTTTCTGTCATGAATGTCCAACAGTCCTTGTTTTATCATCATTCAATGATAAGCACACCTATATATGATGTGCGCAATTGTTAATAACTCTGACACATTCTTGGCACTTCCCTGGCTGTAATGGCCGTTTTCAGTTCAGGAATAGTCTGGGGATTGTTTTGATAGACATCCTTTTGAGATAACCTCGCAGATAGAAATCTGGGAAACTATGATCCTGTATGTTTGAACCCATTTAGGATCACAACTATTACTGATGAGACGATCACCAAAGTGTCCCCCATGTTGAATGGCAATAAAACAAAAAATGCTGGATGTTCATGACTGAAACTTGGTGGATAAGTCAGGCATAGACTGAAGTTTATTTGTACCAAAGAAAGAAAGAATATATTAACGATTCCATGGGTGGCATTTCTTTTGGGGTCACTTTATAGATTTCCACTGTTATTTAATTAATAGTTGAAAGGTGTATAGATTTGTGCCTTTTAAAAATAATATTGTATCGTAATATTTATGAGTCTCGAAATCCTACCCTCTTCACCTTGCCTTGTTTGTGTCTATCATAAAAAAAAACACTTTATATTTTTTCTTGGTTTTCTTACATTGTAGGTTGGAGATTACGTAAACATTATATAATGGTGAAACCCCTAGAAAACTTGAAGGCGCGGCAAATCCTTTCATGGGTACGTCTCTTCTTTATAATTTTATTTTTATCTTTTGTTTTTGAAAACTAAAATTAATCCTTACAAAAACATTGAAAATCACATGTGATGGTCATTAGGGATGTTAGTTCTCTGCTTTTTAGCAGAATTCCACTTATTTTTTATATAAGAAAGGGCAATTACGCCCTTTGGGCTCGATTTTATTTCTATTTTTTTTTTTTCCTCTCTCTCGCTTTATCTTTCTTTCTCTTTTCTGTTTTTTTCTCTCTTCCTCTTCCAGTCATGTTTTGTCTTGCCTTGCTTCGCCTCCCTTTTCCCTCTCTCTGAAAATGTTAATTTGTGTCATACTTCAAACGATTCATGGGTAGGGAAGGTAAAATGCTTTTGTTTCATCAATGAATGACTTCTTGTCTCTTTTAAAACATATCAGTCGTTACTTTCAGTATGGAAAAAAAAAATATTGTTGATTAACAGTAACACCCTTCATTAAATCACCCCTGTAAAAAAAAAAAAAACTACTTTTCTTAGGCGATTATGAGTGAACGCCCTAAAAAAATTGCCAGAAAGAAGAAAAAAACAATTACTTTAGAATTTAGAGTGGAGGGATCAGTTTCGTATATGAATTTAATGTAAAATGATCCCCCATTTCCAGGCCATTCTAGCGTTTATGGGCATTAACCCTTTTTTTTGCCATGGAAGATAAATTCTGTGCATTTTTTTATCGTGGAAGGATGAGGGTCTACTTTTTTTAGTAGATTATGTGTGGTTTTACAACGTTTTTTTATTTAGTGAGTGGTTGCTACTTAGACTTATGGTTAACAATAGGGTTAAGGGAGTATTTTTTTGGGGGGGGAGGGAGCGTTAAAGTTTTTTTAGGGGGTCTTACCATTCAGACTTAGGGTTACTGGTAGTGTTATGGAAAGTTTTTTATTTTTTTTTGTTTAGGGGGTTAACCACTTTGACCTAGGGTTAAGGACCCCCTCACTCACAAAAAAATGCACAGAATTTATCTTCGATAGCAAAAAAAAGATACTGATACCCCAAAAACGGGGAGTCATTTTACGTTACATTTGTGAAATTGCTATGGGCCAGATTGGGAAATTTATTTCAATTTCAGATTTTTTTGCCATTTGCAACTCACATCTCTGTTAATAAGGTTTTAGATTCAATGATATATTTGAACAAGGTGTTGTTTTTAGAAATAAGAAACTTCGATATAATTGTTATTTAGTTATCTCATTTTCCATATGTGGATATGTGTGTGTGTGTTTTATTCACATATTATACAAATAAGATTCTATCTTAATTGTATGATATGTGAATCAAACACATATCCTGCTCTTGTACAGCAATTGAGCACTCTAGTTTTTTTTTCTACTGACACGAGGTATTCACTATATATATATATATATATATATATGGGAAAATGAAAAAGGAAAAACCAAAAAATGGATGTTTTTTTATGTGTACATCAACGTTTCGTCTTTATTTATAAGACTTCATCAGGATGATAATATAGAGAAAAATGTCATGCAAGTACAAACACATGTAGGGTTGACATATTGGGAAAAAGGAAGAAAATAATGGCCACTACTGGGTGGACGTCCGTACTTGGTGAGGAGTGAAAAATGAATACATATTCTACGTATAATTATAGGCTTCTTCCTACGCGCCCTTAGAATATGTAGCCCCCAACACATAGATGAAGAAATAAAGTACATTTTTAATTCCCTAAAAACATTGCAATACCCCACACATTTTATATTAAATGCCGAGAAAAAAGCCTTCCAAATATTCTCCAGAAACACCACACAAAATAATCAAACTCTTAACACCTCTCTCATAGACAGACCCCTTCTCTTACCCACGCATTCCAATAACACATCCATATGCAACACGCTTAACAAACTAGGCATTCCAACAGTACAAACCACATCTCAATCCATAAAACAAACATTAAACACATCCAGACATTTCCAAACAAAAACCCACATCCCATGCCGGCTTATATACTGTCCCATGCAATGACTGCCATCAATTTTACGTGGGAGAAACACAACGTGAATTAAAGAAAAGATTAAATGAACACAAAAGGGACATAAAAAACAACAACCCTTTCAGTGCACTTTTCTCCCATGCACTAGAACATGGTCATGCCTTCAAATTTGAACAAGCCGAAATCACAAAATACATCCACAACAAATCTCGGCGAAGATTATTGGAAACTGCTCTCATCACCGCCTCCACCACCATCAAGCAACGAAATGGCTTCTTTAACCTATCACCCTTAATAAGCAAGATCATCCTTACAGAACAAAAGCTCTTGCCTGATCATAGATAACATTTATTTTCATCTCTAACCTTAATGACACTCTCCCACTTACTCACACCCTTCCTTTTTCTCCATGAATCTTTACTTTCTCTAACTCATTCCGTTTTTCCCTCACATTTTTAATACTGCAGTCCAATGAAACTTTCTCATTTTCCAAATATTTCAAATATTCCATACCCACCTGTTCAATTACCTCCCTCCTCCCTCTCCTCCACCCCTCCACTCCCTCACTCATTGTCATCATTTTCCAAATATTTCATAGCCTATCACAACAAATCCCCCCTCTCCCCCTCACCCATTCCCCCTCTCAACTATTTCTTTCGTACCTTCACTCCTCCATACCTCCCTTCTTAAATCCCCTCATTTTCTCAAACCCCTCTCTAAGACCATAACTTTCGCCCATCCACCAAAATCACAGCCCCCCCCTCCTTCTCTACCCCCCTCCTTTTCTCTGCATACACCCCCCACACACAAACATTCGAACTTACTTTTTTCCCCTTCAGTCTTGACCGCAGCCATCTGTTCAAACACCTCCTTCCTCCCTCTCCTCCACTCCCTCTCTGCCATCCTCATTATTCCTGCTCATCCCCCCCACCTCTTTCTCTTACTACCAGCCACAGTAGTCCTTGCTCACCCCCATCTTTCCACTTCCCCACTCATTTTCATCAACATTCATTTTTCACTCACCAAGTACGGACGTCCACCCAGTAGTGGCCATTATTTTCTTCCTTTTTCCCAATATGTCAACCCTACATGTGTTTGTACTTGCATGACATTTTTCTCTATATTATCATCCTGATGAAGTCTTATAAATAAAGATGAAACGTTGATGTACACATAAAAAAACATCCATTTTTTTGGTTTTTCCTTTTTCATTTTCCCATCACGTCGATTACCTTCATCCTTCTCTTCCCATATATATATATATATATTTATTTTCAACATTTATTATTATATCATTTTATAATAATTTATACCCATAACAAGTCATTTGGTTTACAATTGTTTAAAAAAATCTGCATAGCAAACAAAAATTCAGGTAGTTTAACATAAATACAAATTCTTTTCTTCAGAACCTCTAATTTTGGACGCTATGTAAACATAAAATCGCCAAATGGAGAAATAATCAATTACAAGTCAATTTACCCATCATCCTCAAATGAAGATGAAATAATGGTTCTGAAAAGTAAAAAAAACCCAGGGCATGAAATACCAATTTGATGTAATAAGTTAAAAATGTAAAAATATTCAGCTTGTTTTTTTTTGTGATTGAAATTCAATTTCTTTGGGAATCATCTTGATTTCTATAAATTTAATTTATATTGACATAATCTCTTGTATAATTACATATAATACTATACAGTAATTTGATTCACCATCAATTATTGGGCTAAAATAATACTGTGTGTAATACGATCATTAGTCATTGGTCTAAATAGTAGTAAGGAAAAGGAAGACACAGAGGCATGTTTGGTAAAGGATAGTGTTTACCTTACCACCCTGCCTTTTGCTTCTTTCTTTCTTTCTTCCACCACTACTACTACCCCAACTTGATGTATATCTACTTGACTCTGTTCAATAAAATGTTTTCTTGGCAAAGTTTTGTAAATGAAATATCAAAATCAGCATTAACCTGATTCCCGAGTTTGACAGAAAGATTCTCAGGTTCGACAAAATACATCTGAAGACGGTCAATGGTTACATCAGCCGAAACGTTGTGAGAATAACACTCAAGATGAGAACAGTAGTCTGAATAATCCAAATTATATAGCATTAAACTGTTAATTTTTTTGTTCTATGTAGTTTATCTTTGTTTATTTCCCTTATTTCTTTTTATAACTATATATTATGTTGGATATTCATCCTTTAGAGAGAGAGAGAGAGACACACACACATATGTATATATAATATAAATTTTTATTTAATACAAAGGTTTAAGTAATAGCTCAATAGTGTAGAATTAGAGCTCTAATTTAATCTAATGTCATATAAACTTCCGTAAATGCAGGGCACATGGTATGGGCATACCACAATTTAGACATTCATCAAAACTAGGCGTAAACAGATTTTTTCCCTGTAATAATATGATCTGAAAATAGAAAATATATGAAAAAATAGAATTAAAAAAATATAATATATAAAAATAAAAACAAAAAATAAATACTGAATGCAATTCAGTTTTTCTCGCTCGATGGGTGAACTTTTTGGGTACCGATTAAGTCTCCTCAAGAAATTTGATATTTTGTTTATTCTGTATATCATGAAGATGTATGTGATTGTGGAAGGTCGAAACAATTGTCTTTTTAATGAATTTATGGAATTTGTTCTCTGCATTTACATTTATATGACATTAAATTTAATTATATATATATATATATATATATATATATTACTAGCAGGGGTTACCCGGTGTTGCCCGTGACCAAAGTGTAACTATCTCCTTCTTCCCTGGTCATCCCCTCTCCCCGTTGGCCGGGGTAAAAATGTAACAATCTTTCTCTTCCCCGGTCGTCCCTTCTTTATATAATAGATAAATGTGAATTAAAGACGGCTATAATGTGAAATTGTATTAAATAAGACTATTTGACACATTTCATTCTATGCAAATATTATCTTGAAAGCAAACATTACATTTTTAAAATGAGAAGAAAAGATCTGTGATATTGAAACTTTTCACCAAGTTTTCAGAAAATTATGCGCTTCTCACAGATGGTATATTTAAGCAATATGGTATAAAATATAAAACCAAGAATTAATGATATTCTCTTGGATATTATTTTCTATTATCTATCAATCTAATTGTTGTATTTATTTTTCAGAGTGATTATGGTCCTTGTAAATTTTTACCTTCAAAAGAACTTCTTGCTGTGATAAAGCTCCTTCCTTCAGTGCAGGTAAGTTATGATCTTAATAAGAGACTTAACAATAAACTGTAATTTTAATCGTTTTTTACTCATATTTTTGTTCTTACTAATGAACGAACAAGGAATTAATAACTTCTTGGGTGATGAGCAAAGAATAGATGAAAACATGTCTTTTTACTTTTTTCATTTAAAATTTATATATATATACTAGTAGGACCTGTGTCCCGGCATTGCCAGGGGGAAATTATGATTTAATTTAATTAAAATAAATATTAGAGTTGCAATTATGAAAAAAATCTAAAGAACCATTTCACTATAAGTAATTTAGGTGATTAAAATAGGATTAAGCCATGTTTTTTTATATGAAGATAAAAAAGTAATTGTAAAAAAATATTTTTAATAAATAAGAAAATAAAAGTGAGTTATTGAAGTTTGAAGCAGGGACTAGGCTCCCCCACCCCGACAGTATGTGAAAGTAAATATTGTTAAATATAGTATTTTTTCTATTACAAATGATCAAAGCAAACTTCAATATAATTGTTTTTTTTTTTACAAATATGGAAAATAATTTTTAAACATTTTATTTTGTAAATAGTTTAATAGTTTTTCATAAATAGAAATAAAATAAAATAAATGAAACATTGCAGTAATAATCGTTGTTGTTTATAATCAATGTTATCTTGTTTGAAAATACATTTTAAATATTTTATATTGAAAATATTGTTCTAATAACGCACCCAATACAAAATATTCCAGAAAAAATTGTTTTTTATTCCGCTTAAAAAGAAATCCTTCTAGACTGAGACAATTTTTATTTTGTTTCAAGAGCAGGATTTTCCACAAATAATAATGAAAATAGTTTTTAAATACTTTATTTTTGTAAATAGTCTAATACTTTTTCATAAATATAAATGAAATAAAAGAAACGAAACATTGCAGTAATATTCAATGTTTTTTTTTTCACCATTGAAAAAATGTGTTACTTTTCAAACATCAAAAATGTATTTACGGTTGAAAGCAGATGTTGGCATTTGTGAATGCGTGCAGCTATCTGTTCGTTAATGCATAATCCGCTAACCCAGAATGTTTACAGGATGTATAAGCAACAGGCATTCAGAATGACGGAACGATATTCCCTAAAACCGTGAAAGAGAGCAATTTTTCTTGACCAAAAACATTCGTTAAAATAAGGGTTAAGTGTAGTATAGGGCCGTCAGTGATTGAAACATTGAATTTAAGTTATTATTTTATCTAATTAATCTGTTATTTACTTATTAAATGTATAAATAATAATGAAAATTTAGTTTCAATACCCTAAAAGTGCTACATAATTTTTTTTTGGTGGGGGGGAATAAAAAGAAACCCGGTTGTTTTTTTTATACTCATCATCATAACTTCATTTAATTTAATCTCTGAAATAACGGTTAAAAACAGTGTTTTCAACCTAGCAAACATTTATTATTTAACTCCCGACTCCTTGTTTACCAGACTGGGTGTCTAACAACTGAGCTATGGAGGCAAGTAAAAAAAAAATCTAGTTAGAAAATAGCCTCCTTTCATTTTGTATTTGTCCAGATTTACAATATCCAAATACTTTTGAATTGAGTTTAAAGTATTCAAATGTTGAAGCCTGTGTATTAAATACCATTTCTGGCATGTTTTTTTGTTTATCATCTGTCTCTTCAACATTAGAAATTGATTTCCAAGTTTTTAAGCTGTTCATACAAGAGTCATGTAATGGTTATAGGGAAAAAAGTCAAATATTAATTTTTTTTTTTTTTTTTTTTACTGCTGACCAAAGCGAAAGAAAACTCATATTTTTTGACTGCTAGTGTTCACTGATTGGGCAAATGTGCATTGAGAAATCTAGAATGTTTTTGAGTGTTTAAAAATGGCTGGGATTATTCCGGAAAATCTTTTGTCATCATTAGACAAAAAGAGCCAACAAGTAATTAGCAGTTGTTTGCAGTTCGAGAGGATGGACATTCACATTTATGGCTCTGCAGTAGCAGTTAGCTTTGGGGAGGAAGTTTATTGCTTACTGCCTGAGGCGCCCCTACCGGGGAATGCCGACGGGGCTGCCCAGGCAATTTTTAAATGGCCAGAGTGCTCACCTCTCGAGCGCTGGCTTTTAACCCCACTTGCTCGACCCGATCTTGGGTCACATCTTACTTGTGGGAGTAAGATAAAACTGGCCTTGTGCCTAACTCCGCGAGGAGTAAATAAACACTTTCTGTGTCTTGGGGAGTCAGTGTTTAAGGCCATACTCAAGAAAATGATGCTAGAGAAACACTGATATCGCAACAAAAACCCATCAGATTATTGAAAGTTGTTCTGGAAGTTTTGAGATGAGGGTTGACGTTTTGGATTATTCAGACTATTATTCTCATCTTGGTTGTTATATGCACAATGTTTTGGCTTCTGTAACCTCCAACCTTCTTCAGGTGCATCTTTCGTAACTTGGAGATCTTCTAGCCGAACTCGGAGAACCAGTGTGGAGTTTCAAACTGAACCATTATTTAGTACACAGGGGTAGATACTTCTCATTCTGGATAGAAGTTTTAGTTTTTATGCTATTCTTAGTTATTATCACCTGTAGTGAGGATTGAACCTTAAACCTTGCCACTCCCCCCCCCGGCCATTGACTAAAGGGTTCTGTTCGAAATTCCATTGTGAAAATAACGATGATGAGGATAGTAGTTTGAATAATAATTTAAAAAAAATGTTGGTTCAAATTTTTAACTGGTTTCTATTCAACCCCTATTGGATCAAGGAAGTTGTGAGGGCATATGGTAATTTGATCACGTGTTCAATGCAACAGCGATTGACGAAACAATGGAGTGAGCATTGGAATTCCATGATCTGTAACTAATAGACTCTACCATTTATGTAATATTTGGATTCAAGGGATGCTGCCATACGAGAAAAAAGACATTAAAACCATTAATATGAAACGCATTTTAAACTCAATGAAAATGTCAATTCCATCTAACCTATGATTTTGTTTTCCCCTTTCAGCACCCTTTTATAGCTCCAATATCATTTTCTATTGCAAATGAAAACGGAGGAATGGTGATACGAACATTTTACGAACAAGGCACATTAAGAGATCACATTTGTCAATGCAAGCCAAAATCTGGCCATTTTTTGAAAAAATATTGTAAACCAAAAATGTGTAACCCTTTAGAACTTCACCAAATCCAAAAATATGGACGCCAAATCCTAGAAGTACTTAAATTTCTCTATGACAAAGGATTGCCTTATGGTAAGTATAGCTCTTTCATCTTTTCTGAGATTAATTTAAACTGTAAATATGACTTCTGCCTTGTCTAATATATATAAAACAAAGTGTCTATCACCAATTTTGTCTGTTTGTCTCTGGTAAACTATGAAAATTCAGGTATCTCCAGTTTGATGAAATTTCAACCATAGGTAATAGACATTATTTACCTCCTTGCCAAGAGGTTATGCACAAGGTCAGGTGTGATTTTGAGAAGCCAGCACACTAGGATAAGCGCACACTGGCCTACAAAAAATTCCTGAGCTGCCTTCGGTATTCCCCGATAGGAGCGCCTCAGGTGATTAACAATAAACTAACCCCTTCTCAGAGAGAAGGTAAAGTCTGGGAGGGTGGACCTCCTGGGACTGGCTTCCAAAATTTCAGTTTTTTTAAAGTATTTTAAAGCGTTGTTAGGAAACATAATATATGCACAATCCCCTATATGAAAATTCAAATATTTCAGATTTGCATTAAATTTGATCCAGGGTTATTAGATACCAATTAAGTGAGATTTCTTGAATTTCAAATTCTTAAGCTCCATATTTTAGACGTGTTCCTAGAATAAAAATCATTTAATGGATTTTGATCAAAATTGGAACAAGAATTCTAGAGATGAGATTTAGTAGCGTATATATTTTGATCTTTGTAAGTGGGACATAAAAGTGGTGCAAAACTGTTCTATTCAGTGAATTAATTTCACTAGCAGACAATCTATCCTTAGATGCATACTCTCCTTTTTTAGTATATTTTAAGGAAGAATGTTAGAAACAAAATTAATTATGGCTATCATGTAACTATATTTATTAACCAAATCATCATATATTTAACTGAAGTAAATAAATGACATAAAATTTACATGGAATAAACTTTGAAAAATCCTTGAAATTGACAAAATGAGATAAAAAAATTCTTTCTGAGCATAAAACTCCATTGAGCCCATTAGATGTTTTTAGGTTGCTGGGAAAGTAATGACCGATTTCAGAAACAAACGTTTTTATTGTTGGTAAATTTTATTGAGCTCATGCAGGACCCATTTTATCAAACTTTTTCATCTTACCAATTTGCTTCAGATGGTCGATCACCGTTTAAATACTGACATCAAGTACCTTAGACATTTCTCTGACACTTTAATGTGAGTTTTGTTCAACAAGAATGTTGTTTTTTATATTATCACATATATATTTTCATATCACACACATATGTATATATAAATAAATATAGTAAAGTATGAAAATACATTTATGCAATTAGGCTACACCGAGGCGTCCGTATTTCATCTCCATAGAGGCCTAAAATTTATTGAGTTAATCTACGATTCTCTGCGCAGATGAAACGCAAACATCTCTATATAGCTTAATTGCCATAAATATGTTTTCATACTTTACTACTAAGCTCTATTCACATATTGAGCATTGTTGAAGTAAATGCTGTAAATCTTTACAATATATTATATCATCTTATAGTATTATGGGTATACATGAAATAATAATAATAAAGATAAATGAAGAAAAAGAGATAAAGATGTACAGATGACAAATATATTTCATCTTCGATTGTTCAATGCAAGGTGTACTCAATAAAAACATGTTTATTTTTCTTTCCTTAAGCCAGGCTTTTCAAAGATAAATCTTAAAATATAATAATATATATATATATATACATGTGTGTGTGTTTGAGTGTATATATCTATATATGTACATATGAATTTCAACGTTTATTGTCAAGAGTGCATGGCCTTCCTCTACCTTCTGAAACATGAAAATATTGTAAATAATAATATGAGCTGATAAGGTAAATCTATTTAACAAGTCGTGACAATTTATCGAGCGCACCTCAGTTTGTCGAAACAAAAAAAATGACAAATACAATTCTTGAAAAAAAAAAAGCCTAAACATTGATTACCTCCACAAGGTGGAGGTTGTGTAGAGTTTGTAACTTTCTTTGTTTGTTTGTGTACAGCTTAGCATCCACACCACTTGACCAATTGTTACCAAACTTAATCAGTCATGGTCTATCTTACAACTGATTTAATTTTGGTATATCTAGGTCAACGTTACAGAAAAGATGGAGATAAGTTCGGTTCTGTTCATCATAGACACCCGCTACTTAACCCATATTTTAGCTGATGAGCTCATGTATCTTACATGACCTTGACCATGAAAAGTTTGGTCATGGTTTAAATTTTGATGAAATTCCAACTTCCGATTTTTCTAAATTTGATGCATGGATCTGATGCTCTTTGATAACAGTAACCACCATGCAAAATTTCAGCCTGATCAGATAAATAGTTTTTGAATTATCAACGTTTTCTATGGCTTAACTTCAGGAATACTTCAAACAATATGGAGAAGTAAGGCCCAAAATAAGACTTTGACCCATTCTTATGTTGTCAGGTGAAAGTATGCAATATCACTACTGTCTTATGTTCTTGTTTGTTCCTTAGTAGATTGTGCTTCAAAATATTACAGGTTTCTTCGAGTCGGCCATAAATAAGATTTTTATTTTGTATGATTTTATGTTTTACATTTCTTTTAAAAAAACTTCTCAGTTGATTTTTATTTATTTTGATTGGGTATCAGAAAAAAATATTGGGCAAATATCTTAATTTGGTCCCTCGATTGAGCTCCTGTGACTTTTTGTAAGAACATTGAACCAATTGTGAAGTTCAGTCATTGTAAGCTCCCCACCCAAAATTTTAAAGTTGACAAATTAAAGGTGCGTTTTGAAATCACATGAAATAAGTGTTAAAACATATTCTAAGGTTAATATAAATCAATTCCTACTGTTTGCCTTTAATTCAATTGGCCCGTGTTCGTACCAGGTGAAGTTCACGTTGGAATCGTCTTGGTGACATAAGGACTAATCTGAACCATCATTCACCCTTTGTTAGGGTGAGATATGGTTCGGCTTGATCTTAGAAAGTGCACCTCTCAGATATCACCTCCTCTTGCCGGGGAATGTCCACTGTTTCGTTCTCTGCTATTTTTGTACCTTTTCAGAGTGCTCCCTCGAGAAAACTGGTTTGTCTAACCTTGCTGCAGTGCAGAATTGATTTATATATATATATATATATATTTAAAATTCAATTAGTGAAATAACTTTAACGCAATGACAAACATTTAAATAACAAAACTCAAAATCGCATACAGACATCTACAACTGCTATAGGGTTCAGTTGTCTGCTCATTACTACTGTAGAAAATCTAATCAAGTTATCAGACAAGGGGACTGGCCGACTGGTGTCACTGACTAACGAGGATTTGTCCCATTGTCACGGAAACCCTTAGGTCCTCTATTGACGCAAAAGTTTTAATACTGAATCATAATAATTTGATTGATCTTTTCTTTTTTTTCTTTTTTTTTAAGGTCATTTGCACACTGGGAATATCGTATTAAATGGGGAAACATGTCAACTGCTGGACTTGGAAAATTGGTTGCTCGGCCTTCCTTCTTACTACAAAGCTTTTTTTACTCAGTTTAAAAAAATCCAGGTAACAAAAAAAAATTGTTTTATTTAAGATGGTTGGATTAATGTTTGAACATTATTTTAAAGAAGACTTTAACAAATATTAGACGACCTGAAACCCGTTGGAACAATGTTAGTACATTAGTGTATATATTTAGTGTCCTGAAGAGATTGTGAAGTTGTATAAATATTTTAAAAGTACATTTATTTATTAGTAGTTTATGAAACATAGGTAAAGAAAGAAGAAAAGTAAAAAGTTAGACGTGTTCAACAGCATCAATGTTTGAAATATCTAAAATAAATAGACAAAACACCCATTTTTCAACACGTACAATATTCACGAAGTCAGAGGATTTCAGAATTATTGTAATCCCATAATAGACCCTTTTTCTCTTCTCTTTTCTCTCCAGCCCCACTCTCTTTCACCTCCCCTCTTTCCTCTTCTCTTCTTTCTTTATCCTCCCCCTCTTCTCTTCTTTCTTTATCCTCCCCTCTTCTCTTCTTTCTTTATCCTCCTTTCCTCTCTTCTTTCTTTCTCGTTCTCTCCTCTCTTCTTTTTTATCCTCCTCTCTTCTCCTCTCTCCTTTTTTTATCCTCCTCCCTTCTCCTCTCTCCTTTTTTATCCTCCTCTCTCCTTTCTTTCTTTCTCCTCTCCTTTCTTTCTTTCTCCTCCTCTCCTTTCTTTCTTTCTCCTCCTCCTCTCTTCTTTCTTTCTCCTCCTCTCCTCTCTTCTTTCTTTCTCCTCCTCTCCTCTCTTCTTTCTTTCTCCTCCTCTCCTCTCTTCTTTCTTTCTCCTCCTCTCCTCTCTTCTTTCTTTCTCCTCCTCTCCTCTCTTCTTTCTTTCTCCTCCTCTTCTTTCTTTCTCCTCCTCTCCTCTCTTTCTCCTCCTCTCCTCTCTTTCTCCTCCTCTCTTTCTCCTCCTCTCTTTCTCCTCCTCTCCTCTCTTTCTCCTCCTCTCCTCTTCTCCTCTCTTCTTTCTTTCCTCTCTCTTCTTTCTTTCCTCTCTCTTCTTTCTTTCCTCTCTCTTCTTTCTTTCCTCTCTCTTCTTTCTTTCTCCTCTCTTCTTTCTTTCTCCTCTCTTCTTTTCTCCCTCTTTTTTATTTACATCATTCAATTTCTCTCACCATTCATCTTCTCTAAGAGTTTTAGTAGTATATATATGTTCATAAACTTTGTTTTCACTACTTTCATTTTTGTGTCACTGCTTTTTTTTCTTCACCAATTTTTTTTAAAAATATATTTTGAAAGTTAAATTTAATTATTATTTTATTGTTTGGTCATTCTTTTTTCTTTTTTTTTTTCAACTATTAGCAAAACATTAAAATGGCTTGTTTATTAAGAAATGGAAATGAATTCTCATGGATTTAATGTTGTAATTAAATTACTATTTAGATAGGATTTTTTAAAAGTTTGTTTTAGTACTTTACAATATTATATATTTAATTTTAATAAATAATCGATTTATAGTAAATAAAAAAATGTGTAAGTCATATAAAGCCGGGAACCACAAACACAGACACATGAGATGTGGTGTGGCTGTCGTAATAGTAAACTAAGGCCTGTTCACTGAAAAATGACGTCATGCTATATAGTTACAAACGAGATCTGTCGGACAGTCAAACCATGGGCATTTTGACTCCTCCCTTCACTTAAAAATTCACCAAAATTCAGGAAATCAACCAATTTTTATTAAATTTTCAGTATTTATTAATTAATGATCACGGAATATAATTAACCCATTACTTTATTAGAAATCTTAGTGCAAATGTATTATTTTGTGTAATTTGCTTAGGCTAGACAGCAAACATTAAATTAATACTTAATAATAAAATGGTGTTGTCATAAATTTTTGAATTTTTAAAACATGAACATTTTTCATTGAAAAATAATTTGTCTGATTTAATAATCATTCTTTAAATAAGTTCATTCTTTCCAGATTATTTTTAATGTTTGAGTTGACTGTTATGACAACCTGGTTTATATAAGAAGGAAAGTACTAGTATCAGTTATATCTCTTGGTTATAAACACAAGACAAATCCCTTTTCTTAGAGAGTTTTATTCTTTATATGAACATTTCATTATAATTGGTTTTAGCTGAATAATTTGATAAGAGTTGCTCTCATTCTGAAAAAAAAAAATTTTTTTTTGTTGTTTTTTTTAACAAAAAACACCTTTACTAAAGTTATATCACAGAGTACTAAAAAAGTGTATGAATGTATTTTTTAATGAAAATAAAGCATTGTAGATGTTAATAAAAAAAAATCTTTTAAAATATAGTTCTCATATATTATGAAAAAAAGCCCCTGAATTCTGCGTTAATAATGACCAATAGATTAAAACATTTTGATAAATTTATTTATTTAATAAGATATAGTTTCTGAAAGAAAAACAATAAAGTTTATTTTCAATAAAATAACATTTTGGCCAAAACATTGTAATGAAATATAGTTTCTGAAATTGACAGTAATTTTTTTATTATAATTCAAAATGTTATAAAAGGAACATAATAATAATAAAACTATATTTTATTACAATGTTATAATAAATGATGATTTTTTAACTTAAAAATAAATCAAACATTAAAGATTACAAATTCATTAAAGTAACATAAAATCAATAATTCAAAATAATTAATAGAATATTTATTGAAATAAATTCGAATGTGTGTTTTTTTGTTTGTTTGTTTTTTGCAAAACAAAGTTTTTCTACAATATAGTAAAAATGTGTAATAAATTAAGTTATTTTTTTTTTAGGTGGGGGATTTAGATTAAACTTATTAATTAGTCTAAAATTGTATTTTTTTTATCTCAAAATAAAATTCTAATTTATTTTTTTTTTAAGTTGAAATTCGAGCTTTAATCACGGCCGTCGTAATATAATGCAATGTCTTAATCTTTGAACGCAATAATGGATTTTAAAAAATGATCTTTCGCTTAAAAAAGGAAAATAAATTAATGATTTTCAAATGAGTGAATAATCCTTAGGAGGGTAGTCGTGTTTTTGGTATGGGAATAAAGTCACAATAGTAGGAACAAGTTAAATATGATTTCCAAGTGAATAATTAATCCCATGCAGTTGAGTATCTGAATCTGATTAAAGATAGACACGTGTGCATTTAGTTATTGCTCACTTCGGTCCTGATTAATAGTAGGTTGAAGAACCACGACCAATGACATCACCAGAAAATCTCGACTCAGTGGCTAGGCCTTAGTTTACTATTACGATGGTCACGGAAATGGTCACACAATTTTATTAATAAAAGAATTATCATACAAGCAACCTACATTGATGATGTTTGTTTTAAAACAATTGTTTATTTTTTAGAAAATGGAATTTATTGATGTCTTCTCGTTTGGTCATGTATTATATGAAATGACGTTTGGTGAACAATTAACAAAAGCTACCTGTGATTCTTTCCCGACAAGTTGTCCTGCTGAACTACGTAAGTATTATGAAAACGTCAAAGCAATTATACTTACTGATGTTTGATTATTTCAATCGTTTAATTTTTGTGATTGATACAATGTCACAAACCAAATGCTCATAAATCATTGGTTGATGAAAAAAAATATTTTTTTAAAAAGTTGAATTTTATGCAAACTACATCCTTCTCACAAAAAAAACAAAACGAAAAAACTTCTTTTAGCCATCACTTGAATATTCTGATTTAACCCCTACCTTGAGAAGTTGCTTTTGTGATTTTTTTAAGGCGAGAAGTCCTCTGAGTGGCACCTCTGCAAATGTGGCAGCAGTATTCCATCTTAGGATGTATCTGACTCTTATATAGGCATAGGAGTGCATTCCGGAGCGATAGAATGATCCAACCATTTTTCCAGCAACCTTAGCAACAGATTGGGTATAAGCCTTCCATTTTAGATCTGCAGTGAAAGTCAGTCCTAGTAGCTTATCAAAATGAAGAGCTTCCTCAAGAAGAGAACTGTTCATTTCAACTGGGGAAAAACAAGGATCTGAACATTGTTGTGGAAGGAGAGAAGCTTTGTTACTTTTTTTCCTATTGTAAAACATGCTCCAGATCGAAAGTGAAAAAATCAATAGTATCTCGACACCAATGCTCTTCGAAGTGCTGCCATAGACAGTTGTTATCTGCATAGATTTCAACAAAGGATCTCAGAATCATTAATGAAGATCAGGAAGAGGGTTGAGCCCAGAATAAATCCTTGAGGCATGCCGATATTGATACTATATGCTTCAGACTTCTGCCCATAAATAACTACTTTTATAAACCTATCAGGGAGAAATGGTTTGATGGTTGAGAAGACATTGCCAGATATCCCATAGTGAGCAAATTTATTAGGCAACACTTTGTTCCAGACCCTATCAAAGTATTTGATACATCCAGAGCTATTGCCCTAGAAGCAAAGCACCCATCAAGAGATTCATTGATCCTATGCTATATTACTATCAGCAGGTTAAAAGTTGATCTTGCAAGACAAAATTCATATTGCTTGTCACTGAGAAGATTGCTTTTGCTGAGGTGATTGACAACTTGTTGATTTATCACAAATTCAAACAGCTTAGTCATCACCAACAGGAGACTGATCAGTCTTTACTGTAATTTGATTGGTTTCACTAGTAAGAGCTTATCAGGCTTATACAATATTTAATATTCTTATTTTCTTTTATAAGCAACTTGTTTTTAAATTTACTACTACCCCTACCTATTAAAGTTCTTTAATTTATTCCATAGTCATGGACTTACTCTTTCCTTCCCTATTTACTCTCATCAACTTTTTAACTTCAGGTTTTTCCAGCACACTTTTTTGAGTAGGTGAATTTTTTATATAGGTTGCTAAACTTTCTAGTTTTTCACTAAGATATAACTTACATGGGCCATCTGAAAAATCTAAACACTTTAGCCTATTTTAAGATTTTTCACCATGTTCCCAAAATAACCTGACAGTGATTTATTATATTTTTTGTTATTAAATGAATCTTTATGATTATAAATTAAAAAAAAAAATCTAAACTTGTTTCTCCTGTATAGTATATTCTGTTCATTGAGTTTAAACAATTATTTTGTAAAGGGCAATTATCACTTCCCCTATTTTCCTATCATTACATTATTGTTTCTTGCTAACTAGAATTTCTCACACAAATCATTACCAGTGATCACTCACTGGCAGCAACAGGTTGTGTTCCCTGTAGTTTAAGTGACAACAAATCTCCAACAGTTTTCAGTATAAAATCTTTGAGCCGCAAGATGGACGGTATAAATAAAGAATAATGGATATTCCATTTCATACGTTTTTATGGTTACACATGGTGGACACCTTTCTCCATATATTAGATATGCATTTTCTTAGGGTCCAAAATAAACAGGAAAAATGACAATAAAGAAGAAACTGTAATGCTAAAGAGACTGATGACATTGTGTCTGAGATGGGTATATTTGCTGAGGACATCACGCTCTACTCTCATCATGTGGGTAAAACGGACGCACACATATCCGAGGCAATGGCTGAATCCTTAGAAAGTGACCTCCAGTTTGTAGTGGAATGGGGTCATAAATGGATGGTAACATTTAATGCTACTAAGACAAAACTCCTTTCCTTCAGCAACTACAAGAAACCTCTTCAACCACCGATTCCCGTGGCAAATAAAACCCTACCTGAGAGTACAACATTCAAACTCCTCGGTCTAACATTCACAGGTAACATGAATTGGAACAAATACATTGAAGACATTGCCAAGGCTGCTTCAAAAAAAAAAAGCGGGCTCCCTCTACTGTGTTAGAAAACCTATCGCACCTGACAGTATCCTATATCTCTACAAAGCCACCATCCGTCCATGCATGGAGTATTGTTGTTACATCTAGGCTGGTACACCATCCACTAGTATCTCCCTCTAAAACAAGGTCCAAAAAAGAGTATCTAATCTAATAGGTCCCTCACTATCCACCAAGCTCTAGCCCTTATCCCATTGCCGCAATGTTGCATCCTTGTGCTCGTTTTACAAGTACTTCAATGAAATGTGCTCCAATGAACTTGCTGCTCTGGTGCTCCCTCAGCATAAATACACTCGACCAATCCAATGATCAGCTAAATTGCATCCGTTCACTGTTGAGGTCCCCAGATGTCGTAAAGCTTTCTACCTCCAATAGCTTCTTTCCTCGAGCTGCCGGCCTTTAAAACTCCCTCCCTGCTCCCCCAACTGTACAGACATGCAGAAATTTAAGACTAATGTGAACAAGCATCTCGCTGTATAGCTTCCAATTTAGGATGACCCCCTAAACTTTCATCCTAATTCTCAGTAGCCCCTTACGTCTACAGTGGCAACTTGCCCTGTTTGGGGTAAAATAAGTTTAAATATATATATATATATATACCGGTGCTATGTATAGCAGATGTAGCTAATTTCATTTGCAGCACCTGTTGAAATCCAACTCCCATGGAAATAGAAATTGTTGTAGGTGTCGAAAGAGTCAATAAATTCACCTACCTAGCTAATACAATTGATTCCAGTGGGTGAACTGACACAACTATAAGACAACATATATCTGCCACATGGAGAGTCTTGAGGCAGCTGTCATTAGAACAACACAATCCTGGCTGCAGCACGTCGGATGGAGAAAATTGTCATTCTCACTCGACCGGCCTCCATAGTGAAGGTATGTCGCACCACAACACCTCAACTGGTGTAGCCACATCACCTGCCGTCAGTCATCCAAAATATTCCGAAGTGTGTTCCACATTGATGTCGATGGCCCATAGTCATGTAGTAGGCTGCTTAAGACATGGAGGAAATCAGTTGATGATGGCCTGATCCTGGCGGGTGGCACAAGCGAAATGTCAACAGACAGGAAAAGTTTGAAGTCATTCACGAAACGTCCAACCTCAAGCATGAGACAATAAGACAAAAAATGAAAATAATAATATATTTATTTTCTCACAGGTGGGTCACAAATGTAAGAGAGACATAGTACATGATACACAAAAAGTAGGGTGCACATTAACAGACATAATTTCTACATAATTCCTACATAAAGGCCTACATTATGAGTCTCTAGACATAATCGAGACACATGTATTGCCAGGGTCAACACAGAGAATGTGTTAGCAATGTAAAATAAAATACAACTTTTTTTGTATAGAAAAAGTCACATGCTGAAATGGCCAGCCTTCTGGAAGTCCTGTCTCACAGTCCAGAAGCAAAATCTGACCACGTAACGTCAGTGGTATGAAACCATATAAAAGACGGAGAGTCAAGCAAAAGAATCCGCTGGGCTAAGAAATAGACCAAGCTTCAATTTTGAATATCACACCATGCATGTGCGAGTCTTTTTCCATACTTCAAAACTGAATTCATTCAGTATAATTCTGAGGAGATAACTTGAATATAATTCAAGGGATGTTACTCTGAATATACTGCTGCAACAAAGGCATTCAGACCAGTTGATTAGTGATGTACTTACTCTACTATATCAAATGAAATCTCAGTTAGGGTTGATTAATGAATAAAACTGAATTTGAAAATAAACTTTTCTGTATCATAAAAATATATGAATTTTGTTTTATGTTCTAACTGCAGCATCTGTTATGAAGCCATCTTTTTGTATTTTTCAGGTTCTGTGCTGGAATCTATACTAACGACGGAGGCTTGTAAAAATGGCCTTCCCACTTTAACAGATTTGCTGAGTCATACGTAAGAAATGTTTTACTTTATTTTTCATATTTCAGATTAAATAAATAAAGTACTGGAAGTCTCTGAATAGCAAATGAAATTTTTAAAGTCTATTCTTAAATGAATGTCTACATCTAAGAACTGATTGGTTCACATCAAGTATCAATTAATCAAAATTTTATCCTTATAACTCCAACATCTTTGTTTTCAATGTCTCAGTCGTTTACCGACTTAGGAAGATCTGATTTTAACTGCAAACAAATTACTTGTACTTATATAGGGATGTGAAACCTCTGCTTTTTAGTGGAATTCCGCTCTTTTGTAAATCGGAAAAAGAATTGTTATTGTTATGTTTTTTTTAAGCAAAGATTGATTTCTGCCAAATCACTTGAGCTTTACTGTTCTTATTTTTTTCCATCATTTGGCTGATTTTATTTCTCTTCCTCTCCCTTTCTCCGTCTCAGCTTTATCTGTCTTACACAATACTTCAATGCGGGTAGGGGGAGATAGAAGACTTTCCTGTCACCATCCCCTCACATCCACACTTGTAGTCTTTCTCTTGCTTATGACCATGTTTTTTTCTTTTTTATTTCTTCAAAATTAACTTTAAACATTCTATTTACACAAAAACGCATTTTAACGAATTTAAAAGCAAAAATTGTTAAAACATATCAGTCAGTATAAAAAACATGAGATTCTACTTTTTAAAGCAATTATGTAGAAACACCCTGAAAAACTTGGCAGAAAAAAGAAGAAAAACAATTAAACATTATATAGATTATATAAACACCTATAATTGACATACATTTATGTTTTGCATAGAGAGATGGGTGAATTGTTTAGTTAATTATAAATTATGACTAATTAGGTATATTTCAGCATGTATTTAGTGATATTAAAATATGTAGGAAAAAAAACCTTAGGCAAGAAAACAATGAACTCATTTTATATTAGTGTGATTGCAAGAATTAAGAGTAGATGGAGTTCAGGGAACTTCTGCCATTACCACCATCGACCAAGTGAATAGTCTATCAGGCATGTGTACATAGTGTGATGATGTGTAGAAGTGAAACTTGGCCAGTGAAGGTTGAGGACATGTGTTGCATGATTTGATCAACTATTAATGAGTGTATCCTATGAGTTTCTAAAACAATTGCCACAGGTGTCCTCCAGATACCTTCTAGATATTTATAACGAGGTGTGGATGAGCGGAAAAATCCCAAATCTCTAGAGGCAAACCACAGTAATACCCATACCAAAGACGGAAAAGGACTCTGATAGGCCTTCAAGCTATTGACCAATTACCGTAACTAGTTGTCTCTGGAAAGGATGATAAGTGACAGGTTAACATGGTACCTAGAGTCAAAGAATCTGATGTCAGACCTACAATCTGGTGTCAGAAAGAAAAGAAGCACTACTGACCATTTGATCAGATTGAAGACTTTCATTAAAGAAACATTTATCAAAAAGGAACACCTGATTGCTATCTTTTTTGATCTAGAGAAGGCGTACGACACCACCTAGAAGTATGGTATAATGTAAAACCTTTGAGATTAAGAGGCAGAATGGCCCTTTTTTATACAAAATTTCTTGGAATACCACCATTTTAGAGTGAGAGTCGGAACTACACTCTCCGACATAAAAGAGCAAGAGAATGGGGTACCCTAGGGAAGTATCCTATCAGTAAAACTCTTTAATGTCAAGATTAATAATATTGTAAAACACCTTGACACCGCAGTCAAAGGATCACTGTATGTAGATGACTTTTTGATCTGCTGCCAAGCAAAACATATGCATCTGGCAGAACGCAAAATGGTTTCAGATTCTCTGAATCGAAGACAAGCAGTGTCCATTTTTTCAATTTGTGCAAAGTACATAATAACCCATGTTTTAAACTGGATAGCAAGGAGATTCAAATGGCAGATGAGTATAAGTTCCTTGGAGTTATTTTTATCCCTCATGTAAGGTATCTCTGACAAAAATGCAACAAGGCAATTAATTAATCAGAGTGGTAGCTCACACTGACTGGGGAGTGGATAAGAAATCCTTACTCAAGCTCTACTGAACAATCGTGAGGTCGAAACTAAATTATGGAAGCTTCATTTCCAGTGCAGCAAGACCATCATACCTGAAGCAATTGGAAACTATCCATCTCCAGGGACTAAGACCCACATTGGGGGCATTTCACACGTCTCCAGTGGAAAGTTTTTATGTTGAAGCGAATAAAGGTCCTTTACATCTAAGGACAGAAGTTGGCACTTCAATATGTGGCAAAGTTATCATCATGTCCATTAAACTCTGCCTATGGTTGCATATTTAATCCTCAATATAAAACTCTGTTTGAAATTTCCTTTCAGCCATCAGACCTTTTAGCTACCGCATCGAGGAACTAAGAAATAAACTGGAGTTGAACTCCAGTCTCATCCACCAATCAGTAATTTCCAAAATTCCACCATGAGAATTAGAACAACGATCTTATATCCTGGATTTGACAACAGCTGCAAAGAACAAAATTAATCCAATTGTATTTCAGGATGAATTTGAACTTATAAAAAACATTATTCCAACTATAAATACATCTACACAGATGGATCCAAAGAATCAGATAGTTGGATGTGCTGCTGTCTTAAATAAGACGAAAATGCAATATAAGATACCTGACAGGGCATCAATTTTCAGTGCAGAAGCTGCAGCCATATACTTGGCTCTAAAGATAATAGAAGATAGTAGCATTGACAGATTCATCATCTTCTCTGACTCCCTATCGGTGCTCACAGCACTAAGGAGCAAAAATATGGATAGCCCTTTAGCAGTGAAAATTTTATACTAGATAACCACTATCTATAGCAAGAAAAAATGTAAAATCAAATTATGCTGGATACTGAATCATATCGGCATTCGTGGAAATGAAAAAGCAGATAAAGCCGCAAAAGAATCACTGAACATGATGCCTACCAATACTAGGATCCCATTCACTGATCTTCGACCTTCTATAAACAGGATAATCAAAGAAAAATGGCAAGAATATTGGGATGAGTGCCAAAATAATAAATTATACAAGATTTGGCCAACTATTGATGAGGGGTCCTGAGCTATAGAAAAGCAAGAAGAGAAGAAGTTATAATAGCCAGACTTCATATAGGACACACATATATTACTCACAAGCATTTATTGGAAGGAGAGGAGTCTCCAATGCGCATATCATGTCAAGAATCTTATACAGTCAAGCATATATTAATAGATTGTCAAGATCTGCAACAAAGCCGAAAGAAATACTACAACTCGGAAAACATGAAGGATCTATTTAAAGACACAACTCCGACGAAAATCTTAGACTTCATCAAAGAAGTTGGACTGTTCAAAAAATTTAATTTCAAATGCTTTATTTCATTTTTCATTCTCTTTCAAGACAATATGAAATAAATACCCCAACTTGGGATTTCATTTGACAACTTTATTCGGCATTACATAACCCATAGATGGTTGCTATGCCGTAAACCAACCCCAACCAAACCTAATATGCTACTATCATTAAAAATCAATAATATTGGAAAATAGCGGGGCTACCCGGCATTGCCCGAGGTCCTATTTTCTGTAGATTATGTAGATTAAAGTAAAAAAGTAAAACTAATCAATCTATTTAATATTGTAATTTGAGCCGTTTATGTTTATTTTAGAGCAAAATCAGAGTACAAATACTTGGGGAAAAAATTAAATTAAAACTTTAATCTAATTAACCTATTTGTTGTATGGAGAAAAAGGCAAGAGTGTTTAGAAGAACCAAAAATGGTTGTCGTCGGAAGGCTGGCTGTTTTTAGTTGCGGGTCACTATTCTTTGCAATATTTTTGCTTTGTTTTGGTGATGTATTCTTGCATTCTCAACCTTGTGTCATACATGAAACAACCAAGTTGCCGTAATCATTACAGAAGCATTGATGTTCACAAATTGTTATCCATACCTTGGCTGCTGGATGTTCTTCTTGTACGTGCTCTTGCGTGATCCTCTTGGACTGAGACAATGCCGTTCTGTAATTAAAGCTTCTTATTTATACTTTCAAAGGACTAACTCGACTCAAAATTGATGGAAGACGGCAGTCATTTATTCAATGTGATCTTTGTTCCAAATCACTGACCAGAGAGAGAGAGAGAGAGAGAGAGAGAGAGAGAGAGAGAGAGATTGAAATTGAAATGCTAATTAATTATTCTTGTCAGCCTATTTCATTTACAAATCCGAACACCTTTGGGTGCTTCACAACAGACTGTTTTTCTATCACCCTCTCTCTTTTAGCCATGTGACGCCATATCCGTTTCTAGTACATTCAATTTTCAACTCTGGATCATCAAGTTGACCTCTGATAACCTTTCAATGGTTTTCCATTTCTTGTTATTCTCAACTAACTAAATTATATACTAGTGGATCTATCCATTCAATATCTAAAACTCGTAGTTTTGTTCATAAGTTTTTTATGAGGTTATAAAAACGGTAATGTTCACAAATTGTTTTTAAATATCTTTTCATTTATTCATTCATTTAACAACAAGATGGAACTCCAATTTTGTATACATTTGCCAAAGATATAAGTGAAAATAAGCAAATGAATCAATTTATATAAAGTATATAAGAAATATACAAGAGATTTCAGATATATTGTTGTGGTAATCCCATGTAACTGGACAACATCACGTAGCTCTTCTCATATGAATATATTGTGTACAAAGAAGAATACATTTAATTCAATTAGGTCAAATGCAAGAATTATTCTTTAAGTCATTCCTTTCAATTCTTTTCTTTGATTCTGTTTGTTTTCCCTACAGATTCTTTTCCAGTATCACATTGCAGCAGATGGAAAAACCAATGTTAAAAATTCCAAGCAAGTTAAAGGAAGCAATCCGATTAGCAAAAGATTCTATGGAAATTCAACTTAAGGAAGAACAAAAAATGGTAAGTAAATAAAAAAGCTGAAATATGTCTAATTTAGAAGTGGGATTAACATCTTTAGAACATTTTTTTTTTTTTTTTTTTTTTTTTTTTAAGAAGAGGAGGGGAGAGGAGTTTACACCTGAAAATTTCTTAAGAAAATATGCAGCAAATAATTGTAAAAAATGTTATACTTTCAAATTCAGGCAAGATTTTGTACACTAAGTATAGAAGTTATAAGGTTAATCTATTAGATAAAGCAAAATCATGTTTCCATGTGTGTATGTGTCTTGCAAAATGTCAGAAACTACACATGATACACTTGCAATCCTTATATCATTGGATTCAGTATGACCTTGAGCTGATTATGGTGAAAAATATATTGTAATATTTATTCCATTGAGGTCACCAGGGACCAATTTAATGCACAGGGAGGGGGAGCTGAAAAAATGATTTTTTTTTTTCATTCTTTCTGGTAGTTGTTTCAAAAACAACACTGAAACTAGGTCAAACAGTCAATCAGCTGCAAATGACTTTTCCTTTCTTCTTTGTTACTATCATATTGAACCAGTTGCCAAAAATAGAGAGGGGGTCAGTCATGGAGGAGAGGTGCGTGTTAAAAAATTAACGTGACTGAGAATGTGTAAAGAGAGAGAGAAGTTTTAAAAGAAAAATGTTTTTTGTTTATTTTTTTTGAACTCTTTTTGTTTTCACTATCCATGCCAAGTAACCCTGCTAGTTTTATATATGTGAAAGGTTATACATTTAAAAAAAAATGTATTATCCTAAAAGAGACTTTAATGTCAAAGATTTTCTTTTATCACAAATTTTTGACAGACTTTACTAATTTGAACCCATGAAAGAATCCATTGTCTAAGAGAAAAACATGGGTGAGTGGAGGGGCTTTGCTGATAGTGTGTTGAATATCAAGTCTGGGATACCGGAAATAGTAGTACTGCTATAGATGATGCGCCTGATTTCCGTGACTTTGCGTCGACAACAATTGGGCATGTCGCGGAAGTGCCCGAGCGCTGACGGAATAATATCGTTTTTTCCTTTCTTTTATCTTATAAAAACATTGACTAGATTTTACTCTCCCCCTCCCCCACAAAAAAAAACATTATTTTCACCAAAAAAAAAAAAACTGATTTTAATCTATGTATTTTTTCTTTGAATTTATTCGTCTTATATTAGCATCTTCCAGTTAGAGCTTGGCAGTTTGAATGCAGGGCTTAGCTATCACTAAGAACAGGAGCCCTAAACCCTAAACCTAACCCATTTTTTTCTTTGTTTTATGTTAGCAAGAAAAAAAAAAAAAGAAAAACAGCGAAACAAATGAAAAAAAAAACATTGGCGAAATTCCCCACCACCAAAAAAAAATTTTCTTTGTACACATTTGATTGAAAATGGTTCATCCCAACCCTACAGTTTGTTCAGTTTTTATCTTTTTATCTATGTATTTTTTCTTTGAATTTGTTCGTCTTATATTATCACCTGCAAGTCTTCCATTAATGCTTGGCGTTTTCGTCTCGGCAACTGTCGGGCGCTCTTGCAACCTGCTCGATCTTTGCCGACGCGAAGTCACGGAAATCAGGCGCGTCATCTATAATAGCACCTGGCCAGTAGAAATAAAACCCAGCTAGTTGACACAAACACACACCTGACTGGAAGAAACAAAACCTAGCTGATTGACATGGAGACACTTACTTAGACTTAGGAACTTCTGCATCCTACAATGCATGAGGCAATCAAAGTGATCCATCATGTTTGGTCTGTAGCGAGATCCACAGCGTCTCTCCAGCTTCTACCCGTTGCTTGCAAATCTCACTGATTTGAATTTGGCATACTTTTGACTGTTTTGGTAGCAAAAATATTTTACAGGGTCAGGTCACTAGCCTGAAGCCAAACCATTAACATTTAGGAAGGAGACTGTAAGTGGAGAAGTCGCCAGTGAAGTTGCAGACCGATCGCCACGGATTAAGATGTGGGTCGCCTTCAAGTCCTAGAACAGAGGTTTCAGTTGGTGGTTTCGTCATGAAACTCGTACGCTGGCTAAAAAATAAATATCTAGTAATTTGATGCATAGACACATGCGAATGTCATCTGCAAAGGTTATCTGCAGACTAAAATACACCAGTCGCTAAATAAACAGTAAAATGGATGGAAGCCACATACCATATGGAGTGAGGCTACATTTACTGCATTGGTGAAATCCTGGAATGGGCGTTACAGATGTGGGTATCCAAAAATGCTTTATAAACTGGCCCAAATTAAGATCGAGCAGATTTTGCTGGCTAGCGAATTCAAGAGATCAACCTCTGTCAATTCCTGTGCTCTTTCTGCCTCTATCTCACCCCATACGTTTGCTGCAATCAAACAATAAAAAATACAGTTATATTTTTATACTTGTTTGTTATTCTTTTAAGAACAGCAGTGATATACAACAATAGTTTATCAGCCTCATTTAATTCAGTCAACTTCTGTCAAAAATTACTTCTATAAATATAATTATTTATACAACTACAAAGTAAAAGTGTAATTTATAACTAATGAATTTATAACAGCTAAAAACAAAATAATGCCGTTGAAATCATACAAGAAAAATAAAAGATCCCAACAAATGTGTTTCAATATTTTTTAGCTTAGAATTGATAATTTGTATTATTCGAACTACTATTATCATCTTGGTTAGATTCACAGCGTTTCGGCCGATGTAACTTCTGACCATCTTCAGGTGTATCTTGAAGACTTCAACCTGATTACAGACATTAATAATTAAGAATAACATAAAAATTACCACTTCTACCTAGTCATAGCTGCCGGAATGAGAACAATCTACCCCAGTGGCTTAAGGATTGAACCATCAAACTCTAGAAGGCTTAGAACTGTGATGTTAGAACTGTGATGCTTTTAACTGTGATGTTAGAACTGTGATGCTTTTAACTGTGATGTTAGAACTGTGATGTTAGAACTGTGATGTTAGAACTGTGATGTTAGAACTGTGATGCTTTTAACTGTGATGTTAGAACTGTGATGTTAGAACTGTGATGCTAGAACTGTGATGCTAGAACTGTGATGTTAGAACTGTGATGTTAGAACTGTGATGCTTTTAACTGTGATGTTAGAACTGTGATGTTAGAACTGTGATGTTAGAACTGTGATGTTAGAACTGTGATGTTAGAACTGTGATGTTAGAACTGTGATGTTAGAACTGTGATGCTTTTAACTGTGATGTTACATGTCCATGTGGACAATTCCAGTATGAATTTTGGGAGCTTTAAACCTGATCTTATCAAGATGTGTAATATTACTGCTATATATTTATATAAGTTGAGACAAATAAATTTATAACATTATTTATTTCAGTTCCACAAATTCAAACTCAACAATGATTAGGTATACGATCGTTTCTAAGATGATTAGGAATTTTTTTATTTTCTTTTTACTTATTAATCCCAATATGTCACATCTTCAGCACCTTTTACAAAAGATCACAAATAGAAGTCAAGCAAAAAAGATCAACATTTTCTTATTTAAAAAATATATATTAAAAAATTATTACAGGCTAAAAGAAAAACACATGTACATCGATTTATAATACTTTTACTAATAATACTGACAATAATAATGAAATGAAATATGAGAAAATATATAATCGATTAGAACCTTAAAATTCAATATTAGGGAATTTGTATATAATAATAATCATAGTAAAAATAATAATCCATAAATATCATAGTAATAATGTTTAATATAATTTTATGTATGTATATATTTATATTTAATTTTTTTTATATTTCAAATATAAATTTTTAACAAAGTTTTATAATAGCTCAATAGTGTGGAACTAGAGCTGTAATAGAAAATATTTTAATGTTATTCAAACCACATCAAATGTGGGGAATAAATTCCCACCAATTTCACCAAAAAATCAATTTTTTATTTGCAGTATACAATTGTTTCAACCTACCATCGAGATATATATAATAATGTTCCAAGTGTTCAAAGCATTTATTTCTTGGGGAGGTCATCCTCAGTCCTCGTAAAAAATCTTCCAGGCAAGAAAAACCTGAATTGCAATCCGTATTCATTTATTTTTTTAATATATTTAGTTTCTCTATGTATTATTTCCATATCATTTTTATTTTTTTCAAATTATATTGTTCAATGGGGTTGGTGAAGTGATGTTATGATCTGAATGTACGGGTGTAAACTACACCATTGAACAATATAATCTGAAAAAAAAAAAGATATGGAAATAATCTATAGAGAAACTAAATATATTAAAAATAAATGAATACGGATTGCAGTTCAGGTTTTTCCTGCCTGGAAGATTGCCTCCTTTTTTTATGAGAACTGAGGATGACCTCCCCAAGAAATAAATGCTTTGAACACTTGGAACATTATTATATATATCTTTGTGGTAGACTGCAAATAAAAAAAAAATTGATTTTTTGGTGAAATTGGTGAGAATTTATTTTCCTGCGTTTGATTTGGTTTGAATAACATCAAAATATTTTTTATATATATATATATATATATATATATACCAGGCATGTCTAAAAAGTCTCCAACATTTATTTTTTCCGTGCAAAATAGAGACGATAGGGCAGTGCAACTTTAAGCAGTGAAGGAAGACACCTTCATGCGCATGTGTAAATTTTATCACCAGCTTTCTGTGCGTTAGTCACTCCGTCTGTCGCTGAGTGAGGTGCAACACTACATGTTCGTCAGATTACAGATTCTCTCAAGATGACTGAACATTTTGAGCAAGGGTACTGCATCAAATTTTGTAAAAAGCTTGGTGATTCTCAAAGCAAAACAATTTGTAAGATTCAGCAGGTGTTTGGAGAAGATGCGATGGGTGTAACACAAATTAAGGAGTGTTTCAACCGATTCAAAAATGGCCACACATAATCGGAGAGTGACGAGCGTTCTGGTAGGCCCCGAACTGCTCTGAGTGCAGCTGTTGTTGAGAGAGTGCGAAATTTGGTGATGGAAGATCGTCGTTCAACCGTGCAGGAGATCGCCCAAGAGGTCGGAGTGACTAAAGATTCTGTACATGCACAGAGTGGCTGCAAAATTTGTGCCCAAGTTTTTGTCGCAGGAACAAAAGAACCTCTGTTTTCAAGTTGCACAGAACCTTCTGAAAACCAACACTGATCCTGGGTTTCTGACTACCGTGATAACTGGAGATGAGTCATACGTGTAAGGGTACAACCCAGAAACAAAAACAGTCGTCGCGATGGAAACATCCCGAGTCACCGAGACCAAAAAAGCACGACAGGGGCTAAGCAAAATCAAGGTGATGCTGACTGTCTTCTTTGATATCCGTGGAATTGTGCATCACGAATATGCACTGGA
>OY744522.1:115208568-115296068 GCA_963556195.1 Sepiola atlantica
TCCTCAATTCACTGGTCATCGTCATCATCAATACACTGGTCATCAGACAAGAGCAGAGACAGGTCACCACATGGTGCCAATTTGACTACCATTCAATTATGTAACATTCAAAACAAACTATTATGCTTAGTGTAATGTACATCATTGATTCAACTGAACATTTTGTTTCATTTTTTAATTCCAGAAAGAAAAAGCTTTAGAAAATGCCAAAGATGATTTGTCTGCTTCGCCAAGTTCCATATCAAATACAAACTCATCTCCTGCCTCTCCAGCAGGTAAGCACATTTCAAACATTGTATAATTCTTGAACAATTTTTAACCTGACATTTTCGTTGTACTGTCTCTAGCATCGCGGACAAAGTTTTGTCTCGTAAATAAATGTGGCCAGTGTTTCGTGTAACAGTAGAATGCCATCTGTGTCTCAATGATGTGACCTTTGTAGCAGCCACGAATGTAGAGACCATCTACCTCTCTCTCTCTGTAATAGCAGTAGTAGCATAGCGTCTCTCTTTCTTGTGATGTCATTCATCGTAGCAGTTGTTCAGCTCTCTCGTTGTGGCATATCATCTCTTTCATAGAATAACAACTACCGCATATATTTGGGGTTTTAATAGTTTTATTCTTTACATTACACCGTACAGTATTAGTCTTCCCCCCAGCCTCATTAGGGAAAGGGGGGAGACCTTCGAAATACTTCTGTTCCGTTCTTCAGACAAAATCCAAGAGTGTCTCTAGCTTTTTTGTTTTGCCACTATCGTCATCACTTCTTTGCTTTGTTAACCCACTCTCGTAACAAAGCAAGCAACCATTATGATGATCATCATAATAATATACATTTCTATGAATAATAATCATTATTCGTTCTGAGTTTGAGTTTATTTTTACTTTTCTCTACATGTCACCAGATTTTTATTTAATTTTTATCTTAGATGCCAATAACGTAAATGATTTTCATCATCATCATCATCATCATCTAGTTGTGGTAGTGTCACGGATTTTCCTGACGCTCTCATGCCATCTCGCTCTATCCTCCATCACACCAGCTAGGTCTTCATAGATGCATTGTGAGTCCTCTGCTAGTTGCTTGACGTAGGTTCTGTGCGGTCTCCCCACTGAACCACATTCCTGTTATGGCATCCACAAAACAGTTAGGTCTCCCTTCCTTCCACATTTGCAACTTTACTGCCAAGATAGGTAAACTCGTCGACATTTTTGCATTATATAAAAACATAAAATCTCACGAAATTGAAACAATGTATTAATAAGATCCTTTTTTAAAAGCCTTTTCTTTTGTACAACCTCTTCTAAAATCCAATGCCACTTATTGCTATCTAAATTTTATATTTTAACTAGATGTACCCGTGACCCGTTGGGTCACAAACACGACCACTATTTATTCTACTTTGATTCCAATCGAAAATTCATAAACTGTGATATATTTTTTAAAGATATTCTTCTTGCATAACTAAAAATAATAAATCTTTTTATTTCTATATTATCATCATCATCATCATCATTATTATTATTAGCCACAAGCAACTTTATATTATTATCATCATCATCATTATTATTATTAGCCACAAGCCACTTTATATTATTATCATCATCATCATTATTATTATTAGCCACAAGCCACTTTATATGCTAGCAGGAGCACTTCCTCCACTGTCCAGCTCAGGCATACCAGACCTTCATAGGAGGCAGAGGCTACTCACCCTCACACTGTGTCAGTAATTATGGTGACAATGTAGTAAGAAGATTAAAAAGCATGCATGATAAATACAAGTAACGTGTCTGGATTGTAAAAAAACTGGATCGAGAGAAAGTGTGGCTACAGCCATCTGAGTTTTTTTTCTCTCGTTTTCTATTTTGTTTTTGGTATCTATAGTGTCGACATGGCAAAAAAAAGTGGTGCTTGTGCTGTTCTGCAGCCGTATTAAAAAATTATTTTTTTATAAAAACAATATTATATACTTATTCAGCGTTATATTCTTACTCACTGTACAAAAAAGTAGAAAAAATTATCCACTAGAATTTTAATTACAAGTATTTTTCCATTCTGCGTATCATAACAGTGATTCGTTCACTAAGCCTCCCTCTTCTTTTTTAAGATTTCAAGGGCAGATAATTGAAATCTTCTTAAAAAAAGAAGATGGAGGCTTAGTGAACGAATCTCTGTTATGATAGGCAGAATGGAAAAATACTTGTAATTAGTTCCAGTGGATGATTTTTTTCTACTTTTTTGTACAGTGAGTAAGAATATAACGCTGAATAAGTATATAATATTGTTTTTATAAAAAAATAATTTTTTCATACGGCCGCTGAACAGCACAAGCACCAAAAAAGTAAAAGCATAAACGATAGATATGCGTAAGGTTGTCTGTGAATTGTTAAGAGACTGCAATACTTTTACAACACCATTGTATTTAATGGTATTACTTCATTCGCTAAATTCTGCCTTAGTTGATTATGTAACAGGGGCCAACCGTGTGCATTACAATACTGATTGCATGGCGTACATTCATGCAATTCCAAAATGTAAACGTTTGAGACTTTCAGGTACATTTTGGTGCCGGAAAGCCTGGCATATTTTTATTTTATTTTACTTTTTACTTATATTCACCCTAACAAACATTGCCACTGAGATATAAGCGACTACTTTGAATTAGGGGCCAGATTTATATGGTCATCCTAAGTGGGGAGCTGTGCAGCTAGATGTTTGTTCACATTACATTTCTTTTTCTGCATGTTGATACAGTCGAGGAAATGGAGCAGAGAGGGAATTCCAAAGGCAAGCAGTTCGAGGAAAGAAGTTATTAGAGTAGAAAGCTTTCTGGCATCTGGAGACGTCTACAGTGAAGGGGTAGGATTTTGCTGATTGTCTGGTTGGTCAGGGGTATTTACATTGAGGGGTTACAAGTGCAGCAAGTTCGTCGGAACACATTCCATTGAAGTATGTGTAAAACAAGCAAAGGGGTGCAACATTGCGGCGATGAGACAGGGGCTGGAGCTTGGTAGACTGTGCAACCTATTAGATTAGAGGCTCTTTTTTGGACCTTGTCTAAGAGGAAGAGTGGTTGGTGCACCAGCCCAAACATGACCGCAATACTCCATGTATGGGCAAAATGGTGGCTTTGTAGAGATATAGGATACTGGCAGGTGAAAGAAGTTTTCTAGCCCAGTAGAGGGAGCCCACCATAACGAATATTTCTACTACAGATATACGTTTAGGAACGAAATGGCAAAAATTAACATTTTTTTCTTTAAAAACAACTAAAGAAAAAAAGTACTATGTGCATCTAATATGTGATTAGATTTTAAGCTCGAAATTTATCACTTATTTTCTGGTTCAGTTCCAGTCTCTGCTAGTGAAACACTGAAAAATTATTTGCACCATGCTAGAAAGGGATCATCTACAAGGTGACCCACCCCCAATGCCACACATGGAATCATTAATAAAATTCACAATCCTTTCTGCAAACATATTTGCTACAAATAAACTTCAGTCTATGCCTGAGTTGTCCATCAAGTTTCGGTCATAAATGTCAAAAACTGAATATGATGAGTTAATTTATGTATTAACTGAACAGGTCACCCATTTTTCTCTTAGCTATCTATGTATTTCTCTCACCCCCTTTCACTATGTTGATTCAACCACTCCCTAATATGATGATGATGATGAGTCTTTATTTTTTTTAAGTGTCAAATTTTACTTATTTTTGTTTATCTATATCATCATCATCATCTCATCATCTGTTCTGTGGTCTGGATGAGCATTGGGGCACCTAAGATAACCTGGCAACCAGCTTTCTCCAACCCTCCTGATCTTCTGCCTTCCTGAGCGTGCTACTCAGCGCCAGTCTTGTCCACTCTCGGATGTTGTCCTCCCATCTCTTTCTTTGTCTGTCCCACCTTCTTTCTCCCTTTACAGTTTCTTGCAGGATTGTCTTTGCGAGACCTGATGATCGAGTGCCATGGCCGTACCACTTAATTTTCCTCCTTTCAACAGTGGTCAGTAGATCATTTTGCTTGTTTGTTTTCCCCATGCACACTAGATGGCGTCACAAAGGGATGGCATCATCAAGTAAAACAGAGGGGGAAGATTCTTTATGATGTCGTAAAGTGATGTCGTCATCGTTTTGTGACTTCATCCAGTAAAACAAAGGTGGTAGAAGACATCAAGAAGAGATTCATTGTATGATAAAGTAACAAAAAGATAATGAAAATCCATTAAAATAGAGAACATAGAAAGCCTGTGACTCAAACAGTGGCTATATGTATTAGACGAATCATCTTGACCTGGAGCCTTTTGGTCGGGATCAAAGTGTAGTATCTGTTCCGATGGATACTACACCCCATAGATCGGTATTGTCTTGGCCTTCGGGGCTTGATTTCCGCCGGTCTATGGGTCTGATCTGTCCTGTGCAGTTCTAGGAGGTCCACCCTCCCAGGCTTTACCTCCCCTCTTTGGGGAGGAGTAAGTTAATTGCTTACTGTCTGAGGCGCCCCTACCGGGGAATGCCGACGGGGCTGCCCAGGCAATTTTTAATGGCCACAGTGCTCACCTTCTCGAGCACTGGCTTTTCAAATCCCACTTTCCGACCTTGTGTCACATATTCCTATTGTGGGTAGGGGTTAAATAACGCCTTTTGGTCGAGATCAAAGTGTAGTATCTGTTCCGATGGATACTACACCCCATAGACTGGTATTGTCTTGGCCTTCGGGGCTTGACTTACGCCTTTCTATGGGTCTGTGCAGTTCTAGGAGGTCCACCCTCCCAGGCTTTGCCTCCCCTCTTTGGGGAGGAGTAAGTTTATTGCTTACTGTCTGAGGCGCCCCTACCGGGGAATGCCGACGGGGCTGCCCAGGCAATTTTTTCAAGTCCCCCAAGTACTCTTCCTGTAGAGTGCTGACTTCTCAACTCCCACTTTCCGACCTTGTGTCACATTCTGCTCCGTGAGAAGTAGATAAATAGGGGTCTAGTATACTACAAAAACTCTGTCAAGAGCAAATGATGAGAGAAGTGGTGAGAGAAATTGATGTAAATAATTAATTGTATAGCAGCTGTGTCAGGAGCGTCATGTTATATGGCAGTGAATGCTGAAAGCACTACATTTGCCCAGTATAGAGGTTATCCTTAGGGCGAATCGGTTAGATTGGTATGATAATATGAAACATTTATCCCCCTGGATAAACCACTATAGAAGAATAGATGCCTTAAATCGCAGGAGAGTTGGCTGTCCAAGGAAAACTTGGAAGCAGGTGATTAGGCAAGACCGCACAGTGTGGAATCTGTAGACAGTTGACCCACTGAACCGTAAGAATTGGAGAATGAGCTTGTGTAATATTAGAAAATGTCTGACCCTTGGCGTTAAATGAATAGAAGAAGAAATTAAGAGCAAAGATTATTATGACATCGCAATATATTCTAAAATCAATTCAACTTTATGAAAATTGGACGTGTCTAAAAATGTGTTTTGTCTATTGATTTTGTTAAAGTTGTAAAAAGTTTTTGTTAATTTTGTGAAATGTGTAAAATATATTGTAAATAAGAATGTTTTGTAAATAGTTCTACAATTTCTACCAATCTAATATGCGTTCCATAAACTACTAATAAATAAATGTACTTCTAAAATATCTATCTAATTTACCTAGTGCACTAAATGCATACACTAATGTACCGACGTTGACCCTACGGGTCGTTTAGCAAAAAAATAGCATGTAATTTTCATGCGTGATTATTGAAACAAGCTGGACACACGCATGTTCACTTTTATAGAAATAAGAATGTTTTGTAAACAGTTCTACAATTGATTCAAATCTAATACATGTTCCATAAATTACTAATAAATAAATGGGTTCATATTTATATTGAGATACATGCTAAATATGGCAGTTCAAAATAAAATAACAGGAAAAATTATTGATATACTTACTTATCAGTGAAAAATATTAGTGTACACCAAAAATTACGGAAAAAACGCGAGTAGAATTTTAATAAAAAATAAAATTAATTTACTATTAGTAGCCCATGAACTCTGAATGACATTCGCGTCATAGAAGATTATCACCCTTCCTCTAATATGAAGACGTCAAGCGGTCTTATCGTTCAGAGTCAACTCTGAATAGTAAATTAATTTTATTTTTTATTAAAATTCTACTCGCTTATTTTCTGTAATTTTTGGTGTACACTAATATTTTTCACTGATAAGTATATCATAATTTTTCCTGTTATTTTATTTTGAACTGCCATATTTCGCATGTATCTCAATATAAATAAGCACCGATAAATGTGTTTAAAAAATTTTTTTATCCATTTACCTTCGCAATCGGTTCAGGGCACTAAATTTATACACTAACATACAATGTACAATCGTCGACTCAATGGGTCATGGGTCGTCTACTGATTAAGTAAATAAAATGTTATTTGGAACTTTTCTTCACTGCATTTCAGCTGGTCGTCTGCGCATTTATCGCTGTCATCTGATGTACAGCATATCTGGTAACTTTCAGAAAATTTCCAACAGAAATCTTTGCTTCATTTATGGGAACATGATTTTTTAATTTCTTGTTTATCAAAGCCAAAATCTTCCATAATGATCGACCCCCCCACCCCCAAAATGATACTCTGATCAAGATGCATGAAAACGAATCCTTTCTGAACCCTTTCCTTCACATGAGTCTTCTTCATTACATCCATGGTCCCTCCTTCATGTATCAACTCAAATATGGCGCAGTGAACTTTGTCAGAATAAACTTTAATAAAAAGTATCGGGTGATAATGAAAAAATGAGACAAAAATGCTTTAATTCCTGGAGGTACTTTTCTTTCAAGATTTTATTTTTCTATGATTAATTTATAATTTTGTTATTGCATAAAAATATTTATTATATAATAATCTTAATTTTTATGCTTGATGTTGTGGTGTTTTTTGTTTTTTTCTTTGAAAATTGCTTTGAAATTTTTGATGATAAAAATAAAATAATGATTAAAATTACAGCCTGAAAAGTTATTTTGTTTCAGAATTTTGGAGATGAAGTTTTATTTGGGTTGTTCGGGCTAAAATGCTTCCACCAATGTAATTTACGACCTTCTTCAGTTAAAAAAAAAAAAAAAAAAAAAAAAAAGAAATGTTCATTATATACTATAGAATTTATATGTGTGTGTGTGTTATGCATTAAGCTGCTATTTTGTTATTGTTTGCTCAGATAATATTACTAAACAAGCGATTATTTAGTAATATTATCTGAGCAAACAATAGCATCAACAAAAACGAAGCTTAATACATAACATACTATATACTATCAGAAATAAATTTCATATATCATGTATATATATATATATATATATATATATATATATATATTATTTAATAATAAATATTTAATTATTATCTACGTACGTATACATTTCATCCTTGCGGAATCATCAGTGTAGAGATAACTGTTCAAACCAGTCGCACGATTCGAATCCCCGGAACAAGAGTCACCTTCAATTCCAATTCTGAAAGCTCTAACCAATGAGGCTGATTCCAACCGTTACACGACGTGATGAGAAATAAATCCTATTTATGCCAAGCAGGCGGGCAACCATAGTCAGCCGTCATAACAGTGTTCAACAGAAAGGAACTTGGATTTATAGCTTTGATTAGACAGCTTGTATTAATTCTCATTAAATGGCCCGGCCGAAAGGGGGCTACAAATAATTATTTAATAATAAATATTTAATAATTATCTACATACGTATACGTTTCATCCTTGCGGAATCATCAGTGTAGAGATAACTGTTCAAACCAGTCGCTCGATATATATATATATATATATATATTTTTTTTTTTTTTTTTTTGCAATATATATATATATATATATATATATATTTAAAAAAAATTTTTTTGGCAATAAAGGTCACAGCTTATCAAGGTCCAAAGGCCACTTGAGGATAAGGGTTAAAGAGCTTGACTCGTGGACGGTGAGACAACATTGCGATTACCGGCACGATGGTTGTAGCAAGGCAGAAATTGATTATTTACGGAGACGGTTCAACAAGAACTTATATATATATATATATATATATATAATCTGTTTATCTACATACGTATACGTTTCATCCTTCTGGAATCGTCAGTGTAGAGATAATTATTCAAGTCGATCTCAGGACTTGAAATCTTGGAACAAGTCATGCTTAGAAGTCAAATTCCAATGTCTTAACCCACACAGCCATCATGAACGGTGAGAGTTTTAAACCTATTGTAGGCAACCGACGTTAACAGTGTTCAACTTATGAAGAAACGTGCATATATATATATGACAAACGTTATTGAACAACACGGAATGTTTATGCTTAATAAGTCTTTTTTTTTTCGGATGGTCCATTGAGTATTATTGTTGTATGTAAGATCCGTAGGTTTTATGTTCCATTATTCTTCGTAAGTACTTTCGATTGATTCATTCAAGCGGGGTATTAGTCTGGTTTGTTCATGTCTGAGTTCGTCGAACGGTACGGCGCTGTATACTTTTTTAAATGTATGCATGGGTTATGAGACACCGTATGTGGGATGTAATCACGTGCAAAGCGTGTGATTAATTAAAAATTAAAAAAAAGTAAAAAGGTTAAAAGTAATGGTTAAAAGGATTTGCTGAAGTCAATGACTAAGCTAGGCACTTTAAAATATTGTGACTAGACTTGTAATTGATATTGTTGATTGTAGGGTTTCTAGTTTTTATGTACAGTGCTTTGAGAATTTTTAGTCTTTTACATTGAGGTCGTGATGTATAATTTTTGTGTTGTTGACTCAGAGGTGTCTGAATTGTGAATAGGGGCAGTTATGTTCTTTCAAGTGTTGGCAGATTGAACTCAAGTCAGAGAGATGTAATGTGAGCCTTCGAGAAAGTGTAATAGTGGTGTAGCCAATGTAACAATTAGTTCTAATATTGTTGGAGATACATTCTCCCAAGGGGCATTGGAACTGACATATTACATTGGTTCGTTCTAAAGTTTTTGGTCTGAGAGGTGTTATTGATAATTATGTGTATAGAAATTTTGAATTTTTTATGATAAATCTGATTTTATTATTATTGGCGTATTATGTTTTTAAGAACTTTTTTGTCAAATTTAAAATTAGGATGTGTTTGGTTACGGTAGAATATGTTTCAGAATTGTTTATCTGGTTGTTATTAGTGTTATCTAGATTTCAAATTGTAAATTTGATTTGTTTATCTACAAGATGATTGGGTAATTGGTTGTTAATTAAGACTTTTTGATGTTTTTTTTAATTCATTGAGGAATATTTTTCTGGCTGAGGAGATTAATTCTGTATTGTTTAATAAATTTTTTATAATTGCGATTTTGTATCGGTGTGAACATTCACTTCTGTAATTTAAAAGGAAAGAATTAATAAAGACACTTTTTTTATAGGGAGAGGTGATGAATTTGTCATTCTTAGAGTCAATAAGTATGTCTAGAAAGGAAATTTTGTTATTGACGTTTAGTTCAGAGGTGAATGTGAGTACAGAGTTAGTTTGAAAAATGTCTTGTTTTTTTTTATTTCATCATTATTGTCTGCTAGAATAAGAATATCGTCCACGTACCTGGCATAAATTGAGAGTTTAGTGTATGTATATATATATATATATATATATATATATATGTATGTATGTATGTTCATTCAATTAAAAAAGCCCAACATCAACCATGCTCGTTATGAGGGGTGCGAAGATGTGTTAAAATGCTGTTGAATGTTTTTAATCACATGGAAACGTCTTCTTAATAAATTCACCAATTTTATTTTGCATTGATCAATCATCCGCCTGAAGACGACCAATGATGGTCGAAAACGTTTGCGTCAAATATGGAGATTTTCTACACTCCATGGTTAATAGTACAAGATCTATCGTTCGACGAATAGAAAGATTGGATCACAAAAGGAATAAACAGAAGTTGGCACTCCTGTTCAACCAGATATGTATAAAAGAAGGAATGTTGCCTAATTATTCAAAATAAATATATAAATATAAATATATATATATATATATATATATAATTCTATAGTAATAAGTTGTAATACTACACATCTAGGCAACATTAGGTTGAAGGCTTCCAAAATTCATATTAAAATTGTCCCACGTTGGTTAACAATCAGTTCCAAGTGACAGTCATCTGGAGGTTGAAGGATCAATCCTTACTACAGGCGATAGTAACTAATAATAATAATAAACATTTCTCCCTAGTCATAGCTGACGGAATGAGAACAATCTACCCCCATGAATTAAATAAAGGGTTCAGTTCAGTTTCGTCCAGGTTTCCAAGTTCGACATAAAGTTTCCCAAATCTGCAAAAATGCACCTGAAGAAGGTCGGAGGTTACATCGGCTGAAACGTTGTGAGTATAACAACCGAGATGAGCATAGTAGTCTGAATGATCCAAATGATATGAATAGTTATTTGTCAGCTGATTTTAAATAAATGCCTCAAGTTTTTCTTGATGTGTGTGTGATTTTGTTTGTTTTTTTTTAAACGTTTGTTTTTGTTCTTTTTAAACGTTTGTTTCATTTTCATGACAGGATGTTAACAGCCATCCATACACGACCCTGTTCAGTTATTAAGTATATTAATCATTCTAACTGCATGTGTTGAGCAAATGAACATCTTTCTATGTGTGAGTAGAATGCATGGCTATTGGTGTCTTTGGTGTCTTCTTATCTTCCTGCTCCACCCTGAACGTAATTTCTATTGTATTCGTATTAATGTTCGTAGTTCCGTAACCATGGAAAGATTCCTTCTTAACCACTGTCTCTCTAAAATCTTTACTATCATCATTTCACGTTTCCAGTCTAACATTATTTTACTCATCTGATTATGATTTAAACATTTCTCGTATTTATTTAATATTCAAAATCCTTTTTTTTTTGTCTTTATCAAAAAAGAAACATTTTTTTTTAAATCACTTTTGAAAGTAAAACACACAAGGTTATCATAAATATTTCACTTTTAAAACAATAAAATGGAGATCATTATCATAATTTCAATGACTTTGTAAACCATTTTTTTCTTTTATATATAATCTTGCTGATCCTACCTGGCGTTGTCCGGGAGTCTTTTTAGTTGTTATATCCTTGATAAAAGGGTGCAATAAGCAAAGGTTGTTACCGGATGTAAAGAACAACGAACACGTTAGTATAATGAAGAAAGAAAGGTTGATTTGCAATAGAGAGTACAATAATGGATAGACAGACATTCGTAAGATATTACTAATGTCCGAAGCAAGTCATTTGTCAATCAGTGCTCACTCTATATAGAGTGCGTCCTTATAGGAAAAAGGGGGTATAGGCTATTCCATTACAATAACTTTCTATTTCTTTTTTTTTTTTCTCTTTAATTCTTGTTAATACTTAAAGTTATAAGTAAATAGCGATATTTACCCAGCATTGGCAGATTGGGGGTAAAATAAAATATATAAGCAGATGACAAATAAAGCACCATATTTCATATAGTTAATTTTGACTTGTACATATCCGGAATAATTTTCTCGAGTTTTCTGCTGATTCGTCAATTACGCTTTATTTACAGATTTTAATAAATTGCTTTTTTTGTTGTTTTTATAAATACGATTTATGCGGGTGTAATTATTGAAATATTTTTTCCAACCATTTAGAAGTCAAAATTATTTTCTGCAGAATGACTCCGGTGCAATGGAAGTACTGTTTCTGCCAAAATAAAAATATCGATTGAACTAAGTATAGAAATCGTTAACATTGACTGGAAATTAAATTTAGCTTTTTAAGAACAGTCGAAAGGAGATCAGATCGTATTATAAAAACAGATTTAAGTATCTAGATTGTAGGAACGAAGCTATCAATGACAAACTCTGAAAAATCCGACGAGATAATTTTATATATTAGATAATTGTGCTTATTCTCTAAAATATTAATACAAAAATATACTTGACAGTAAATCCGGACATTCTACAAATACATATCCAATTAAATTGCATTTGAACTTATTTTTTATGCCAAACATTTAAAAATGTTGAAATATTTTGAAATAGTTTCATTTGTTTTATTTTCTTTTTAATATATTTTACTTATTAGTTTGGTTTGTCTGTTTTATGATATAACAACCATTTTTAAGTTAATGCTGAAAGCTATATAGTGTACGAATTGTTATTTTACCCATAGTTTTTATTTATTAGAAGTCTACCCTTCTTAGCACAAAAATTAACTCCCCTTTAAGTTTATTTTCACTCTTCAAAATAAAATGCTTTTAAAATTGATTCCTAATTCCACTGCACCGAGTGAACACCATATCATTGAAACTAGGTCACTTGAACTGTACACTCCAGATAAACACATGTCTTTTTTTTTTTTAATTTATTCATATTTATTTTTGTGTGTGTCACAGAATGTTCACAGTAGCTCAACTTGGCTAAGAATCAGATTCTAACTGCTAGTAAATGTTGTATTTTAACAAATAGACTAACTTTCAAGCAGGGTTGCAGAGTCAGAAGATATAAGGTCTAACTCAGACTCCTAGGATTCCAAAAATTTTTACTCCAACTTCAATTCCTTTTTTAAAGTCTTCCAATATTCAGTCTATCTGTTGATTCTCCAGAGATGAAAAAATCTGACTTCAACTCTGACTCTTAGCATTCTTATGCTGACTTCTTCCAAACCTCTGACTCTCTCAGACTCCGCAACCCTGGTTTCAAGTCAAATGTTTGAACAAATGATAACCGCTTAACGATTCAACTAGGTGAGTTGCATATTGGTGTTATATATTGAATGTTGGGCACAGGGTGACTCAAATTAAATGATGCCCACCCATACAATCGTTAATAAAATTCACAACCCTTCTACAATCTAAGCATATTTGGTATAAATAAACTGCCTTCTATGTCTGACTTGTCCACCAAGTTTCAGTTGTGAATGTCCAACAGTCTTTGTTTTTTATCGCCATTTGATGATATGATCCAAATGTGCACCTCTGCATTGCAAGCACACCTGAATATGACTTATTTGGCTGATGACCCTATTCAGTTCAGGAATAGTCAGGGGATTGTTTTGATCGACATTATTTTTGAGATGACCCCACAGATAAAAATCTTGGTGGTTAAAGTCAGGTGAGTGTGAAGCCCATTCAGGAATGGATCTCCTACTGATGAGACGGTCACCAAAGTGTCCCTGCATATCATGGAACAGCGATAGCACAAAGACTGTTGGACATCCATGACTAAAACTTGGTTGACAGTCAGGCATAGATTGAACTTTATTTGTACCAAATTTGGTTGGATTGGTGAAAGGATTGTACATTTTATTAACGATTCCATGGCTGGTATTTTTTTTGTGGGGGGGCGGGGGGGATCACTTTGTATTTTAACTAATTTTGAATAATGGTTATTTACCATGTGAGTGTGCTTAGAATCTTTCAAGAAGATGCTGAGGCAGAGATCTGTCTGGTAAGGTTACAAGGTTGGATAAGTCAAAATGTGTGAATGAAAGGAAGAACGTGAGAACCGGATGAAGAGCAATGTAATCGAGGAATGGAGAAGAGAATTTCTAAGTAATTAGTTAATGACTAGAGAGCAAGTAGAAAACTTTATGCGAAACACAAATAAAGAATCAAACTGTCCAGTATAAATCATCTTCAAATTGTTTTTCTTAATTGTGAAGTACAGTTGAGTTTCATTCAGCCAGAAAAAAAACTTTCTTCAAATTATTTTAATATTCCATGATAAATGCCAGTATACTGAAATCATATGCCCTTAATAGGGTTAAGATGAACATTCATATACACTAAATGTACAAAAGCAAGGAAATTCCCAAATTTTTACACTTTTATTGTCATTAAGGGTATGACTACATATTAACTAAACCATTTCATTATCACATCACTACAGTATAAATCTCTATGCATGAGTGGATGAAATGTGTGAGGTGCGCTGAAGGAAAATTCCTACCAGTAAAATACATAGTCCTGTTGTGCTCGCATACCCTTAATGACAATAAAAGTGTAAAAATTTGGGAATTTCCTTGCTTTTGTACATTTGGTGTATATGAATTTTCATCTTAACCCTATTAAGGGCATATGATTTCAGTATACTGGCATTTATCATGGAATATCACTACTTTTGTAAAGGCTATGCTTCAATACAATGGTCATTTTTAAGTTTTTTTTTAATTTTCTGGAAAACTAAGTTATATGGTAAACTGAAATCAAAATGCCATCAACTAGACCCTAGAACCTCTATCTCTGTCAAAAATCAGCTGAACCCATCAAATAGTTGATGAGATACAGGGTGGCACGTACGTACGTACAGATAACATGATTTCATGATTGAACTTTTTGGATCTCTGGGTTGCCTTGACTAATGATGCTGAAATTCTACACACTTATAGAACCTATCAAATAAAAAAATTTGTGCAAAGTTTTAACTAATTTGGTTCATTGGTTTTTGAGTTATGATTGATCAAAGAAATTAGATTTTTAGCATAGGCCGTTTTTGTAGTCTATTAAGGGATAGAGCGCTCTCGCGCCTCCCTTAATTTCAACTTCTACAGCAGATCAACCTCACTCACCATGCTAGACGATCATAGATTAGGATACGTTTTGTAGTCTATAATTGAGCCAAATTTCCTTGTGGCATCCATAAACACAGTTCTGCATGGCTTAAATCTTTATTCAAATTTGTCTTTAAAGAATTACAAAAAACGCATCTTAACAGAAACAAAACTATTTTTCTATTTTCTTTGTCATTTTATTTATTTTTTATTTTAATCATTTTCTGACTGAACGCTTACTATTCAGGTCTGAGGTATGACCTTAAATTGCATCTAATTTAGGATTTTTAGGAGTGTGTGGAGGTACCCTATAGTTACCATTACTCCCAGGTCCACTCTAACTCGGAATGGTAGTATTTGTGGAGGTCCCATCTATGGGTTAAATAGAATTTGTCCCAAACACGACACTAAACTGTATCAGACACCCTTGGGCAAGGTTACATCAGCCGAAACACTGCATATAACAATCAAGATGAGAATAGTAGATCAAAGGATTCAAATTATAAATACTCATCTAAAAAACATTCTGAGAAGAGATATTAGAAATTGTATAAACCGTTCCAGAAACATGGATGTCTTGAATCGCAGGGTTGCCGGTCAAGGAAAACTTGGCGGTACTTATATTGAATATGAACCAGTTTCTATGACTTCACGTCGGCAGCGTTCGGGCATTTTACGTAAACACTCAAGAGATGCCGAGGCGATTAGCCAATCAACTGTCAGACGACAAATTTTCTAACCAGTATTCAAATTGATTAAAGCCAGTTCATTTCTATTTCCTGTTCAATTAAAAAAAAAAATGAATTACGAAACGCTGTGTAGAAATGTTATTACATGTGCCGGTTGATAGAAAGAAAAGGAATAACGGACAAGTATTAATGGAGGCGTACAAATACTCGATGTAGAGCTTGGAATTCCGTAAAAGTGGCACATTTTTAAAAAAACAAAAAAAAGCACCAAAAACACATAAACAAATCATCTTCAGTTTTAAGAAACACAAAAAAAAACTCTTTTTTGACCACAAAAAAGATAATGGCAAAAAAAAATACAAAAAATATTTTTTTCAGTTTTAAGAAACACAAAAACCTACTTTTTAACCAGTTGACTGAATAAAAAAAAAAAAATGGAGAAAAAAAATATATATGTATTAACAGTTGTTTAGAATTGTTTGGTTACAAAAAAAAATTAATCATTAAGAGTTATTTCGCTATGTTTTTTCATTTTATTTTTTTATTTGCTATCTTTCTTGAAAATAAAACTGAAAAAAATATGACGTAGCAACGTATCGAAGTTATCGTCAGCCACCATTCACCTCGTCATCTGATGGGTGTTTATATAACATGCCCGAACGCTGCCGACGCGAAGTTCATGGAAACTGGTTTGTATTCGATATAAGCACCATTTGGCAGCAAGTGATTAGACAAGAGTGAAATTTGGAGACGGTTGACCCGCTGAATCATGAGGACTGGAGCATGCAAAATATCACAAAAACGTCCAAGCCTTGGACAAGAAAAAAAGTGACATTAAACATTAAATGGAGGAGAGATTCCAGATTTAGAATAGAAATCCCATTAATTAGTTTTAAAGTTTCAATTAAATCATCTCTCATTCTTGACTTTCGTAAAGTAGTTAAACCTAATTTATTATTTTAAACAGTTTTCTTTGTACACCTTCCAATTTTATTATACCAATTCTCATGTTTAGTTACTGGTGCCCAAGTTGAGTGCAATATCCCATGCTTACTGTTCCTACCCGGTAATGCCCGGGTGGAAACATAATACCAGGTTGATGCCGTAGAAAAGAATAATTCAAAATATATGAAAGCGACATGCATTCTGGTTGATTTAATTTTGTAATTATGTAATTGTTTTAAATAGCACTTTTAAAAATTTGTTTTATTTTATGCTATTGTATTTTTGATTTTAGTAAATATTCGAGTCACATAAAGGAAAGAAACACACACACACACATACATGAAAAAGGAAAGCCAAAAACTATATTATTTATGTATTCATCAACGTTTCGTCTTTATTGTGAGACTTCCTCAAGATGAAGAAAAAATGCAGAAAAACTCATAAAATCATTAATTTTGATCTGCTCGAGAGCAGCGGACCTCGGCCGTACTGTGAGTGAAAAAAAATTAAGAAAGGCAAATTTGACTGCATGTAAGCAACAGCAGTTAATGGAGTTATTAGGAGGGGGGAAGGGATGGGTTGGTTGAAACTTAGTTTATTAACTTTAGCCTAAATCCATAATCATTAAATTAATTATGAGCATATAAGTATATGCATATGCAATATGTATGTATATGTGTAAAAGAGAGATGGAAATAATATCTACTAGTTTAATTATTTATGTGTGAATGTATTTATTTATTCATATTTATTTAATTATTTGTGTATATTTAATAATCAATAATTAAATTATTTATAAGTATATGCATATGCAATATGTATTTATTTGTGTAAGAGAGATGGAAATAATGTCTTAGTTTATTTATTTATGTGTGAATGTATTTATTTATTCCTATGTAAATAATTTGTCTTATTAACCAATCAACAATTATTAAATTATTTTGAGCATATAAGTATATGCAATATGTACATATATGTGTGTGTATATACAGCACACACATAAGTGTATGCTCATCCACCCCATGTGGAAAAAACAACCTTATTATTTGACAATATATTGGGAGAGAATAGAATTGTAAGGTGTTCAGAGAGACACATATGAAGATGCCTTATAATTTTATTAATATAGAGATTGCATCCCCGGACAGCACATTATGATTTAATATGAATATTGTGGTCGGTCACTCGGATGGAACGGGGTATAAAGGGGGCGATAACTCGAATTGATTCTCCGGGTTTGTTTAAAAGTTTTTTTAAATGTAGATATTTTAAAAAGAAAGCATTTGTTACGTAATAAAAACTATAGATATATTATGTTCACCTTTAGCTTGCTGGTGCACATGTGTCGGCATATTTTGTCTCTCTAACAAATAGAGTATAACTTTGCGCTCATGTAGAGACTAGTAAAAAGAAAAGTTTTATTATGTTTAAAAAAAAAAAAGTTAATCATTTGTTTTGACACCGGTTACAACAAAGGTTGCAGTGATAATTTTCGAATTGACAGTTTTAAAATTTCAATTGTCTTGATTTTGAAGCCTTTAAACTGTTAATACAAAAGTAATGTAAAGTTTATAATTAAAAAAAATTAACAATTAATTTTTTAGTCTTGATCGAAAAGAAAACTTTTTTTTTTGCCTTTCTAAAGAATTCATAATAAGCATCTGAATTTAAATTTAGCCAGAAATAAAATTTTGAATAATTGATATACTTTTGAAAATGATTCTGAAGCCTTCAAACTGTTACGAAAAAAAATTGTGAAAAGTTAAAAGGGAGAAAAGGTCAAATATTAATTATTGGTTCCTGACCTAGATTGATTATCAGTGATATTTAATTTGATAACTGAAAAAAAATTAATAAATATTTGAAAAATAGTTTTTCTTTTTTAATTAATAATTTATAACTTTTTTACCTGAAAGTAAACTTATCGGTTGTTTAGAATAAATAAAAAGTGATCGAATGCAGTATTTGCGGATATGATTTTTTGCCACCTCTGTTTCTATACAAATAAAATATATTATTTAACTATTATTTATTAATAATAAATGCAATAATGTATTATTAGATTTTACTATTAGTAGTTGCATTTGCTGCTGAGAACAAAGATGGCGTCCACTTGACTATGCTTGAACTGAAGGCGACCATCACAACCAAAATCATATAAATGTAATAAAAAAAATCTGCTTTATCTAATACATAAAGTAAAAACAGTCTCTTTATCGTTTCTTTGTCATTGATAGCTTTCTTCCTACAAAATCAATATTTGATTCTGGTTCGTTAGTTTTTTGTTTTTTTTGTAGATCGTCGCATCATGTTAAGAATAAGATTTAATTCTGGATTGGAATTATTTTCAAATGGCCACCATCTTAATATAAAATAAAATTTCTGTATTCGTCTATAGAGTTACTCCGCTTTGATTGAAACAAAACAAAATGCAAGTAAATACACTACCAGGCAACACCGGCTCAGAACAGCTTGTATAGAATATTGACTTGAGCACTTTTATACCGAGCATAAGTCATCGATAGAAATGGTCCATTGAGCATAATTTTAGGATTTGTATCTGTTGATCTCCATCTTGTTGCTTCACTACCTCTTTTTCTTCTTCATCTTCTTTGTTATCACACATCCACATGTTTTTTGGGGTTTTTTTTTATTCTCTTTTTTTGTCACTAACAAAGATTATTTGGAGACAAAATCTTTACGTCTGTCCAGATAGCCAAGTTTCCAACTGTGGATACAGGCTCAATTCCACACTGTGTCTTTTTTTGTTTGTTATTTTGATTCTAGAAAAATATCTAAAATTTGGAGCTTACGCTTTTTAAGAAGAAATTGAAGTTCAGGGAATCTTGATTAATTGGTGTCTAATGACTATGGATCAAATTCAATGCAAATCTGAATTTTTTGAATTTTCAAACTGTGCCCATATTTTACCCGCTAACAACTTTTTAAAATACTACAAAGAAACAGAAAATTGGGGAATATTTATTAATTGATGGCTAATACCTATAGTTAAAATTTCATAAAAATCGAAAGTATCTGAATTTTCATGAAACTAATTTAAACTAAATATAGCCCACATTACCCACCTTTGTTTCAAAATACATAATAATTGGTTAATCAGTTTTGGAGTTTACTCAAAACACACACACACACATATAATACAATAGAAAATTAGATTCCAGTGACCATGTCTTTATTCATTCTTAAAGGGATCCAGTTATTTACGGACCGTTTCATCATCACTCAGACAAACAAAATACTGAGTTATATATCTTGAATTTACTATGAGTGTGACTCATCAGAAGGAAAGGCCAAAATGGTTTCCAAAACATCAGGAAATAAAAAGTAAAACTCCCACCATTAAAGCATTTCTATATGCAGGTTCATTGAGAAATAAGTTACGGTTGACTTTTATGAATCAACGCCATTACAAAATATTAATAAATATGTAAATTAAAAAGAAAGAAAGAAATATGGGTAGATATCTCATCTCTTCTAGTCTCACCTTGTTTGATACCAAATGACACATGATACACTTCTGATGATAGGTGAACAATAAAATGCACTTAGCTTTAACACTTTACAGGGGTCTCACCTATTATCAGCAGTGTATAATGTATCATTTGCTATCAAACAAAGTGAGACTAGAAAAGATATCTGCTCTTATTTTTTTTATTTTTTTTTTTATTAATCTATATATTTATTAATATTTTTTATTTTTATTTTTTTACTGTTGTCTTTTTGGGGGTATTTTTATTCTACGATTTTAGTCAATTTACTTTCGTTTTAGATATTGTTGATTATATGAATTCATTAATGGACAATTATTTTTTTCTTGTTTTATATATAGTATTGATTGTGGAAAAAAATCAGTATTACAGTCAGCATCAAGTGTGTTGACATGAGTATACGGAAGGGGACAATCTCTTCTGGTTAGTTTACTCACTAACCCCATTAACACATTCATATTTTTATGTTTCAGAATTTTTTAGATGAGGATCTGGATTATTCTGGCTACTGTTCTCATCTCGGATGTTATTCTCACGTTTTCGGCGATGTCGAACTTGTGAATCGATACAGAATTTTGAACAGAATCCTTTATTTAATTCACGGGGGTAGCTTGCTCTCATTCCGTTAACCATGACCGGGTAGAAGTCTTAAGTAATCCACAAGGATCCATGACGCAACGGATAAAGTGCTAAGTAATAATCAGTTCTAAGTGAGAGTCTTCTGGAGGTTAAACATTCAATCATCAGTGCGGGCGATACTACGAATACAATTACAAATTACTTACTTGACTTCTACTCAGTCATGGCTGATGGAACAAGAACAAGCTACCCCCATCGATTAAATAAAGGGTTCCATTCGAAATTCCGTACAGATTCCAGAGATCGACAAGATGCACCTGAAGAAGGTTGGAGGTTACATCGGTCGAAACGTGAGAATAACATCCAACGTGAGAATGGTAGTCCGAATAATACACATTCACATTTTACGTGAACAACATCGAACTGAAACCTTAGAGTGACTCCCCAAAAATGCCACTCATGGAATCGTTAATAAAATTTGTAATCCTTTCTGTCATCCAACCATATTTGGTACAAATAAACTTCAGTCTACACCTGAATTATCCACCAAGTTTCAGTCATGAATATCCAACAGTCTTCCTTTTAGTGCCATTCAATGAAATGTGGGACACTTTGGTGATCGTATCAGTAAGAAGTGTGATCCTAAATGGGCTTCACACTCATCGGACCTTAACCCACCCAGATTTTTATCTGTGGGGTTATCACATATCTCATAGATAATGTCCATCAAAACAATCCCCAGACTATTCCTGAGCTGAAGAAGGCTATCGCAACCAGAATCAGAGCAGTGCCAAAGAAAAAGTGCGGCAGAGGTATTGATAATTTTGTACGTCGTATCCAAGTGTGCTTATCATTGAAATGGAAATAACAAAATCTTTAGAAAACCCAAATGATGAATAAAAGGCAAGTTAAAATTAATTGGTTTTAATTTCTGGATGAAGCAGACGATCACAACGACACTATTACTACTACTGCTGCTACTACTACTACTACCATAATTGTCTACACGGCCCCATGGTATAACGGTTAAGAACGTTAGTTGGATTTCCATCAACAGTGACCAGATGCGAATTTGAATTTTGATATATGAGGGACACTTTGGTGATCGTAACATCAGTAAGAGGTGTGGTCCTGAATGAGTTTCATACTCACCGGACCTTACCCCTCCCCCCGATTTTTATCTGTGAGATTATCTCATAGATAATGTCCATCAAAACAATACCCAAACTGTTCCTGAACTGAAGAAGGCCGTCACAACCAGAATCCGGGCAGTGCCAAGAGAGGAGATATTGACAATATTACACGTCGTATCCAAGTGTGCTTATCATTGAATGGTAATAAAACAAAGACTGGGACATTCACTTAAAGTTTATTTGTACCAAATATGATTGGATTGCAGAAAGGAGTGTGAATTTTATTAAAAATTCCATGGGTGGCATTTTGGCGGGAGGGGGGGGGGTCATCTCGTCTAATGATATATTGTCAGTGTAAGCAATGAAAAAATTGCAATGAAGGCAACACGAACCAACATCTTGAAACCAAAAAACCCAACATCTGCAGCTTGACTACATGCACAAAGCCTCTGAAATTGATCTATGCTTAGAGTTACTCGATGAAATCTTTTTGGGGTTACCAACTAATCATCATAGATATTTTCACATTGAAGAAAACATGAATGACCCAGATAATATCCTAAACATTCTAAAAGAAACGAAAATTGTGTATAAAACTATAAAACCAATCAAAATCACTCACATCAAAGAAATTCCACACTTCAAAAACATCTTCACCAAAAGAAGTATCGTAAATATAAACTTCTTGGCTCTAAATGACCCAACAGTGATAAAGTCGGATCATTCACATTGAAAAAAAAAGGACGTATACATTTTTGGAAGACACATCTCCCAAACTGGCATCAGTAATGTCTTCATATCACAAAATCTAGACCTTCAGTTGATCACCAACATTAGGAAACGTTATATTTACTCCTACGGAATTAAATATTTAACAATCCTTTCTTTCATCAGTTGTTCTTCTATGTTACTCGTAGTTGACTTCTTGGCTAAGATCAAAGTGTGGAAGGATACTACCCATTCTCCCCCTCCCTCCCCCGTTTTCTTTTTTTCCCCACTTAGATATCACTCCCATTTACAGATCGACCTGCTTGTTTTCGGTTCTGAACAAACCGGAAAACACTGGGCGGCCTATTATTTAGAAAGGGTTGGAAGGGTCTTACTAACCGATTTTTGTTTGTTATTTTTCCCCACACCACATTTTACTCCAATGAATTTCTGTACATAAATATATTTATGAAAAAACATAAATTGTCAACAACTTGGAGATATTTTAAGTAGGATGGCCCACAAGAGTAATTGCGGTATTGTGGTGACTCAGATGATTCTAGTAGTAGATTCTAGAGTAGGATAGACATTTTTCATATCTTTTTGGACTAAGGATGACCAACGACCCCCATTTTACCCACACTTTTGATGGCCTTGTGCCTAATTTATTACATTGTCAAAATTTTACCGTGTAGCAAATAAATAATTCAAAGTGTAGTATCTGTTCTGATACTACACTTCATAAGCAATTTTTATTTTTGTCCCAATCTAATTGTTAGAATTGACTATTTAGAATCATTAATATTCGTTATATGTAATTTTCAGATCTAACTGAATTAGTGATAGAAAAATCTACCTTTATTCAGAGGTGGTCAGGAGTCAGCAATAAAATGTGTAAGCATTAGTTGATTTCTTTCGGTGCTAGGAGCAAAGTGTAGTACCTGTACTGATACTACACTTCATCTTTTCTGTCCTCAGTCAGTGAAGGAGAAATTTTTCTAGACTGAGGCAATTTTTAATTTTTTCCCCACTCCATAGCGCCCCTTTTTGGGGAGTTGGATTTTTCTTCACATAAAAAACCGACCTTGTGTCTAACTCTGCACTCATGGGGAGGCAAGTAAATAGGAACTCATTACACAAGTGTTATGGGACAATAGCACATTTGCTTTTATTTTCGGAAAAATTGCATTTTGAAAATTCAAATCTTTTATAAGTTTTTTTTTTTACAACTGATAGAAAATGTAGGTTTCAAGAGTTATTAAAATCAACAGATGACAATACATGTCCAAACCGCTACTGTCAATATATTGATTAGTGATGGAACGATTCCAATATTTTTCCTGGTTCCAATACAATTACCGATTCTGATTCTAAAATCGTCTAAAAAAAAGTAGAATTTCAGAGGTGGGTGGGGGGGGGGGGGGGTCCTGATCTACTTTTAAATGTAGATATAATTTTCTTTTTAATTTGACAAACTTCTTAATGTTTTCCCTTTCTGTATTGTATGTATCCAAGATTTTGATAAACTCATTGCGAGATTTTCATGTATATTTTTCACTTGTGCTATTTATTCATATTTATGCACTCTTGCCATTTTTACCGTTGCAATTTCTACCGGGCCATTTTTTTCTGGTGCCATTTTTATCTAAATTCATTATAATGATCTATTGATTTGGGTTTTTTACTGGTAGTTTTAAAACAATAAATATTTATCATTAGTACTAGCAATAGAAAATTAAGTTTTAAATAATAGCAACAAAAATTAAAAGAATAGTTTTTGGAATCGGAAATTAGGCTAAAATTTATCCCATTCCGATACCCCAAATAGTTTCGAATTTTTTCGATTCCCAATTCCGATTAACACTAATATTAATATTCACATATTTGCATTTTCGTATGTTCATAAACAAGAAATTGTCATGCTCGGCATCCCGTAGCAGCAGCCACCCGTTCAAATGTGGACATCTACATACATGCATAAAGAGAGGAGAGCGGTGAAACATGTGGCGAGACAAAGAGAGAAGAAAGATTAATTCACATGCTTTGATACATACGAGAGTGGGAAAATTATTTTGCTGAGTTTAATTAAAAGTAATCTTTTTTCTTCTAACATAAAATTATCTTGCCGGATTTTCAAATTCAGACCCAAATAGCAATCTGTCTGACATATCGATACTTGATTCAGACTAGCTTATTTTTCCATTTCACTATACTATTGGCACAAATATACTTTATTTTGCGGCAGTTTTTTTTATGAAAATAATTATTCCAGATAAAAAACATTTTGGAGTGGATACATTTTCCATTATTCTTAAACATTAAAGAAGTCAAGGGAAATAACTCGTTACATTTAATAGAAGTAATCGTGTAATGAGTTATTTCCCTTGACTCAAGCAAAAATAAATATCAGAAAACACTTTATATTTTTTGAAGATTAAAGAAAGATGTCCATGTTAATTATACATTATTATTTGTTCTTTGCCATTAATTGAGTAACATAAAATCCTAAAACGAACTTTTAAAAATTCCTGTTTCACAAAAGAATTCGATTACAAAATTAAAGTCATCAAAATTAATGAATAGATGCAAAAGGTTTGTCCACTTATCTGAAGTAACATCAAAACGGATCAGGCTTATTTAACTCAATGGTACATAATATTTTGAATTACTATATAGTAATTTGTTAACACCTAAACAAGTATGTGTATGCTTAATTTGCATACTTATTTCTAAACAGAATAATACTTTATTTGAAACTGTTATACATTTATAATTTTTGTTGTCCTATTTTCTTATATATACACAATAGGTGTATTGATATTAATATTATTACTTAGCAAATATTAATCTGGGAGGGGGGCATATAGATAAAAAAAAATTTAAAATTTAATTTCTTCAGCGAATTCCATGTCCGGAATAATGGACTTTGAAACGCATGATTTTGCTAGCCTGGGAGAATAATATCATGGTGAACAAATGTATATTGCACTGACCCCCCAAAAGGGGAGGAATTGACTGAGAGGATGATATCATGACAACATAATAGATAGTACACTACCCCTTATCATCTCCCCCCCCCCCGAAAAAATAGAAGAAGAGGTAATACTTGGGAGGACCCCCCCTCCCCATAAAAGGAGAAGGTAATTGCTGGGAGGATGATCTTATCACAACAGAACCAATGCTACACTACTATACTACTCACCTATTAAAAAAGATAATACAATAATAGATTAAATCAGGGGTTTGCCATTCGTTTAAAAATGCCTAGTTAAACAAATATTATTTTTTACGGGTCCTTGGCCTTTTGGATAGGATCAAAGTGTAGTATCTGTTCTCAGCATCACAGCGACGTCAGACGTTTTACTATCAATAAAAGTATTGCTTATAATGTTAGAAAATATGACAATGCAAAATAAAAATGTATATTACAGAATGTTAATTTATTAGAAACTGTTTATGAAATAAATATTCAAATTAAGAATACCCATCGCTGATTGGTTTGCAGATTACTATATATACAGTATTTCAAAATCTTATGTTACATCCTCGGCCTTAGCGCTGGCTTTTAACCCCACTTGCTCGACCCGATCTTGGGTCACATCTTACTTGTGGAAGTAAGATAAAACTGGCCTTGTGCCTAACTCCGCAAGGAGTAAATAAACATCCTCGGCCTTTTGGCTAAGATCAAAGTGTAGTATCTGTTCCAATGGATACTGCACGCCTGTCCTGTGCAGTTCTAGGAGGTCCACCCTCCCAGGCTTCGCCTCCCCTCTTTGGGGAGGAGTAAGTTTATTGCTTACTGTCTGAGGCACCCCTACCGGGGAATGCCGATGGGGCTGCCCAGGCAATTTTTAAATGGCCAGAGTGCTCACCTCTCGAGCGCTGGCTTTTAACCCCACTTTCTCGACCCAAGCTGTGGTCACATCTTACTTGTGGGAGTAAGATAAAACTGGCCTTGTGCCTAACTCCGGGAGGAGTAAATAAACATCATAGAATTAAATAGGAATCAGCACGTTTTTTTTATGTTTATATAGTTAGGATAGGTGGAAAAAACTTGCCTTTATTCATTTAGATATTAGTTAAATCGATTTAATCAATTTTCAAGGGAGGTAATTGTAATTTTTATTGTCCGATTTTTTTTATATATACCCAATAGTTTTTTTTTCGATATTAATAATCATAATATTAATTAACTATACACCTACCCCTGTCGCTTAAAAAAGAATTGCGTTTTTGCTTTTAATTTTAAGCATTTAATTCGTTTAGTTGTGTTTATTTTTTCAGTGAAAATTAAATAACTTTTTTAAAATTAGCTAATTAAATACCTTATTTTTAAGGCGTAAATAATAAAAAAAATATTATGGTTGTTGTTAAAATTACTGTTTACAATATTCAAAGCCTATTGTTCCTGACATGGAATTCTCTGAGGATTTTTTTTTTTTTTTTTAATTATATGTCTTCCCCCGATTAATTACTGCCGGGGGGGGGGGGTAGCTTTTTGCTAGTAAACTAATAACATTAAAGCCTATTTTCTTTAATTTTTTTTTTCACCCCAAAAAAGGTATATTGCCACTGAGATGTAAGGGACTACTGTGATTAAGGGCCAGATTTATAGGGGGCATCCTAAGTGGGGAGTTGTGCAACAAGATATTTGTCCCCTTTACATTTAAATTTCTCAGGAATCTGCCATTAAACTAAACTTGCATCTGTTGATTTTAACAACTGGTCAAATCTAGATTTTTTTTTTGTTGTATGTTTTTTTTTTTTGCTGTTGCCCGGGAATGACGTCATTTTGATTTTGATTCAGATGCAACTTTCTTAGTTTCATTCAATTTTCAGTGATTCAAAAAATATTGCGGATCATTTTATTTAATCGCTTCACTTTGCAAATAAAAAATCTTTTTATAAAAAAAGATTTAAAAATTGGCCGAAGACATTCTTAAAATGTCTTCCAATCTTTATTGCAAAAGAGATTTTTTGTTTAAACTATGGTGAACTATTAATAATTTTTGTGCATGTATTTTTTAACCTTAAATGCTGCTTTTTTTTTCTTTTTTTTTTAACTATTTTTTAGTTATTTGAGTATTTTATACATTTATTTATAAGTCCAACGATCTTAATATGTTACATTTCTTTATTTTTTACTATTGTTTTGTCTCAGATACAATGTACAAAGAAAATTTGTATTTACATATGTCTACTCAAAATTTGTCAGAAAAACAAAAAAACTGAGAAATATTTAAAAATCAAAAATTAAACAAAAATGGCTGATGTCTGTGATCGTCGCATATGAGAACTTTCTTTTCTTTTACAGTTTTTATTTTGAAATGTTTCTTAGATTTTTTGGTTTTCTGATGAATCTTAAATAGACATATGTAAAATACAAATTTTCTTTTGTTTGTACATTGTATCGCAAATAAAACGATCATAATTTTTTTTTTTTAATGTTGTAACATGTTAGGATAGTCGGACTTATAAATAAATATTTTGTTCTAGGAATATCCAATTGTCTACAACAAAATATCTTGTGTATTTATTTTTGAAAAAAGTTTTGGAAAACCTATGGAGCTAATTTGTGTGAGAGATTTCCTTGTCTAAAAACTGATTATATAATTAAACTGATATATAATTAGAATAAATGTGACTGTTTGGGTAACCCATTGAGCTTGGATTAGATTATTTGAATCAGTAAAAAGTGAGTCTGCAAAGCCAGTTAAATTTTTAAAATAAAAAGACAAAATCCAAAACTAGTCTTTTTGTTCACTATATTTCTCTGTCACTCTCTCTCCAGCTATGGGTTAAATACTATTACTTACTGTGGTGATATTATCTTTTATTTATAATAAATCTTTGAATCCTTAATCAATCTAGCGATAGTCCAGCACCTCATTAATGCTAAACTTCTTTCTGACCACCAGTATGGATTTAGACAAGCACGATCTACTGCGGATATCCTAACGGTCATCTCTGAACGTATATACCATACACTGGACAAGGCAGGTGAAGCTAGGGCGGTAGCGCTTGATATATCCAAAGCCTTTGAGAAGGTCTGGCATAAAGGGCTTCTCATAAAAATTAATTCATGGATGAATATTTAATATAATTAGATCCTTCCTAACCAAAAGAAAGACCAGGTTGTACTAGATGGCCATTCACCCAAACAACATGACATAAATGCTGGTGTACCTCAGGACCTTGGACCTTTATTGTTCTTGATTTTCAGAAACGACCTCCCTGATAACATTGTGTCTGAGATGGGTATATTTGCTGACGACACCATGCTCTACTCTCGTCGTGTGGGCAAAACAGACGCGCACATATCCAAGGCAATGGCTGAATTCTTAGAAAATGACCTCCAATCTGTAGTGGAATAGGGTCATAAATAGATGGTAACATTTAATGCTGCAAAGACAAAGCTCCTTTCCTTCAACAACTACAAGAAACCTCTTCAACCACCAATTGGTATGGCAAATAATACCTGACATGAGAGTCTAACATTCAAACTCCTCGGCCTAACATTCACAGGTAACATGAATTGGAACAAATACATATGAAGACATTGCCAAGGCTGCTGCAAATAAGGTGGGCTCCTTCTTCCGTGCTAGTAAACTTCTCACACCTGACATTATCCTATATCTCTACAAAGCCACCATCCGCCCATGCATGGAGTATTGTTGTCACATCTGGGCTGGTGCACCATCCACTAGTCTCTCCCTCTTAGACAAGGTCCCAAAAAGAGTCTCTAATTTAATATGTCCCTCACTATCCACCAAGATCCAGCTGCTGTCCCATTGCCGCAATGTTGCATCCTTGTGCTTGTTTTACAAGTACTTCAATGTATTGTGCTCCGAAGGACTTGCTGCACTAGTGCCACCTCGACGTAAATACATTAGACCAACCCGACAATAAGCTAAGTCCCATCCATTCACTGTGGAGGTGTCCAGATGTCTTGGAAAATGGTAGGAATGTGCGAAGACTCTATGTCATCTTTGTCCACTCAGACCAAAATTATTACTTAGACCCTAAGCTTTGACCTTGTACCAAAAACTAAACTTTTGCTAAACTGTAAGTGAGTGATGCCCCAGGCCTTCCGCTATTCCTCTTGCCTATATATATTATTATACTAAAGCTGACTCGTGAAGTGAAAATGAAAATTTGCTCATGATCTCTCAAAATCAAGGCAAAACCGAACTGTGACAGCAAATCCTGCAGAAACCAATTGTACTAAAATGCATTTAGCTTTAACACTTTACTGCAGTTTCACGGTTTTATCCGATCATCAGAAATGTAGTGTTATGTATGCTTCCGTATCAAACAAGATTAAATTTTATTTATTTTTTAAATATATATATATATGTATCGTTAAAGACCACAGAGTTTTCTTTCTTTGCTATTTTTCTGGTTAATTTCTCGACGTGGCAAGCGATTCGTCGGTTTTCCAGTGTCAATTTGTGGATTATGGCGCATAAAAATAGCAAAGAAAGAAAACTCTGGTCTTCAACGACACATGTATAATGAATGACTTGCTGCCAAAATATATATATATATATATATTTATTTATTTATATATTTATTTATAGACATTTGCTAATCTTACTTACTGTTTTTTGTTTTTTTTCGATCACTAATAGAAAAAAAAATTTTATTCTAAAATTCTTATTTATTTACATTTCCATATATTAATTGTTAATTATTTGTTCATTAAAGGACAATTGTTACTTTGTTGTTCTATATCTAATATTGATTGTTAATAATTTGGATGGTTGTTTTTTATTCTACAGATTTTTTTATTACCTTAATCTGGGCTTAAGCAACTACTTGTTTATGTGTCTACATTTAGCTGTAAATCTTTGTTTTTTAAAGTTTATGATTTGATATTTTTTTCTCTTGGCATAATTTACAGTTTCTACTACTTCTGTTGCAAGATGGATCTAATTTTAAGATTTCCCAATTGATGTTAGAACTAATATAATTTTTGTTTGGAAAATCGATGGCATAACTTTGGAATTATGTTCTATATGTGAAAATAATGAAAATAGTTTCCATAAAAATAGTTCTGGAAAGCTTTGGTTTCCTAGTTGTAGGCGATTGAAACAAATACTGATCAACATTCTTTATTGTAAACAATTAACAAGTACAATGTGTGTAATAGTGCATTGTTATTTTTATATATGTGATTGATAAACACTATCCCTGTGACAGGAGCACAGGTAAAATAAGCCTGGGCCTGGTGTTGCCACATACACCAACAAAACCATAAAAAATGACACCAAACAAATATAAAAGTCATGAGGCTTAAAAGAAAGATCGGTGCATCATGATTGGCAGGAAATCCTTTGATACAGCCAACATAGGGACCCACCCGGGGAGCAAGTAACAGAATAGAATATACCAAATACAGGTAAATAAATATGATGCACATAAATCAAAGATGAAGAAGAAATGGTCCACAAATGAAATTGACTAATAATGGAGTGCTATTACAAAAGCAACCTCCATACACAGAGGCTCCTTTACACATATAGAACATAATCCTGAAGTTATGGCATTGATTTTCCAAACATCCTGTATATTTAGACATCATCATCATGATCATCATGTAATCGTGGTTGTGTCACAAATCTTTCTGACTCTCTCATACCATCTCACTCTCTCCTCCATTACACCAGGTAGGTCTTCATAGATGCATTACGAGTCCTCTGCTAGTTGCTTGACTAGGTTCTGTGCAGCAAAAACGCAACTAGCAGAGGACTTTTTTGGGCATTTACAAAAGAAAATTGCTGCCGATTTAATCCTTAGCCCTCCAGCAATGACCAGTAAATCCGTTTTTTTCTTTCTGATCAAGGCTTAGATCCGAGGAAGGTGTCTGTATATTTAGACATGTGGTACTATTTCTGTACATTTCACTCCTGAATGTCATCAGGTGGTGATTATACTTACACGTGAAATGATTTTCTGTGGCTTCTATGTATACTTTTTCTTCATTGTTTATGTAATTTATTAGTGTTACTTTAATGAACATTTTTATTTTATCTAATCGATACCTGCTTTTCTAAAATTGTTATAAACTGTATATTTTCTCGATTGTTTCTCTCATAACAAAATTGTAATTTTTAATATATTTCATATCTTTATGCACTTTTCACAGTGCAATACTCAATACAAGTGAGACCTGACCTTTGGCCAAAGCAGATCTGCAACGATTAGACAGATTTTCTATATAAAGCCAGAAGATGTGACAGTTGTACGGTCACAAGATCTGCTGGAACAGATTGGCCTCATGGACATTGATATCATTAAGAGAGAAAAAAGACTTTGTTGGTATTGACACGTGGAAAGCTTGAGTGGTGCCATCAAGATAGCTTGAGATGTTGAAGTCCCCAGTAGACGGGGTAGAGGCCGACCTAAGTTGCCTAGGAAGGAACTGCTGTAGAGAGATCGCATAGAGTGGAAACTCTCTCCAGTTGATCTTCATGATAGCTTCTTGGAGGTGCTGAGTGAGATCTGCCATGCGTGCAGCTCGCCAGCTACCTCGACGGGGGCCCACCAGTGTGCATGATACCACTCAACCTGAATGTTAATAAAAAAGAACCTATAATGATGATGATGATGATGATGACTTTAGAAAGTAAAGCCATATTTTTCTGATTTAGTTTTTTTTTTTTTCCCCCAAAGGATTATATTTTATGGTCGTGCTTTTTAGAAGTTAAATTAGGGCGAGCGTTTTAAATATGTGTGGACAGTTTTATTATTGCTAATGCTTTGACTGAAACCTGAATGGCCGATTTTTAATCATTCACATCCATATGTCAAATCACCAAAGTTAAGCAATGTTGAGCCTGGCTAGTACTTAGGTGGGTGACTGCTTGTGAATGACAAGTGTCATAAGCCGCTTTTACTTTGTTGAATAGTCCTCAAGTGATCGTTACACACTTTCCGGATATTGTTTGCTACATGAGAATTTGCAAGTTAAATTTAATTATTGCAGTATCGTCGTTTGGTAATTTAATTATTATTAATTATTAATTGAATCAAATTGTTATACAACTAATTGTTGTTAAGCTAATGTTGTTTTAATCTCTATTTATAGAATTATTGGATGTAAATAGCTTCCTAAACTTTTAATCTTTTATTACACAAGGATTTGCTAAGAATTTTGAAGCCGACAGTTTAAATGCTTCCAAATTTATTTCAAAGAATCACAAAGTAATTCATTCTTTTTTTTTTTTTTTTTCAACTATTAACCAAAGATTAAAATAGCTTACTTGTTTACAAAGAAACCGAAAGCATTATGGTTGATTTAATAGCATAACTAATTAGAATTTTTTTAATTCATTCTAGCACTTTATGCTATAGTCTTTCTGATTTCAATAAATAATCGATTAATTAAGTAAGAATAATAATAAACTGTAAGTCACGTAAAGGCGAGAAATACACACACACAAACAGTTGTTTTATAATTTATTGCATTTGCGAATATGGCATTAAACTTAATTCTTTAGAATTTTTATAAATCTGTTTTGTATTTTGCATTTCTGAATTCCGGAGAGCCTCTCCTGAAGATCCTTCATGAAAATAGAAAACCAAAATAATAAAATCCTGTGAAGTGTTTTATTTTTTATCGTTGTCTCTCTCTTACAATGACTTTCGTTTTGTTTGTTTCTTTTTTTACAGGCAATGGAACTTCATTTCCCCAATCTTCAGCTGGTCTGAAGAGCACTATTTCGTCTGGACCAGTGCCACCTCCTCCACCACCACCTATAGAGGCTTTAATAGAAACATCGGCGTCAGCGTCGCAGAATACCAATGGCTCATTATCTCCATCAAACGACCGCACTGCTCTGCTTGGGTCTATCTGCAACTTCAAAAAGACTGCCTTAAAAAAATCCAAGATAAATGACCGAAGTAATCCAAAGATTTAAAAAAAAAAAAAATAGGAAACCAAAAGAAACAGAAAAGGAGAGAGGCTGAATAAAAAGCGAAATATTCTTCAAAATGGCTGAACTATTTTTTTTTTATTTTAAGAGAGAAAAAGAGTCGGAATTAATCATCTTATCTCTCACATCTTTTTCCCCCCCTTTTCTGTTTCTCTCTCTTTTTTATCAGTGATATTATTTTAAAATATTTAATTAATACTGTTTACCTAAGACAATTTAAATCATTCCCAGCCAGAGCTTTGTAAATGAATAATAGCATTTTTTTTTTAATATCTGGTATTAATTACCTAAGATTCACATGACTCTTTACTCCCTTTGATTACCATAGACCCACATGGCTTATTTTTGACATGTTCTCAATTTTATTTTCGTTTCTCCAAGCACTGGCTTTAAACATTTACAATCGAAATTCTGAGAGGTCATAAAAAAATTTCTAAATTCTGTTTTCTTTTCATTCTAAGTATTTATGATTTTGTATCAATGATAAACAATTGTGTTCTCACTTAAGCAGACATGTTTAGTCATGATAGATTAGGAGACAACAAAATCCTCTCAATAACACATGCAGGATGACCCCCTAAAAATGCCACCCATGGAATCGTTATTAAAATTCACAATCTTTTCTGCAGTACAACCATATTTGGTACAAGTAAAATTCAGTCTATGCCTGACTTGTCCATCAAGTTTCAGTCATGTATTTCCAACAGTCTTTGTGTTATCAACATTCAATTATATGGGGGAAGGGGCACTTTAGTGATCGTCTCATAGGTAGGAGGTGTAATCCTGAATGAGTTTCACACTCACTAGACCTTAATCTCCTAGATTTTTATTTGTAGGGGTTATCTCAATAATAATGTCCATCAAAACAATCCCCGGACTATTTCTGAATTTCATGAAGAGACCCATCACAGCCAAAATCAGGTCAGTGTTAAAAGAGGAGTGTGTCAGAGTTATTGACAATTTTCTTTTTTTGGGAGGGGGTCATTCTGTAATAAGCTTTAGGCAGCAACGTTAGATCTGATCTGATGTCTCAACGTTCTGTTTATTTTATTTTTTATCAGTTCGCTTTAAATACAGTTTTTTTTTTTTAGCTGCAATCTCCTGGGTTGTCAGCAGTAATATCATTTGTAGAAACACTCTTTAAACTACCGATGGCAAATGTGGGTTCATTCCAGTGACTAACTGGAATTTGGACAACCATTGTGGTATTGCACAAATGGACCACAATCATCCATAACCTTCACTACTATTTTGCCCAGATCAGTGCTGCGTCATTTAATAAGGGACTTAGTACAACTGTTGTATTTTTACATAAATTTTCTTGTCATGAAACAAAGCTTGGAAGTTTTAATTTCTCAAATTCTCTTTCATTATCAATCAAAAAACATTTTTGAATGCCAAAATATGAGATTGTCTGCTTAGAAACTGTCTTAATTATTTTATCTTGGTTTCATGATCAAGGTTCAGAATTTGTTTTCTAGACGTTTTTTTTATTTTAGTATATATTCCTAACTAACTAGTCTCTAATTATTTCTACTTTACCCCTTTGTCTAAACATGTCTCTCTTTCTACCTCTTTTTTTTAAACATGTCTCTCTTTTTCTATTTGACTCCTCTGTTTAAACATGTCTCTCTTTCTACTTTACCCTCTGTCTAAACATGTCTCTCTTTCTACTTTACCCTCTGTCTAAATATGTCTCTCTTTCTACTTTATCCATCTAAAAATGTCTCTCTTTCTAGTTTCCCTCTTTTTCTAAACACATATCTCTTTCTACTTTACCTCTTTCTCTAAACACATATCTCTTTCTACTTTACCTCTTTCTCTAAACACATATCTCTTTCTACTTTACCTCTTTTTCTAAACACATATCTCTTTCTACTTTAACTCTTTTTCTAAACTTTTTTCTCTCTTTTTTATTTTTTCACTCATATGGTTATTGGCATTTCAAGCTTTAACATAATCCAATCTCTTTCCAGACTCTTGAATTATGAAGATTTCAGAATTTAAAAATATGCATCAACCTCTTTGCATTGACCGTTTGAACTTTGACCTCCTGAATATTGCCATTTTGAACACCATTTGACACAAATGCACCAAAACATTTGCTAGATTCCAAGCGAAAAGGGTCAAACCAAAGATTCCATTAACTCGTCTCTGTTGCTAAGTAATAAGTTTCTAAACATATCTACATCACAACTGCCCCTATTTCAACTACAGAGCATCAATAATTGGAAAACTTGTACGATCAATTTCTTGTATTTACTTGAGAAAAAAATGCAATTATTTTTATTCGCATTCAACTCTGTTCATATATAACATATTTATTGCAAATGTACATGTTTTAATGTGATACGCTGCTTTTAGTGTGGACACGTGTTTGTCTAGGCAAATACCATTATTGAATGAACCGTTTATAAATATCTAAGGGGCTTATCTATAGATATTGAATATAAAATAATGTTTTGTAATGACTACCTTCAGATTCACTTTAAAAAAAACGTGATTTATAAAATACGGACAATTTTAAAGAATAATTTTGTCGAATTTTAAAATTGCTTAATCGTCCTGCTGTAACATCACATGAGGAATTCTTCAAAACTCACCACAATATCCATAATTTTCTCGTTGACAGAAAACAACTGAGTCTCTTGTTGATATATTGCAAGTAGTTGGCTCAATGGGTCATGATGTCTAGTTGTAAAAGTGGTCATAGTGGTGATGTAGCAGCAAAACTTAGTATGTTTTTTCTTGTAGAAGAGTAATAAGATAACAAATAAAATAGAACACCAACAAGATATTTGCTCATCAGATCATGCTCTTTGATATTTTATTCCTATACATATCACATGAGCTTCCTCTTGGCAACTCTCTGGAGGGGGCAAACAGAGGAGATAGAGCTTTTAAAAAAAAGGCGTCTGGACCCAGTCAGTACACACGGGCCAAATAGAAAGACGTTGCTATCTTTTTCGCCATATCTTACTTCAGACTTCCGGTCTATGACGTCATATCCTGATACATAGCTCCAACTCCAGTTTTTAACTTCTAATGGAATTTTCCATTTTCCTGTGGAAAATACCGTTTTTACACTATTTTTGCACACTCGCATCTGATATCGCTATAGTGCTTTCTTTTCCTCAATTATTTTCTAAATAACTTGAGTAGAAGCTTTTTTCGCAAGAAGGTCTTTAATTAAAAATATTCTAAAAATGGTTACACTTATTTACTCATAAGTGAAACGTCATAAATTTACCGCTATAAATAACTGCTTGTCGTCAACCTACTAAAAGTGCTCCATCTAACGAGAGCTTTGAACAATTATTTATAAATAAACATTATTTTAAAATTGATCCATATACACAGGTGTGTCATGCCAAACCTGCACTCTTATATATATATATATATATATATATATATATATATATATATATATATATATATTGTTATTGAAATGTTGGTGCTTCTATAGAACAGGACCAATTTCAACATGAATGTTTCCGATTGCAATTTATGGAACAGACCGGAAATGGCCGAAACAGTATACAATTTGAAAGCTGCCAAAAAAAAAAATGTAAAAGTGTTAGGTTATGGCTAGGGTTAGTGTTAAAAAATATTTAGCTCCTCAAAAATATTAAGTTGAAAAAACTTGTTCAAAAAGAAAAAGAAGAAAGTTGATTCACTTACTGATTTGAAGAAAATTATCAAACCTGGATGAAAAAAGTTGTTTCATTTAATATCAGTATTAATTGACTGTTTGGTGACTGCTCGGCCATTTCTGGTCTGTTCCGTAAATCACAATCGAAAACATTTATGTGCAGATGGGCCCTGTTCTGTAGAAGTGCCGAAATGTGTGGCGAGGTCAACAAAACGTCTAAATTCCCATAAGTGTCCCTATATACTTACCTCCCCATGAGGACAGAGGTAGACATTTGACTTTAAAAGGGACCAATTCTCTTAATTAAATACTTTCTACGTTGGTTTTATTTGGGAGACAAAAATTTCATTTCTTTAATTACTTTTTATTGGTTTAATGAGATTCTGTAAATTTTCAAATGTATGTTTTGATGGGGATAACATTTAAAAATCAATTTTTTTAAATTTTTTTTTTTGTACTTTTATTTAGGACTAGCGGGATACCCGACGTTACCCAGAAACATGGATAGCAAAATAGAAAAGTTAAAAATAAACATGTAACATATCTTTCTACCTTTCTCTATCCACCTTACCTATAACTTTCTCCCTCTCCAGTCAGGAAGGATTTATCCTTTTCCTACAGAACAGATATTACACTTTGATCCTAGCCCAAAGAACAAGAAAGTGTATTTTAGTTTGAGTTTCACACTAAAGGTTGATGAAAAAAAGAAATGCTCTAAATGTCGACCTTCCCCCCCCCCCCCGACTAATTTTGTTCCTGATGACCCCCAAAAGATGTGTCCGTATACTGTCCAAGGCAATTCTAAAGAAGATATATCTGCATTGTGGGTGTATGTTGTGTAGTTTTTAACTTTTAGCTGGACCCACACAGGCACCTGCCCATTATATAATAAATTAAATTTCATTCAATTTTAATGGAGAATTTCTCTTTTACTCATAAAATTACTCTCTATTTTTTTTATTATTTAGGTTTAATCTTTTCCAGATTATTTTAATTAGATTATTCTCAAAATGCATTTATAAAAAAGGGATAAAGTTTTCCATTTTAATCAGTGTTTGATTTGTAGGAAAGAATATCTATGATATCATTTCATGATATCAGGTGAAGACAACTGGAGAATTGATCAGCTGAAACCTTCTGATACAAACAATCAAAATTTTGACTAATTGTTTAAACTTTAAACTATTCTATATTTTAAATGGATATTTTTTCAACGTTATGCTATTTTGAATTTACTTCTGTGTCAGCATCTCAATATTAATTCGCTGCATTGGTTTTATATATTACTATTTTCATATCTTATGATTTCTTTTTCTCAACAGATTGCATAGAATAAAAATCATTAGAAATGAAGGGGATATGACTGCTTTATGAAATGCTATTTTGAATTTATTTCTGTGTCAGCATCTCAATATTCACTTCATTGGTTTTATATATTACTATTTCCATATCTTATCATTCTTATTGTTTCTCTCTAAACATAGATTGCATAGAATAAGAATCATTAGAAATTAAGTCGTTTTTAATTGAGTGCTATAAAAGAAACAAAAGAAAAACATTAACGATTAAGAAATTGAGAAACAAACTAAATTCTTGTTTATTTCTTTTAAATTCCTTTCACAAAACTAATTCTGCATCGTTTCATGATGCAGAACAAATCATAGAAAATGCAATTCCACCTTTTTAATAAATAAAGCATTTCCACTTAATCAACTCAACTTGATATCTACTTAATTATTCTGACGATCATTATTCTTTTGTTCAACTCTGGCATTACCTACTTATTATTGGTCAGAGGTACACTTTATTTGTATAGCTAAAACATTTAAGTCCTGCCCATACCTTCTCACTATAAGCTTCATATATCATGTCTATATATATATACAGGGTGGGCCAAAATAAGGGTCCTATCTTTAAATTTGAATAACTTGAATTTGAATAACTTCCACAAAATAAAAGTTAAACTCACCAAACTTTATGTGTGTGTAGACTGACCCTTCCGAGATTTTTTGAAATAAACAAAACAAATTTTAGCCGAAAAACACTTCTTAAAACTTACAAAAACTAAAGTATTGTTTTTTACACTGTTTTGAGTTTTTTAAGCAAAAATAATGTTTTCTAAATGAGGGTACGTTCCTTAGGGCTAATACGGCTCATGCTTGCTTCGGAAGGGGTCCTTTACTTATTCTAAAAAAAAAAAAAATAAAATCAATAAATAAAAAAGTTATGAATTTTTAAAAATAGGACCCTTATTTTTGCCCACCCTGTATATAATATATATATATATATATATATATGATAAAATATGGAAATAATATTCGAACATAATGGAAAATTAAAAAAAAATTAAAACCAAAAATATTATTTATATATTCATCAACGTTTCGTCTTTATTTCAAGACTTCCTCGAAATGATTGATTTGAAGAAATAACACACAAGTAACAAATATTTGGAAAAGTTTAGTCTGTTTTGTATACAGAATGTTTTTGTTCTTTTTTTAAATGAAACATAACCATATGAATTTAATATGTGTACTGCGTCTATGAAATAGAATGAGTTTGTTTTTTTTTAAAACGAAAACATAGTCGTTAGAATTTTAAAAATGTGGTACAGACATATGACGTGAAAGGAATGGTTTTGTTCTTTTTTCGAACAAAACATGGCCGTTAAAATTTCAAATGTGTAAAATGTTTATGAAATGAAAAAGTTGTTTTTATTTATTTTATTAGGTATATTATGTGTAAAGTTTTGTTTGTAGTGTAAAATAGCGAGCTTGGATCAAAATTCAAGTTCTGTTCGGATAGAATAAGTTTGCTGATTAAAGGAGATAAATTGTAGAAGCCATTACGTTGTCTAATTGTGTTAGAGTTTATAATGAGTGCTGATTCAAAAAGTCTTCGCCGAGATCTATTTAAAATGAACTATTCATATAAAATCATAGAATTACGTCAGTAATTTAATTTTTTACATATCAATTATTATGATTTCTGATGACATAAAAAAAGAAACATCCACTGTTGACTGTGTGGAGGATTTTTTTGAAAATTTATTTTAGGCAGCAAAGTAAGTCTGAGGTGGTTGTCTGATTTGCTATTTGCTTTCTCATTTCTCGTTTCCACTTGAAATGGTTTCTTCCAGCGGTGGGAGAAGGGGCTAGAAAAAGGCATGTGTTTTACTCTTTAACTTTTGTGTTACATGATGGAAGTACATATATATATATGTATATATATATATATATATAATGTATACACAAATAAATGCACATTGGGTTTTATTATAGAGTGGAGGATTACAATATTTAAGCTGAAGGAAAAGAAATAATGATTTAATGCGGATAGCATGAATGAGATTTTAGATGTAAACTGCAAAGCTTTACAAAACTATTTCAAAATACCTTATTCTTGCATAAAACATTAAATTCAATGAGGTTTTTTTTTACATAAAATACATTTAGTTTTAAAAAACTTTTTTTTTACCATGGCCGTTGTCGTGCTAGCTGAAGATTAGTCAACATGGTGGCTTATTGTTAGCACTTTTTTTTTTTTTCTGTTTTTTTTTTTTTTTTGTTTCTGTTTTCTTTATTCTTTTTCCAAACATGGCCGTTCAACTGTCAGGAGTTTTTTGTTTTGTTTTTGTTTCTGTTTTTTTTTTTTGTTTTTTTTTTCAAACATGGCCGTTCAACTGTCAGGAGTTTTTGTTTGTTATTTTTGTTTCTGTTTTTTTTTTTTTTTTTTTTTTTTTTTTTTTTCAAACATGGCCGTTCAACTGTCAGGAGTTTTTGTTTGTTATTTTTGTTTCTGTTTTTTTTTTTTGTTTTTTTTCCCAAACATGGCCGTTCAACTGTCAGGAGTTTTTTTTTGTTGTTGTTTTTCTTTTTGTTTCTGTTTTTTTTTTTTTTTTCCAAACATGGCCGTTCAGCTGTAAGGAATTTTTTTTTTTTTTTTCAAACAAAAAAATTTGGGTAAAAATAAATTACCAATTTTAGAAGAGTGAATAAACTTGTAGAATACGGACTTCTTTCTTCCACAAATGGTTATTTTATTTTTCTGTAAATTTATTTGTTCAGAAGTAGAAAAAATTCCTTCATGGTCTACTGACAATTAAACCGCTATGTTGAAATATTTTAGAAAATGTGAGAAATCATGATGAATTGTCTTCAGATTGCGTGAAAACAGCCATGGTAATTTATTTCAGTTTTTATTAAATCAAACACACTTTTTGTCAAAAGAAAATACATTGAATTTAATGATTTTATTATGAACGTATGCTGTGTGCATTCATTGCACAGGCCGTGATCATCCGCTTGTTGTGCTGGTCTGAGGTCAGTGTTCGATTTCTACATGAATCGCAGTGTCGATTGCGTGGTCTCAGTCAGTGCTGCAACAAAAAGATTCTCTTGCCAAACAAAATTTCAACTCCAGTTTAAAACAAGTAACAAAGTTTTATTTTGAGAGATGTTACAATGATACTCGTTTTCTTCTACTGAACAACAGACTTGAAAATCAAGACAATTCCTTAGCTTAGAGCCCAAGGCTCATCTTGCTTGGAAAGTCACACCCACCTCAACTGAGCGTGAGATGACCAGAAAACTAACTGCCCCCCCCCCCTGCCTATCTGCTGGAATATATATAAATATTCTGGTCCTTTGTGCCTGACCACTCAGTTATCCACTCACAAAAGCTAATCTGCTGCCAATCTATGAATATGAAAAAAAACTACCACCTAGGGTGTCCCGTATCTAGCTGAACATGATTTTTTTTTTCAAGTGCTTTGCCCTCAGCATGAACCCCATTTAAAGCGACACTAACGTTTCCAAGGAAAAATCAAATTCTGGGCGGTCAAAACTCCAGACCAGACATATTTCAAATTTCTTGTGTGGTTCCTCTTCTCTTGGTTAAATATCTCTCATCCTCAGCACGGCTGTTATTCGCATGCATTGCAAACATGCAACCGCCTGGTGCATGTTTATATTATGTAATAATAAGGTGTTTTAAAATAGTGACGAGCGGAATTTTTTAAGATTCTCCTTAAGTTACAATTGTTGTTATTATTATAGAAAACAAATGATGTTTCTCTCTATTAAGGAATTCTATAGATAAATTTTATTTAGAATAAAATTTTCACATGTGTCAAGCAAGTATTACTTATAGAATACTACTACTAGCATCACTACCTGGCGTTGTCCGGGAGGGCCATGGACAACAAAATAGAAGAGTTAAAAAGTGTGTGTAATATCTTTTAACACTCTCTATCTATCTATCTATCTCTTTCGATCTCCCCCTCCCTAGCTAAAAGGCATTTACCCTCCTCCGACCAAAGACGGAACAGATACTCCACTTTGATCATAGACCAAAGGCCAAGAAAGTGTATTTTAGTCAAGTTTCACACCTATGGTCGATGGAAAAATAATTGCTCTAAATGGAGATCCCCCCCTCCCCCCTGACTATTTTTGTTTCTGGTGACCTTCAAATTAATGAATATTACAAAAAAAAAGAAATGTGTTTATATTCTGTCTGAGGCAATGCTGAAAAAGAATTTATCAGCTTTGTGGGTGTGTTTCGTGTAATGTCTGACTTTTAGCTAGACACACACATCACACACACAGACAACTGAAAGAAGAGAACAGAAAACGTTTCTACAACTCCTCTTTTTATTACTCTTTTTTTTTCACATTTAAAAAACCTTTATATTTTGAAATAAAACCATTTAACAACAACAAAAATAATATTTAAAATCTTTCCTTTAATACCTGCTAACATCTTCAAATGAAATTGTATGTATCTCCACCGTTATCAGGCAATGAGAATAAGTATTGAAATTTGAATTATTCGGACTACTATTCACATTGGGTTGTCATATTCACAGTGTTTCGACCAATGTAATCTCCGACCTTCTTTAGGTGTGTGTACCTTGTTGAACTTGGCAACTTTCTAGTCAAACTTGGGAACCTTTATGGAGTGTTTAACTGAACTCTATATTTAATCCGACTCTTACAGCTTCTTTCCTAAGACCGCTTGCCTTTGGAATTCCCTTCCTGCTCCCTGTTTCCTCAACAATAACTACTTGAATAAATTTAGACGTAATGTGAACAAAAATCTTGCAGCGCAACTTTCCACCCAGGTTGCCAGCCTAAATCTACTGCCTATCACAATAGCCCCTTATACTTCACTGGCAATATATACCTTGTTTTGGGTGAACTAAAGTTTTAAAAAATCAACAAAAAAAAATCCATGGGTGTAAATTATTCTCATTCCATCGGCCATGACCAGGTAGAAGTGCCAATTTTTGCTATTCTTAGTTATTATGGCCTGTAGTAAGGATTGAACTTTCAACCTCCAAATGCTTTTGAGTTCTAAGTGACAGTCTTCTGGAGGTTGAAGGTTCAATCCTTACTACAGGCAATAATAACCCAGACTAGCATAAGTTAACACTGTCTGGTAATGGCTGATGGGATGAGAACAATCTATCCCCATGAATTAAATAAAGAATTCAGTTTGAAATTTCGTCCAGATTTTTGAGTTCGACATACAGATTCCCAACATCGATTAGAAGGTCCCCAAGTTCAAAAAGATGCACCTGAAGAAGGTCTCGGAGGTTATATCAGCTGAAACGTGAATATAACAACCAAGGTGAGAATAGTAGTTCAAATAATGCACACTACCAATCCTCACTACCAATCCTCATCTAAAGAATTCCAAAACAAATATTTGAATGGTTTAAATATTGCATCTATTATTAATTTTTGACTAATTACTGTTGCTTTTTGATTGCAACTTTTTTTCATTATTTAACAAACAGCACAGATCAGAAATGGAAACGGTAAACTTTCAGAAAACTTTGAACTTAAATCCTGGAAACGCACGTTAATGTTATACCGAGTCAGAAGTAACCAGGCAGTCAAGACGTTTTTTTTTTTTTTTTTTTTTTTTTTTCTCTTCTTCTTCAAGTAATAAAATTTACCGATATTTATATAATAAATTACAAATGCAACACGGGTTTTCCAACAACTGATGCTCCGGTACCTCTTTTAATCTGGACAAAATCACAAGAGGGAACTTGATAATCCCACTGCTGCTAGACTAGTTTACTGAGTGTCCAACTTGCAGGGATTTATCATTATGAATTATAGAATATGTATTCTAGGCAACGGGTTATGTAACGTGGGCACATTATTATTTTTTTTTTTTTAACTATACCATTTAGAGGGGGGGGGGGGACACGATACCATACCATACCCCCAAAGAAAGGAAAATTTTTGTAAAGCATTTTATAAAAGTGTAGTGCACCATTAATCTTTTTACACTGCACTTGTTGGTGATAGTTTCCCTTTTTTTGGGGGGGGGGGGGTTATATCTAATTTTGCTTAAATTTAACCCTAGTTATAGTTTCACGGGCAAATTCAGGTGGTAGCCATGGTGTTAAACATTAACACTGATCTATTTCTATCAAAGAAAATGTTGAACTGCTGAAAAAACTTGACAGATGTGTTTCGGTTTACAGACACAGTAAGTGAGTTTGGTGGGTGGGGGTGCTGATGAATTTTTATTGAAATGTGTTAATCCGGCAAGGCTCTGGCACCAAGGGGGCTGTAAAATCTGTGCTTGCACCAGTATTAAATTTCCGCAAACTATGACTGCCCGGTTACTTCTGAATTATCTTGTATTTAATGAATTGTTTGATTACTGACGATATTAGAGATCTATTCAAAAAATACCATTGTTGGAGAATAAAGATTTAATTTTCGCAACTTATTATTGGCCAGATGTTCTTTTGTTTTTATTGCCAAAAGATTTTTGTGAACAGATATTGTCATCTGTTTTTTTGTTTTTTTTCCAATTTATTTTTTAATTTTCATTAAAATTGTTCTGTTTTTGTTTGTTTTTAATTTTATTATTTTTGATTAAATAAAAAAAATTATCAATTATCAAATTGACCTTTTTATTCATTTTTCTTTACTCCATTTTTGTTTTTACTTTTGAGATAAGAAGGAAATTACTTAACAAGTGATTTAAACTTACAAGAATGAAAATAAAGACTCCTGGATAGGTACAGCTAGTATATATATATATATATATATATATATATATATATATATATATATATATATATAAATAAATAAATTTATGTTTGACGTATTTGATACCTGGGCAATAACGAGTAAGTCATCTAGTAATAATAAAAATTATATAATTAATGATCTGTTTGGGATTTAGTATATCAGATATATATATATATATATATATATATATATATATATATATATAATGCTTAATGCGATGCTCTGTCCAATTGGATTGTTGAACACTGTTGTGACATCTTACTAGATATGTCCGCTTGTAAAGACATAAATAGACTTTAATTCTCTTTTTTTTCAATGGCTGTTAGGTTAGCTGTATCGATTTAGGTGGTTCAAACTTGAAAGTTGAAGGTGACTCGGTCTGAGGTTCCAATCGTGCGACCGGCAGAACAGTTATCCTCCACACTGATGATTCCCAGAAAAGGATGAAACACATGTATATGTGAATAAGAATTAAAAATATTTATCATAATATTGTGTGTGTATGTATATATATATATATATATATATATTATTTATTATGAAGTTTCCACGTATGCGTACATGTAAACTGATGTATGTGTGTAAGACTTTGAGAAATTAAAAACGAAAACAATCCTTTACTATATAATAAATACTAATGTGTATTTGTATATAAATAAATATATGTACTTCCATCCTGTCATGCGAGGGAGGGAATAGCAAGTTAGATAACAACCTCAGACTTACCCCATCGTCTGAAATGAATTCAGAAAGAAATCCTCCACTCTATAAAGAAAAGTCAACAGTAGGTGTTTTTTTTTCTTTAGGTCATCAGAAATGATAATAATGAACATGTAAAAAATGTAATTACTAACGTTTTGATAAATAGCAAGTGTAAACACTGGCAAAGCATATTTTTTTTTGTCATTTTTAATGGAAGGTGTACACTAATTAGATACATAATACTGCAACTTACTGACTTGTTTATTAGTCTCCACGAGTTGTAGTTGGATGTTGCGAATCAGTGATCGGATACAGTTTGTTATATATATCTCCTCTCTTAGGGGAGGTCTAATATCTCAAAAGTCACAACCAAATAAAATACATGGACGTTCATAAACATACCTCGTCTCTCTCATGTTCAACTTTAGCAATCCTTTGTGACTAAGGAAGTCAATCAGCATTCGTCTCCAGGGGTGAATTCTTGCAAGAATAAAAGTTGGACATAGCACAAAAAAAAAAAAGAATTCAAAGAAAGGACCTTTTATTGGGCAGTTATCATTGCCTTCTCTTCTGTTAGTGTGTGTGTGTGGGGGGGGGGGCGTTTCGGCTACGGATCTTTGGGGCTCTTGGCTCCCTAATTTATCGTCGATGTTAAGCCATTCTCTACACATGGTGTTCACCTCACAAACTTCAAACCAACTGCCTACCCCTCTTACCTCTTCTGTCTTCTAGTCATGTGATGTCACGTCCGTTTCCAGTAGATGGCAGTTGAGGTGTCATTGAATGAATTCGTTGATCTGATGACATCCATCCCCCCCCCCCCGTGTACGTGTAAATATTAGCCTGTGAATCTAACTTCCTAGATGAATACTAACAAACTGTTACTTAGTATTTAACAGTTTTCAGGGCTTTCACCGCCCTTTTGTGTTGGTCATGAGAATGCTGCTTATTTGTAAATTACTGTAAAAAATAAATCAAATCTCAGTAGTTTGGAGTTATTTGTTGTTCTATTTAAATTTTTTTCTACTATTTCAGCCACAAGGAGAAAAAAAAGGAGAGAAAGATAATAATATCGCTTTTGCCACTAAATAAAACTTCACTCAATAAGTCCCAGGCCTGACACATAGATGGTGCCACTAATAAAATAATCCATATGATTTCTATAAAGTATTTGCTTTCAAATGGCATGTGTCAAAATTTCAGCGTAATTGGGTAATTAGTTTACAAATCACAGTTATTTAAGTGGAGCTTGACAAAAAGCCATCCAAAGACACAAACATTAGCAGGCAAAGTTTTGCCTTCTGTACTTTTGGATGTGCAAGGTATTTTATTCATCGATTACCTTGAGAAATGAAGAAAGGTCAATAGCGAATATTATATGGCATTATTGGTGCATTTGAAAGAAGTAAAACGGCCACAAATAGAGAAGAAAAAAGTGCTCTTTCACCAAGACAATGCACCATGTCACAAGTCAATTGCAACGATTGCAAAACTACATAAATTACACTTCGAACGGCTTCCGCACCCACTCTATTCTACAGATCTGGCCAACAGCGACTACTAGCTGTTTGCAAACGTCAAAAGAATTCTCCAGGGAAAGAGATTTGGCTTCAATGAAGAAGTGATATTGAAAACTGAGACTGCTAGAATAAATAAGATAAAGAAATTTTCCATTAGAAGGTTAAGTTAGAGGTTAGGCTAACATGCTCAGGAAGTTGAATCATGGGAGGATGTATGTGGTAGAGAAGCAAGATCGTTTCTCTCTCTTGGGTCTTCAACATCAAGGTGAACGGATGTCTGTTTTCGAGGCTCCACACCCCTCCATGGAGATTGGCTAGAAAGATGCAGTTCATCTAGATGTACTTATGTAAAAAGTAAAAATTCAAATCTCAGAGCAAATAATGGAGTTATTTGAAAAGGGTGTGGTGCTCAGGCGTTTCTTCTTCGACATCTGGGCAGCATAGGCAAAAAGGGTTGACGCTAGTTTTAGCTTTGAAAAGTTTGTTATTAAGAAGTATCGCGCCCTGGACCAATCGCCAGGTCAGAGAAAACTTAGTTATTGAGATGACTCTGACCTGGCGCCCAACTCCACTGAGAGCGGATCTCCTCCTATGACCATGTCTCCTTCAATTACAGCAGGCTGCAAGAGTTTTGGAAGTATGTCAATGAGGTGATGGCTCGCATCGTCCCCGAGCATTTTGTACCCCTAGATGTAACGTCTGTAGTGTTCAATATGATGCCTTCATGATCTCGTTTGTTACTTTGTAGCAGCAAGCTACAAGCCGGTGCACAGCCACCATATTGTTTGAATATTAATGACTCTTTAGCTTCCCACTGATTGGTGCAAGCAATCTACTTCCTCCTTGGCTTGACTAATCAGTAGCCTTCTCTTAGGTGAATCTTAGATGGCTAGTATAACTATATAAACACTAGAGCGCAATACGCTGCTCTCTCTCTCTCTTTCCTTCTTTTTTTTATGTATTCCTTCCCACAGTAGTATGATGTGACACAAGGTCGGAAAGTGGGATTGAAAAGCCAGCGCCCAAGAAGATGAGCACTCTGATCTACAAAAAATGCCTGAGGAGCTCCGTCGGCATTTTCCTTCTTTGGCACTGCCAAACACACATCACCTCTCTCTGGGGACGCAACAGACATCTTCCTGGGCCTTTGGCCCTGGGTTCGGTTTCGACAAGAAGACAAGGATCCAAAATAGCTACTGCCTTATACACGTGGGATTAATATAACACACACACATACTTACATACACATATGGACACATCCTGACACCATGGCCAGTGTACAAAAATTCTATATTATGAACTATTCTCTCTTTGATGGGTAATTATAGTAATGGACTTCCTTTACTTTTGTCTTCGTTCATACTTATGGACATACTAACGTCTTTCCCTTTTGTTCACGTACTAACGAGGAAGACTCAATAAAGTTGTTTTACGTATTAGAAATGGACTTTGTCTCATTTTCTATAACTTTACAGCATTACGTCATTTTCCAGCGCTCTGTCCTCATTTATTACGATTACCGTGACGGCACATGCATATATTTACTAGTATTAAATTCTTCACAATATTAAAAAAAGGAATATGTGAAAATATAAAGTAATATTTTTGAGAACTGTGACATAGTTTTGGTTACCAACATTCAAACACAAAGTAATAATTAAAAAAAATAAAAAATAAAATAAATCCAGCGATAGACAAAAGAGAAATATACCAATCTTCTCGACAGATTTGTATTTCAACCGATCGCCGTGGAGACGAGTGGAGTGATTGACTCTGCCACACGCGACTTCCTCGGCAGCCTTGGTCTATTAATGACGCACAACACCGGAGACAATCGCAAATTGTCTTGGCTTTACGAGCGCCTCTCTATCGCCATTATTCGTGGAAATGCCTTGAGTCTGTTCTCGGCCTGCCAAGCCAGCCGGACATTTGAAGAAAACTATGGACTGTGATACAATTATATATAAGGAATCAGGATTTCTCGATATTGAACTAAACAATGTCCAAGTGACGAATAAGGGATTTATTAATTATTTATTGAATTATTAATCTTATAGTTTACTTTTTCACCGAATGGATCAGAGTAATATATTTGTTTCTGGGTATCTTTTACAATAGCTCTCAAACTCACGAGTCGGGTTTAAAAAAAGCTGTAGAACGTGGTCAAAAAAATGAATATGCAACAAATAAATGCGACGTACGTCGAGACTGGAGATTTTCCTAGTTAGCTATTCCATTTGTTTGTATTTTTAAGTAGGATAAATGGGTTTTTATTAGACATGAACATTTTTTTTTTTCTGGGCACGAATTTTTACTGACAAATATGGCGTCGCCGGTCTTGTTTTGCCAGCCTCGCTTCGGGTTCTCATTGTTTGCTTTTTTTACCGGGACTCATAATCAAAGCGGCGTTTTTTTGTTTTTTTTGGTTTGCATTTTTGAAATGTAATTTTATGAAACGAACATTTTAACGATCATTTTGGTTAGCGTTAGGACTGGAGTTAGGGTTTAGGGTTAGGGCTGGAGTTAGGGTTTAGGGTTAGGGCTGGAGTTAGGGTTAGAGTTAGGGATTTTTTAAAGAAACAACAAAGAAATTTAAACATATTTATATGAATTGTTATGAAAGAAACAACAGGTAAAAACACATTACGGTGTGACGAATGAAAATAATATGTAAATAAAAACACAATGACATGTAAATAAAAAGAAAATGATTTTATTCCTTTTGCTTAAAATGTAGTTTTGTTTTGTTCTTTTGCTTTTGCTTGGCTAAAAAATGAAAAATTGCGCTTTGAATATGAGTCCCAGTAAAAAAAAAAAAAAGAAAAAGGCTGCAAATTTTGGACGAGACGCCGCCATTTTTTCCTTCAAATTTCCGTACGATAAAAATATCGATTTATAAAAAATAGCACTTTTAACGGATTATAATCATTAATAAATGTCACAGGCATGTTGGAAATTCAGTTTTATCGGCTTCGGTAACTTTTATTTGTTGTATATTTGTTTTTTCAGCGTTTTCGTTTGAGGGCTATTGTAAAAGATACCCTGTGTTTCTTATTTTTTATTTGTGATTGAATCAAGCACGTAGCCAGACTTCTAACTCGGGCGGGTGTGGGGGGGCGGCAAAACTAATATTGATATCATACACATACGGCAGTATGTGTATGATATTGTTATGGTCACATTTCGGTCACTCGCGGCACCTTCAAAGCGTTGTCACTAATTCAGTTTTTAATTAAATTTGATTCGGGGGTTTTTTTGCACTTTCTAGGATCCTATAAAAGTTACATTTTGACATAAAAATATTGAAATTTGGTTCAGTAAAAAAAAGGTTACATTAAAATAGGTAAGGACAAAAAATGTCATTAACGCTTCAGATCATGTTCAAATCAATTTATCTTTCATATTTTAAATGATAACTGTATTTTCTTTGTACTTAAATAATAGAAATATGCATGAGGCATTCAATATTGAAAACCGCATCCAAAAATATCAACAAGAAAAAAGATAGAAGAATTTTTGTTCCAAATTCTGGGGTGATAATTTTATTACTATATAAAATCAATAAAAAAATTTGGGCGCTTACAACTCAACCCGTTTTTCCCAACTTTTTGACTGATCAATTTTTTTTCTTTTTTCGGTGCTAGAGAATTCCGTCTGGAGGAGGATCAGTTTCGTGTATAAATTGTAAACCGATCCTCCTCTTTTTGACCATCTCAAATGTTTCAAATTCTTTTTCTGTGTGCGTTTACCTATCATGTCGCTCGAGAATTCCGGGTTTGGGAATTTTCTTCATATATTTTAGATTTTAGGATGAGGATCAGTTTCCTATATAAATTTGCCGTAAACTGATCATCCACTTTTTCCCATGTTGCATGGTGTTGTTTGTTCGTAATCGTCCACAACCCTTCCAAAAAGCAAGTTAGTTTTTACAGGAACGTGTTAACTCAATATTTTTCAACCAATGAATATCGCTTCAAACCCCAAATCTAACGAGCCTATGTCAAATTAACAAGCCGATGTGAACTAAGAAACGCCTATAAGAGACGGTGAAATAAACAGAGTTCTCCAGAGATCCAACCCGGGTGCACCTTGAAAAGACACATAAGAACTATGCTTAACACCCCCTCTTCTGGCCTTTGGCCGGGGAGGCGAAAAGAAAAGAACACTTCAAAACTCACGTACAAGCTTTCCTCATCTCGTGCACATCTACGCACACACTGACAAGAGGTCAGGCGAACTCAAGCAAATTGCTACCCACTTACACGCATTAACAGAACAAGGTAAACCTACGCATACTTACACAGTACCACATTGTCTAATACTCACACACGCATATTTACACTAACAAATACATAGACATACACATCCTTAACACTCGTGTTTGATATTCACTGAACATTTTCCTACCAAAAACACGAGTTGTATAAACTTTTAAATGAACATTTACTGATTAAGAATGACTTTTATATACATGTAAAATTATAGTTATATAAATGTTTTGTTAATTATGTTTTTCTTTGATTTTTCATTTACAGAACTATGTTTATGTTAAGTTAGCACTTGCTAGTTGGTGACCCTAATATTGCCTCAATATTTCATTCATGTCCAATGTAATATGCACGCCCTGTATATATCCACATTTTCTTCCTTCGCCATACTGTTGACCTCCGACGTTTGAAAACGCAAACGTTACCTTCTAAAAACCAAGCAACATGAAAAAAAGACAAAAACCAACAAATAAATTAAAAAAACTAATTGAGCGAAGGAAACTAACCAAAATCATGTTTATATATGTACTTAGACGTGTGTGCATAAAAACAAACACAAACAAATATATATATATATATATATATATATATATATATATATATATATATATATATAATAAAGTAACACAGAATCACATAATAACTGGTGCGATAATTTATTTCGACCCTCCGGCCTTTTCAAGCACCAAAAACGAGGCGATTAGATGTTAAAAGAAAAAAAAAATTTTTTTAAACATCTAATCGCCTCATTTTGGGTGCTTGAAAAGGCCGGAGGGTCGAAATAAATTATCGCACCGGTGATTATATGATTCTGTGTTACTTTATTTTATTTTATTCTTGCTCTGTTTATTACATTGAGCTCTCATACTCGGATTTGCTTCTGGAATTTATTTCACTCTAACACACTATATATATATATATATATATATATATATATATATATATATATATATATATATAATTATATATATATATATATATATATATATATATATATATATATATATATAATTATTTTTATTTATACAGACATTCTTCACAGATATTTATACAGACATTCTTTCTAAATATCATCTGAGGTAAGGATCGGTTTTTAACTTTGCCTGATGAGATCTCAGTTTCTAACAGCTGTTGATCGATAACATCGACATGCCAGTGTCGCAGATTTTGTACATGCCCGTATAAATAAAAATGACCATATATATAAAAGCTCTATTGATATTGAGCTCTTTTTATAAGTTCGATTGAAATTCTTTGGATTCCTATCCCGTGGATGTTTACCTTACCTGGATTATATATATATATATATATATATATATATATATATATATATATATATATATATATATATATAATGTATTTTTATGTAATTATTTCTATTGGTGATTGTAACGTTCGTTGTTATTTTGCTTACTATTATTTCGATTGTCTCACTTTCCTAAGTGATTAAGATGCAGTCGCCCTTAACTTCATAGGGCGTATTTTTTCCATGTTAATCACTTAGGAAAGTGAGACAATCGAAATAATAGTAAGCAAAATAACAACGAACACTACAATCACCAATAGAAATAATTACATAAAAATACATTAAATATCGTACATATTTCTAGACAGAGCGTGTTGGTCCAGTGGTATAACGCTCGAAGGTTCGATCTCTGTCTAAGTTAGCCATGCTGATGACGGCTGTGAGCCAGAAACACGTGTCCATGGATTACTTTTATGTACGTATAAAATGAATAAATAATATATATACATATATATATATATATATGATATATATATATGATTATATATATATATATATATATATCATATATATATATCATATATATCATATATATATCATATATATATATCATATATATATATATATATCATATACATATATATATATATATATATCATATACATCATATATATATCATATACGTCATATATATATATATATCATATACATCATATATATATATATATATATATATATATATATATATATATATATATATACCAAGGTTTGTAACAAAAACAACAAAAATATACAGAAAGCAAAAAAAAAGCCTTTACAAACAAAACAATATATATAATTTCAAATCACAAAAATAAAAATACTTTACATCAAAATAAGAACCAAAAAACAAAAAACAATGAACAAAAAAAAGAAAAACAACGAAAGACAAAAATCTCATCGTGAAGACAATAAAGAAAATAACCCAAGATATTTCGACATTCTTATAAAATCTAATTATCACTCGTGTATATTTCAACGTTGAGGTTTATTTTTCATTTCAATCATCTCGACATCAACCCGACAAAGTTTCTTTTTCAGCAGAAGAACAAAAATAAGAACAACAAAAAACCCACAAAATCTGAATCCTTTTACCAACACAAGCTTCATAGCAAAAAATCTATCGCAATTTTAACCACGTACAGGCCAAAACCGATACACGTAAAAGACCTCGGGCAATAACTAGACAATAAAGCAAACAGTAAGAGAAAAGAACAAGCTATTTTAAACAACAAATAATTTATTGAAGAACGAAAAAAAAGGCAAAATGAGTTCGGCAGAAAGTTCATGGCTCAAAGTTCACGTTCATAGACTGAATTTAAGTTCCGATGGACACACGGAAAGGCTGCATCAATAAAGTCCTAATTATGCTGCCCGAAGGCTTATTAACTTTGCTAGGAAAGACATGTCAGAAAAAGAGAAAGACTTACTTGTAAGAATTTTGTTAGTAAAATAAAAAAATACCATCGCGCTGATTTGTTTCCCTTTGATTGTTCATTTTTTTCATTAACATCGCATCGTTTCTTCGATCGACTCCTTTTGAGAATAGTGGCACTCTTTCACGTCAACTCTTCATTTGGAGACATCTTTCGAAACACACTTCGTTTTGTCTTTTCTAAAGGCACATTTGCCTTTCAAATTAATATCTTCCTTGCTTCTGTTTTTAGTATTCAGTGGACTTCTCCGTCCAACGTAAATATTCAACCTCGAACACTAGTTGAAACTCCAACTTCTTTGAAGATTTTTACAGGCATGCTCTCTACATGTTCCTGTTTTAACATTCTTGTTTTTAGGACTTTCTCATGTCCGAGTTGTGTCGACCGACCTCTTCATCTCGAGATTGTTTCAGCAACTGATTGAATTTCGCGGTTATTTCAACAGCTTCCGGCGTCAAACGCCCACGCTTCAGACACCCGACGCGTGCCATCAGCAGTAGTCATTCATTACAAGTTCTTATAAAAGGGGGTTTTAGAAGAAGAAGAAAAGAAAAGAAGAAGAAGAAGAAGAAGAAGAAGAAAATAAATTTCTGACACTCTCCCGAACAAAAAGAAAAGAAAAAGAAAAAGATCGCTCACTTACAGTCTAATAGTAAACATAGTCAGGATTCTTATCCTCAACACATTTTCTACCTCTCTTAGGTTTAGAATTCTCAGCTCCATCATCATCACTGCACGAATCCTTATTTTTCCCAGGTCTCACTTGGTACGAATGAGATATAGATAGCTCCATAGGATACAAATGCTTAATAGAATGCTCACTACATGTCTCTCCCTTCTTTATCAAGGCAGAGCGAACAATTCCGTCAGACCCCCGAGTGAGCTTAACAACTCTACCTAGCTTCCAATAGGGCCTAGGTTTAACGAGATTCCTAACTAGGACTATATCATCTACCTTAATTTTGTTACCAAATTCCGCTTGATGCAAATCCCTAGACAATTCCCTCAGACTCAGTAAATATTGCTCATACCACAATGACTTGAATCTGATTAAAAGGCATTCTCTACTTTTCAAACTCTCGATCAAATCCACTCGATTCGGGGGCACTTCTAAACAAGAATCGTTTTCAAGGTTCAAGAACACGGTTTTCCCAGGAGAAAAACGCATAAAGGCACTAGGAGAGAAGACTTCCAGGGAAGCATCATCGCTACAACGATAAGTCAAAGGCCTATCATTTACCGCTCTTTGTATGTCAGACAAAATGGTTAGCAGTTGAAAGTAATCCAACCTCTTGCGACCAATTGTTTTGAATAGACAACACTTGACAGTTTTTATCAACCTTTCCCATATTGCTCCGAACCAAGCAGAATACGAAGGAATCCTGCAGTGTTTTATATTACACATTTCCAAATCTCCTCTGAATCCATCAGAGAGAAGAACTTCTTTTACTAAGTCGCACCCAGCAACAAAGGATAAAGCATTGTCTGAGTATATGTGTGATGGCACACCATATACATTGAAGAACCTCAAAAAGGCTAACACTACCGATTGAGTACTCATTTCTTCAACCAACTCCATATGTATAGAACGCACACTAAGACAAGTGAATAGCAATATGTACATCTTTTTTACTTTACTACCGTCCTCTACCCACAGGTGACCCGTGAAGTCTATCCCCGTATGGTAGAAAGGTCTGATAAGATTAACTCGATGCTTGGGTAGGTTTGTCATCTTAGGATAACGAAAAGACAAGGAATTAAACTTCTTGCATATCATACAACTAGCAAGAACAATTTTGACGGCCTGCCTGGCCTTGGGTAACCAAAACCCAGAATTGCGCACCTTATCAAGCGTAGCAGCAATCCCCAAATGCTTGCATTTTATGTGACACTCCATCACCAACAAACTGGTTAGGTGACACATTTTAGGCAGCAGAACAGGACTTTTCACTTCTTCGGAAAAATATTCAGAGTTTTCTATACGTCCCCGACAACGTAACAAATTGTTGTCATCCAAAATTAGGTTCAACTTATTCACCAACAAAGGAATATTACTTTCAACTTTACTTTTCAGAAAACTTATTTCTTCAGCGAAAAACTCACTCTGAGTAACCTTAATCAAATAGGACTTTGCCTCAGATGTAAAATTGACATCACGCTTATCGCCCTTTAACTTGGCAATAAATTTAAACACAATCTCTAAGGTACTTATCAACCTTTTGAGAGAAGAGAATCTTTCTAACTCAACCACACATGAGTTAGAATCCCCATTCAAGCCAGTATAAGCAGTTACCAAGGTCTTGCATTTGTCACTAATGCAATCCAACTTATAGTCAGGCCACTTCAACTTTTCTGTCTGTAACCATACTGGACCTCTAATCCAAAAGTTTTTATCCTTTTTAAACTTACTAAAGGAAACGCCTCTAGTTAACAAATCTGCAGGGTTTTCGCTAGTACTTACATACTTGAACTTTAAGGTATAACCCTTACAACTTATCTCATTCATAATGAATTTTATATCCTTCAAACGATTTTTAGTGAACTGGCACTTAGTGTGTACAGATTCAGACAACAACCAAGATAGCACTACCTGTGCATCTACAGCAATGATAATTTCCTCAAACAGCTTGGGAAACATTTCAATCAAAATAAGGAGATGCTTAATTCCCAGATATACAGCTAGTAATTCCAACGTAGGAAGAGTTCTTTTAACAGAAGGAGCCACTTTGGCTTTCGCATAAAATAGCCTGGCCTCTCCTCCCTGATACATATATTCGACTATGCCATAAGCAAGATTCGAAGCATCACAAAACACGATCAAGGTAACAGGCGAATTGGTTTGTACTGAACATCTTTCAAAACCAATTTTTTGAACATCTCGGAGATTTGCCTGAAAACTATTCCAAACAGACAACAAGCTATCAGGAACTACCTGATCCCATGCCACTCCTGATTTCCAAACTTGACTTACTATAATTTTTCCTTTTATAGTTATAGGCAATACTAAACCTAACGGATCGAATACAGACGAACTAACGGATAGCATATCTCTTTTTGTGGAGACTGACTTTTTAACTTCACCTTTGGAGATACCAATTTTGTCTGACTCAGGGTCATACCAATACCCCAGTACTTTCTCACAGGGCACTCCATGAGAAGAGTAATTGTTATCTGCTCGAATGCGAGCAGACACCAATTTACTGTTACTACAGCACGTTTTCAATAAGAAGCTTCCCTTTTCCATGACATTCACAGCCTCGGTATAGAGTTTCAACAATTCATCAGGAGACCCATGTGTTTTCACTAGATTATCTACGTAAAAGTTTTTTAACAACATGTCTCTACAAGGTCCCGATGAGTGCTTCTCAACGTGGTGCTTCACTACGTAACTTAAGATGAAGGGACTAGACACAAACCCGAATATCAGAGTTTTGTATCGAAAACACACTAATTCATCTTTTATTTTTAAAAAGAAACAGAATCTATTTTTGTCAAAGTTATTCTTTAGTCTAATCATCAGAAACGCCTTTCTGATGTCAGCCAATAATACATAATTATCTGTTCTAAACTTGAACAGAAGTTCTAACATGTCAGTATACAGATTTATGCCACTATAAGCACAATCGTTGAGAGAAGGTTTATTATTTACCCTCAACGAGCAATTGAAAACAGGCCTAATCTTAGTCGTGCACTGCACATCATTTTTAAAGACTGGCCGGTGCGGTATCCACGTATACTTGTAGAACTCCGAAGGAGTCGGATGGATTCTTTCAATCACACCCTCACATTCCTGGTCTAGGAAGACTTTGCAATACTCAGAATATAAGTTCTGAGAGGATAATCTGTCCACTACTTTATCTAGGACAGCTAACGATACTCTATGGTTAGAGGGTACTTTCTTTAATTTATCTAAGTCCCACGACAAACCTATGTAGTAGTTATTATCTCTGTATTCAATAGAGGAGCTGAATTCTTCTATTTTCTTTCTGTCGTAATCACTACTAACTTCATCAACTATCCCTAATGATTCCAATTTGAACATTTGCTCAATACCTCTGTCCACGGAAGCTCCATCAAGACTATTCCAAGGATCCAGATGGTTGGACTTAGGTTCTAGAGCAAAGTAAACATGGGTCACATCACAAGAAGCATGTTCACCGATGACTTGATTATAATTTAAACCAATCTCCATATGTGGTTCAAAATCAGAGGGTTCGCCAAATAATATCATACCTAGCGAGGACTCAAAAGCAGAACCATTTTTAATCTTTGTTAATCTTAAGGGTCCCAGAAATCTAATCACATCAATCCCTATCAGACCGTATATTTCAAGAACATCACTTCTCAATTCGGAGAAATCAGCAGCAAGTTTAACGTCGCTTTTCTTCAAATTACTGATCACCTCCTCCAACCCTTTCATTTTGAAGGACAAATCCAACTGTTCATCCATCAGAAAATTGATACTTCTCGCAACATCGGGAAAGGACACCTTCAATGTTACTTCATTCAAGTCTTTCTCTTGGCTACCAATAAAGGTCTTTATTACGTATTTTCGACGATGCAAGGGAGACAACTCTTCTTTCATAAATCTATCAGAAAATCTTTTACCCATATAAGACCGTTCACTACCAGTGTCTAGCAGACAATTTACGGTGTGAAATTCGCCACCTACTTCAACTGTGATACCGATCACAGGCAACAATGAAGAACTACTCTTCAACCTGCAAATATTTGACTTCACCACAGCTTTGAGAAAACTCGGACACAAGGCGGACAAGTGTCCCGTCTGATCGCACGACCAACACGTAATCTTATCGTTTTTTTCATAAGGACACAAATTCTTCAGATGATAAGAGCTAGTACACCTAGCACATAACTTTAATTCGCTACATCTTTTAAGTCTTTCTTCGTAAGAGGGAAACTTATTACAGTCACGAGACAGATGATAATCGTTTCTACAAAAACAACACTTAAACTTAACCTTATATGTTTTAACATGAAAATTTTTCAACGTGGAAGGTTTCTTTTCAGGTTCGAAAGGCCTGAATTTACTCTTTTCCTTAAAGGAATCAACTTTACGATATCTCGAATCGTGTTCACAAAATTCCAGTGCTTTAAATATCTCAACACTATTCTCCAGAATTTGGTTCAAAGAAGGATAATTTCCGTTCACCTTATGTATTAATTCTGACTTAAAGGAAGTTGTCAGTTTATTGAATACAATGTGACTTAACAAACGATTTCCCGGAGAATTACCCTCAAAGAAATCCAAACCGAACGAGTTCTTTAACTCGTACAATTGGGTTTTCATCTTAGTCAGGAATTTCTTTACGACATTATTATTATACATGCGATTTTCATTCAACATGGACGAAAATATAGAGTCGACGATACACTTTTCGTCTAAGAACTCTTTCGATAGCAAGTCCAAAGCTACTCGATAATTTTCATCTGATACAGACAGATGTTTTATCACATAAAAGGCATAACCAGAAAGATGGTTTTTCAATATCACTAATCTTAATGCGTCACTATCAAGATTAGCTACACAATTCAAAAATTCTCTATGGAAGTTTAGATAAGCTAACTTATCCGTTTCCAGATCCCTATCGCTAAACTTGGGACAAACTATTTTAGGGGTTAAATCGATGCCTTTTATCCCCTTACTAATTCTGGAATTCTCGTCAGCGTCTTTTTTACAAGGCTTAAACGTAGTTAATTTTTCTATCACTTGTATTTTAAATAAGGCAGCTCCCTTATTAAAACTTTCCACTAACTCATCGTCTGCACCATCAGAGAGATAAGCATCCATAACTTGTTCCTCCAACCGAACTACGTCTTTCAGATATTCATCAATCTGTTCTTTACACAAAATATATTTAGATTCTTCTATCCTACTAGAAGATTTTAACACTTCAAATACGACTAATATTTTATCTTTAGCGTATTTTATTTTTTTCAACAAGACATCTGCTGTTAAACTCGCCATTTTTCAAATCCCTCCCCACCGACTCCTTTCTACATGTACTAAGAGAGGGGGGGTTACTACAGACAGTGACACCTACACTTGGCGCCAAATTTTCCCGCCAACTTAAACTGAACAAGACAAGATGGCTGACTCACCACGTGGAGACAATAAAATGGCGACACGCACGCGCGCAAGATAAATTACACAATGAACTCAAAGCAGCGACGAAGATAAAACAGAAAATCATTAATTGACTATAAAAGCAGCTTCTTCAGTCCAGTGAACCTTGATAAGTCTATATACAGTTTGGGCACAAACGACTACCTTTACAGTACAATAAAATAGCGTTTATAGAACCACTCCCAAACGATAGACAGAAAGAAATGGTCTCGCTCACTATTCTTAGTAAGACAGAGCGTAGAGAACCATTAGGCCGAACACCTCTGTGTTTAAACATAGATACAGAATAGAACACAGAGACCTAGAGTTTTATTTATGCAGAATATCGCAATTTTAACCACGTACAGGCTAAAACCGATACACGTAAAAGACCTCGGGCAATAACTAGACAATAAAGCAAACAGTAAGAGAAAAGAACAAGCTATTTTAAACAACAAATAATTTATTGAAGAAAGAAAAAAAAAGGCAAAATGAGTTCGGCAGAAAGTTCATGGCTCAAAGTTCACGTTCATAGACTGAATTTAAGTTCCGATGGACACACGGAAAGGCTGCATAAATAAAGTCCTAATTATGCTGCCCGAAGGCTTATTAACTTTGCTAGGAAAGACATGTCAGAAAAAGAGAAAGACTTACTTGTAAGAATTTTGTTAGTAAAATAAAAAAATACCAGAAGAATATAGAAAAGTCCTTTTAGTTCGCGCTGATTTGTTTCCCTTTGATTGTTCATTTTTTTCATTAACATCGCATCGTTTCTTCGATCGACTCCTTTTGAGAATAGTGGCACTCTTTCACGTCAACTCTTCATTTGGAGACATCTTTCGAAACACACTTCGTTTTGTCTTTTCTAAAGGCACATTTGCCTTTCAAATTAATATCTTCCTTGCTTCTGTTTTTAGTATTCAGTGGACTTCTCCGTCCAACGTAAATATTCAACCTCGAACACTAGTTGAAACTCCAACTTCTTTGAAGATTTTTACAGGCATGCTCTCTACATGTTCCTGTTTTAACATTCTTGTTTTTAGGACTTTCTCATGTCCGAGTTGTGTCGACCGACCTCTTCACCTCGAGATTGTTTCAGCAACTGATTGAATTTCGCGGTTATTTCAACAGCTTCCGGCGTCAAACGCCCACGCTTCAGACACCCGACGCGTGCCATCAGCAGCAGTCATTCATTACAAGTTCTTATAAAAGGGGTTTTAGAAGAAGAAGAAAAGAAAAGAAGAAGAAGAAGAAAATAAATTTCTGACAAATCAAAAACTTAAAATTTTAATCAGCCCGAAAATAATGCAAAATGAACGCTAAGACTTTGCTGAGAACAATTATAAAAATAAAAATAAATAAAACGTCAAACTTGGACACAAAAAATGGGTCGATTCTGTAAAATATTAGTAAAAATTGCGTACACAATTTTACGGTTCTCAGCAAAACACTATTTCTTGTTCAGAATTGCCAATGCCAAAAAAAATAAAGAAACTAAAAGACTTTTTACATTTATTGTGTCTATTTTATTACAACAGCGGGTGAATATATTTGGTAGTTATTATAATTCAGATTATGACAAATAAGATGCAAATAAAACAATCACATGTTTAAATCAATGTCTTTTGTTGTTGTTGTTGTTGTTGTTGTTGTTGTGTTTTTAGCAAAAAATTAATTTCGGTTTGATTTTTGCTACTGCAAAACACTATACACAATTTGGAGAAAAGAGTTCATCAAGTCAGCTGGTCAGTTGAGATAATGTTGAGTTTTGGTGCATATCAGCACTTTCTGAGCGCTCTTGTTTTCACTGTAGCAAAAATGTATAATTTGACTTTGGTATTTAAAGGGTTCCATCCGATCATTGTTTACGATAACCCAGAAAAGTCAAAAGAGGGTAAACGTATCGACAACATAAATTATTTTAAAGGGAATAATACAGTTGGAAGATTAGTCAAAAACAATCTATTTTGCTTTACCTACTTCTCTGAGAGCTTTTTGTGCATATTATGAGCATATTAAGCTACCATAAATATTAGTTCTGAGCAAAGTAGCCATCTTGTTTAGTCACACAAAGTAAGGTATCTGACCTAAACAAGCGACTAAATGAGGCGGGTACTTTGTTCAGAACCGATATTTATGGTAACGTAATATGTTCATATCTTCTATCAAAAATTACCTTTTTAACACAAATAGGTCACAAATGAGTAGGTAAAGCAAAATAACTTGTTTTCGACTAATTTCACAACAGTATTTCCTTGAAAATAATTTATGTCGGCAAAGGTAACGTTCACCAAAAAGAGGAACAAATGTGCAAAGCGACATTTGTATGAATGAAAGAAAAATCACATGTGAATGCTGAAAGGTTAATTCGATTCGCAGAGATTTTAGGTCTGCCTTTTTATACATTTGGGGTTGATGATGTGCTCGGTCCACTGACTGGGGCTTGGGATCCACTTGAGCCCCTTAATTCTTGCCAATCACGAAAGAGTAAGAGCGCCTCAACAGCAAACAGAACTGTTGTTATAATGGTGAATATCTATTGAAAAGACAAAAAGAACAAGAGAAAAAATCTTTAAATAAATAAAATCTTGACAATAAAATAAATGCGGTAATATGGTATGTGGGATGTGTTACACAGAAATAGAACATTTCTACTGGAAATTAAGTTGACGTGTTCAAAGAAGTGACGTCATGGACAGGAAGATGAGATAGAGGACAATGCTAGTTTAATCTATGTAGTAATATGGTATGTCGTGGTATGTGTTAGTTATGTAGAAATGGGAAATTTCCACTAGAAATGAAGTTAACGTGTTCAAGAAAGTGATGTAGCAAAACAGGTAGTGACATATGAGATAGAGGACATGGCAAATAAGCTAGTCTCATCTAGCCTCTTGGGTGTTGAACTGCGAATGGAACAGACGTGTTTCAGAGATCTGACCCCCTCCCTCTGCATGGATGGATTGAGGGAATAGACTCAATAGTGCGCATTATATTAATACTAATCTGTTGAAAATGTTGTGTATATGTACTGTGTAATAAAACTATACAAAACGAATATTAAAACAAAATGTGTTTTCTTTTTAATTACTACGACGAAATGCAACTATGTCTGCTGCAACTAACTTCACAGACCGGCATATACAAGAATAAAAGATGTTCACAGTAATTTGCCAATTTCATATGATGAGTTGAGAGAAAGAGAGAGAGAGAGAGAGAGAGAGAGAGAGAGAGAGGGGGGAGAATGACTGACTGATTATTTTTCTTTGCTTACTTTAAGTTATATTTATTTTATTTTATAAACATAAAAAAACGAACTAAACATTTTGAATTTGTAGCATTATTGTGCATGGCATGTGTGAATGACGTAGAAAGGAAAGTTCCATTTCGAAATTAGATTATATAAAGGAATTTTCCACTAAAGTTAGAAATTAAGTTAACGTGTTCAAGGAAGTGACGTCATGAACCGGTAACGACTGAAGAGACAGAGGACGTGGCAAATATGTTAGTCTAATTTAACCTCTTGTGTGCTTAACTGCGAACGGAACAGATGTGATTCAAAGAATTGCTCCTCCCCCCTACCAGAATGGACTGGGGGAGTAGACGCATTACTGGGTTTAGACTAATTCTAATATCTAAAGGTAATATTGTGCATTAGTATTAATCTGTAAAGAAAATGATGTGTTGTAATACTGTGTAATAAAACGTCACAAAAAAAGAATATTAAAATCTAGAGCATTAAATGTGCTTTTGTTTTAATTACTATTTCGAGATGCAACTATGTCTGGTGCTGTTATAATCAACTTACACGCCATCTCATCAGAGAGAGAGAGAGGGGGGGAGAGAGAGAGAGAGAGAGCGAGGACAACTTTTACGAAGAAAAGGATAAAGAAAACCAGACCAACTCTACTGTGACTACCATAACTACTACTGCGACTACTATGTGTCATCAACACAACGCAGTCGGTTACGAGACACGCCGGCTGTATATTTGTTGTGATCGAAAAATCACGATGCTATGCAACATGACAATCAACATTAAAAATCTATATATTAATCTTGTTAGATAGTGTTGTGGACTGATCCGGATTTACCCATAGTGACAGGGTTGATTCGTCAGGTCACTATAAAGTCGACACTTTTGCTTAACCAAAGGAGAACCGCTTATAGCACGTCTGCCTAGAGCCTGTATTTGCGACTGACTTATTGTGTGTAATTAAGTATTCTTAATACATTTCTTCTTCCTTCTATTCTTGTCCTGTGTCCTTATTTAGTTATTGTTATTACTACGATATAAAAAATTGGCGACGAGAGATTACGATTAAAAATCCAGTTTGTTTACACATAACAAATTGACGATCTTCAATCAAGACTCACGGAAAAAAAAAATTTGTTTTACTATAATAAATAAGTGATATTCATGAAAAAAAATTGCCCTCCAACAGTGGATTTGAACCTTCGACGGTAACATTACAAAGATACAAGTAATCACTTCTCAAGTAAGAACACATTTTTGTTTTTCAAAAGGAAATTGCCAACCAAATTGTTTTTACAATTTGACAGTGAATTTTTGAAAGAATTTGAGAAGAAAAGATATTTTGTTTTCATTGTATTTGAAGTGTACGTCATATTTTTTCCTTTTATAAAAGGCTACAGCATATTTAAACAAAATGGAGGAATTGCAACAAACTATGGTCCAAATTTTTAAAAATACAAGTGGAACAACAACAAAGAAATGACGAAAGGTTTGAAAAAATGTTGGAATTTATTGTCCAGCGAACACAAGAACCAAAGCAAGCGGGATTTTTTTTTTACCAGATACGGTTGCGAATTTGATTGGAGAATTCACATATGACCCAGATAATGGTTCTATTTTGTTTTGCCTACTTTCGGAGGTTTGCCGACATTTTCAAAGGAGAATGTTCAGAATGGTCGCAAGAAAATAAGGTTCGCCTACTTCTTCAAAAATTGAACCCAGCGTGGCATCATAACTATATTCTACCAAAGGTACAGGGCGAAATTTCATTTGATGAAACTGTGCAAATCCTGACAAATGTGTTTGTCGAAAAGTCGTCCCTTTTCAACCTACGTTGGAAATGTTTAAACCTAACAAAAAGAGACGCCGAGGATTTTTTTTAGCTATGCCGGAATTGTAAATAGAGAATGCCAGCAGTTTAAACTGGAAGAACTGACTGCAGACAGATTCCAATGTCTAATTTTTGTGCAGGGCTTAACCGCAAGCAAAGATTCTGAGATCAGGGCGAAGAATCTTGACGAAGTTGGAGCAGGACCCTAATTTCACATTGCAAGCGATTGTTGACGAATATAATAGAATCATAAGCATGCGACACGATTCGGCGTAGATTGAAAAAAAAGACGTGGCTTAGGTCCGATATGCCAGAAGAGACGGTTCTAAAAATAAACATTTGAAACCTATTCGTCGCTACGCAGAAAGCACACAATAGTGGAAACCAAAAACATGGGAAAACACACAGAAGCGGAAACCAGACACATGTCCCTTATGTTTAGGATTTTATATAAACAGCAGGTGTCCCTTTAAAAATAAAATGTGTTACTTTTGTGGAAGGTTAGGGCACGTAATGCATCTGTGTAGAGAAAAAAGATCGAGCGCTAAGAGTTTTGTAAATGCTGTAATTTTCGGGGGGAAATGGCATCGGTCATCATAAAAGAAAATTTGTTGATATAAAAATGAACAACAAAAATGTTTGTTTTCAGATAGACACTGATAGTGACTTGTCTATAATCAGTGAAGATTCCTGGAGAAAAATTTGAAAACCAACATTGGTTCGTAGCGAAAAGATCGCAAAAGGAGTAACTGGCACAACGCTGAATTTCATAGGAGAATTTATGTGCGACATTTCTTTTGGAGGTAAGACGTGTAAAGCGAAAGACTGTGCTGAAAAATACTTCCGATTTATTCGGTATCAACTGGATGGCTTCATATGACTTGTGGGATATACTGATAAGCTCATTCTGCAACTCGGTAAAGGCCCCCTCCCCAAATACAAATAGTAAAAGTTAAAAATTTAAGAAGACTCTGAAAAAAGATTTCCCAGAGATATTTTCACAAGGTTTGGGCAGATGCACAAAAACGAAAGTAAAATTGGAGGTAATGGAAAATGCTACCCCAGTTTTCAAACCAAAGCGTAGTGTACCCTATGCAGCTGCAGAATCGATAGACCGGGAGATCGATCGCCTAGAACAAATGGGGGTACTTAGAAAAGTACAATATTCAAAGTGGGCGTCACCCACGGTTTGCATAAAAAGAAAAAAAATATTCGAGTGTGCGCAAATTTCTCAACAGGCTTGAATATGTGTCTGAAAATGCATGAATATCCATTGCCTAGCGCAGAAGACATTTTTGCCCGTTTAAATGACGGAAAATTGTTTTCGAAATTGGATCTATCAGATGCATATCTGCAAGTAGAAGTCGAGGAAGAGAGTACGAAATTGCTCACTATCAATACGCTGTAGCAGTTACCTCCTCCTTTCAAAACATAACTACACCGGTTTGCCGCTAGGTGGCGCTTTATCACCGACAGGTGGCGCTGTAAAGCGACACCAGAGTTATCTGCCCTTCGGACTATAAAACTCGGTGCAAAACGGAAATTCCCTCTCTCTTTCACCGACCAGCATCGGAGAACAACGCTGGCACCAGCGCTCCGTTTCACTCGCCTTTTGGCCTCGACAGGAGTACGCTGACACTAGCGTTCCGTTTCACTTCTCTCTTCCTCTTCTTACCCAGCCTCGACAGACGTATGCTGGCACCTGCGCCCCGTCTTTCACTCTTCTCTGGTCGACAGAACGACGCTAATACACTAGCGTTTCGTCACACGCTTTTCTCTTGAACTTGTCTCAGCAAAACAACTACCAACACACGTTTCTTCCGTCAACACGTGGGCAAACAACGGTAAGAGTTTCTCAACTCGTTTTCTTTGTGTACGGCTTTTCAAAGACTTTTCCTACGCCGGATTCATTTCTTCTTATACCTTTTCAAGAACTGTTTTTCCATCGACACACATGCATACATCACACACTTCACCATTCCACGTACACACACGTTCAATAAACGTTATTTGAACTACTCCATTTTTGTTTATTAATTATTACTCCGTCTTTGCATGCAACATTGCTTGATTCAACTTTACACGTTTATAATCGGGGGAACACGACCCTCGATCCGAACATTGGTGACCCGACGTGCAAGCTTTGTTGTATCTGACGGAGTAATTAATTTCGTACTAGAACAAAAAAAAAAAAAAAAAAAAAAAAAAAACATTTCTCGTTTTTTCTTCCGTGGTGAAACGAATTACGCACCCATCTTTTTCCTTTTTTTTTTCTACCCACGTGGTAGAAATATACAAACAAAAGAAAAGAAGCCGCCATTATTTTTTTTCCTGGCAACGTGGAAATACCCAAACAAAACTAAACAAAAACATTTCTCGACTCTCTCCGAATATAAAACAAATTACAATTTCATTTTTTTTCTTCTCTCTTTCACCACCCACGTGTCGGAAAAATATATACAAAGGAAAAGACAAACTTTTTTATTCTTCTTTTTCGACGAACAATAGGACCTTACAAGACGCCATTTTCTTTTGTTTTGAACACGTGGAGATAAAAAGAAAACAAAAGAAAACAAACGCTCACGCTGCCCATCTTTTTTGTGACCACATGTTGATAAAAAAAATTTTAGTTGCCGCCATCTTTTTTCCGGACCACGTGTTGATAGAAAAATTCAAAAAAAAAAAAAAACGCCATTTTTATCTCTCGGAAATTCAAACAAAAAAGAAAATACGAAAAAATTTTTTTCTTTCTTTTCAACAACAAAGGAAAGAGAAGCCACCATTCTTTCTCTACGTGGAAACTAACATTCAAACAAACTAAAACGAAAACAAAAAACGTCATTCCTCGTGTGAAACAAATTATGACTCCATTTTTTTTTCTTTTTACCTTCCACCCACTACTTGGAAATATATATATAAAGGAAAAGACTACAAAACAGACGATGACAAACACGAACAACATCACCCTTCAAGGCCTACCAACAATCTTCAACACAAGATGAACAACCACATTTTCCCGGACATTCATCAAGCAACAAACATTTCCGGACATCACTGACGACACTATGGAAGAAATCACACCAGTTCAAAATGAGTACAACTGCACAAGCACGACTAAATACTCAACAACTGGACGTTCGTTGATCAACTGGGGACACATCAACTCGAACGACGCGCACCAACACCAGTACAGACCCACTTGTACCTGGACCTGCTAACTCACTTGCAGACATTTGTGCATCTGATTTTAACCATAGTGAATCAGACCGATCTCAACAACTAGATGTTTGTTCATCAGTTCCACAACACGGACTAATTAACATGAACAACATCAACAATTGCACAGACTCACTTGTGCTCATTCATCAACAATTGCACAGACTCACTTGTGCTCATTCATCAACAATTGCACAGACTCACTTGTGCTCATTCATCAACAATTGCACAGACTCACTTGTGCTCATTCATCAACAATTGCACAGACTCACTTGTGCTCATTCATCAACAATTGCACAGACTCACTTGTGCTCACTCATCAACACTGCACAGATTCACTTGTGCTCGCTCACCAACACCGCACAGACCCACTTGTGCTCACTCATCAACAACCGCGCAGACTCACTTGTGCTCAGTCATCAACAACTGCACAGACTCACTTGTGCTCACTCATCAACAACTGCACAGATTCACTTGTGCTCACTCATCAACAACTGCACAGACTCACTTGTGCTCACTCATCAACAACTGCACAGATTCACTTGTGCTCACTCATCAACAACTGCACAGATTCACTTGTGCTCACTCATCAACAACTGCACAGATTCACTTGTGCTCATTCATCAACAACTGCACAGACCCACTTGTGCTCACTCATCAACAACCGCGCAGACCCAAGCACCAAACATTCACTGACAATTCAACGTTCGTTCATCAGCTCCGCATCACGCAGACTAATCAACATGAACAACGCCACCAACAAGTGCAAATTCACTTGCATTCAACATTTTTCGACTGCAAACTCACTTGCACTCAAACTTGATGCAGACCCAAACAACACGCAGATCCACATGCGTTACAAACACTCAATTCCGCAGACGCACTTGCGATCAATCATTCAATACAGATAGAAAAACAGAAATAAGTAGCGTGCACACTACTTTTTCTAATCTTCAACAGCAAAACAGACATACCCACAAAGAATGCTTCTCATCTACAACTGTACATATTGAATAATATTTTCAATATTTTTCAATCTGGGGGGGAGTCCTTGTAGCAGTTACCTCCTCCTTTCAAAACATAACTACACCGGTTTGCCGGTAGGTGGCGCTTTATCACCGACAGGTGGCGCTGTAAAGCGACACCAGAGTTATCTGCCCTTCGGACTATAAAACTCGGTGCAAAACGGAAATTCCCTCTCTCTTTCACCGACCAGCATCGGAGAACAACGCTGGCACCAGCGCTCCGTTTCACTCGCCTTTTGGCCTCGACAGGAGTACGCTGACACTAGCGTTCCGTTTCATTTCTCTCTTCCTCTTCTTACCCAGCCTCGACAGACGTATGCTGGCACCTGCGCCCCGTCTTTCACTCTTCTCTGGTCGACAGAACGACGCTAATACACTAGCGTTTCGTCACACGCTTTTCTCTTGAACTTGTCTCAGCAAAACAACTACCAACACACGTTTCTTCCGTCAACACGTGGGCAAACAACGGTAAGAGTTTCTCAACTCGTTTTCTTTGTGTACGGCTTTTCAAAGACTTTTCCTACGCCGGATTCATTTCTTCTTATACCTTTTCAAGAACTGTTTTTCCATCGACACACATGCATACATCACACACTTCACCATTCCACGTACACACACGTTCAATAAACGTTATTTGAACTACTCCATTTTTGTTTATTAATTATTACTCCGTCTTTGCATGCAACATTGCTTGATTCAACTTTACACGTTTATAATCGGGGGAACACGACCCTCGATCCTAACAACGCATAGAGGGGTGTATTCGTTTCATCGTCTACCTTTCGGAGTGAAAGTAGCACCAAGTTTGTTCCAAAAATAATGGATAATATATTAGCGGGTTTGGATTACGCTATGGCGTATTTGGACGATATATTGATCAAGAGCGAGACCGTTGAACAACACATTGAACATGTGAAGGAGGGTTTTTTTTTAATCGCTGAATATGGGTTTGAGTTCAGCGAGGATAAATGCGATTTTTTTATGTCCCAAATAAAATATTTAGGACAAATTATAAACGCAAAAGGCAGAAGACCCGATCCAGAAAGGTTTAGTGCAATTAAAAATATGTCCGCCCCAACAAATGCTGCTGAATTGCAAGCATTTCTAAGCCTTGCTAATTATTATCAGATATATATAAATAATATCCATGATTTACTTTCCCTGTTGAACGAATTGTTAAAAAAGATTTTTTAAATGGCAATGGACAGAAAATTGCCAGAAGGCTTTTCAAAAGATTAAGGATGTGCTTAGAACTTTTTAAAAACACATTATGGCTACCGATGCGGGTAATTACCGCATCGAAGCCGTACTACTCCATAGATACAATTTAGGAGGCACAAAAGCCATTGCTCATGCGAGCAGAGTTTAATGTCGACTGAAAAAAAACTATAGCCAGATCGAGAAGGAACGTTTATCAATCATTTTCGGGATTAAAAATTTCATAAATTCATCCATGGCCGTAAATTTATTTTACAGACGGATCATCGAACATTACCTTCGATTTTTGGATCAAAGAAAGGAATCCTAGTTCATACAGCAAATAGATTACAGCGATGGGGAACTATTCTGATAAATTATGATTTCAAAATGGAATATATGTCTTTCGAAGAAGTTAGGCCATGCGGACGGTTTGTCCCGATTAATTCCGAAATATTGCGAACAAATTGAAGATACGGTAACTGTATCACTCAAAGCTGAAAGTGAAATAAAAGAAGTACGGGTCAGTACTGTACGCGAACTCCCAGTGACAGCACAAGAAATACAAATAAAATCTAAACGTGATAATTTTATTAAAAATATGATGGATAAAGTTAAGTGCAACCAAAGGGGAAATATAAATTCGCCGGTAAGCAATAACTATTCAATTTGTAGCAAAATTTGAATGTACGCCGAGCGCGTCGTGATCCCAATGGCATTACAAAAGACTGTTAAAGGAATTTCATTGTGGTTACCCAGGAATGTGCATTCATACGTTTTTTGACCAGGTATGGACCAAGACATTGAGAGGACAGTTAAAAGCTGTAGAGGTTGTGCTCTATCAGCTAAAGCACCACCAATAATGACAGCATCATGGCCGAAAGTGGACACGCCATGGTCTAGACTACATCTAGATTTTGCTGGACCGTTAAATGGTGCATATTTGATTGTGGTAGACAGTTTAACAAAATGGCCAGATATTCTGAAATGCAAAAAGCCAAGATCTGCCATAACAATAAATATTTTGCATGAACTGTTTGCCAGGTTTGGATTACCTAATGAAATTGTCTCAAGTAATGGGACCCAATTCACCCAGGAGAGTTTAATGTTTTGCAAAAACTTTGGGGTAAAACTTATTACTACACCTATTTACCACCCGAAAAGTCACGGGTAGGCAGAAAGGTTTTTAGATACCTTCAAAAGGGTTTTAAGAAAAGCTGGAGGTGGAGTAAACGAGGAGTGGAACACCCAAAAATTCTTGAGGGTTTACAGGGTCACACCGAACAGAAACATTGCGGCGGACATGGCACCGGTGAATATGATGTTCGCAAGAAAAATTAAAACCATTTTTAACAAATTGTTGCCACTGAAGAAAGAATATTTTTAAAACACGGATAGTAAGACCAGATATTTTAATGTTGGTGAAAAAGTGTTGTTTTTTTTTTTAATTACAGAAAGGGTAAAATGTTCTGGCAAGACGGTATTGTCACCAGGAGAATCGGACGCCTGATATACATGGTTCGGGGTCCGAAGTGGGAAAACAAGCGTCATGTAAATCAGTTGAGACGCAGATACGTGAAAAAACAAACCTCACATGAGGAACCCATGGAGGTACTTTACGATGTATTTGATGTACCGAGAAATTTAACAAAGCGTCTAGAGATTGACCCAAAGAGGAAAAGATATATTTCCAGGAAGAAATAAATTTTAAGGGGGAGGTGTTGTGAACTGATCCGGATTTACCCATAGTGACAGGATTAGGGTTCGTCAGGTCACTATAAAGTCGACACCTTTGCCTAACCAAAGGGGAACCGCTTAACGCACCACTTGTATCACGTCTGCCTAGAACCTGGATTTGCGACTGACTTATTGTATGCAATTAAGTATTCTTAATACATTTCTTATTCCTTCTATCCATGTCTTGTGTTCTTATTTATCTATTGTTATTACTACGATAGTGAGGGGCGCCCGGAGGGGGACTAAAAGGAGGGGGGGGCTAAAAGCGGAAGTCAAGAAATCACGTCACTTCCGTCAGAGAGTGATTCTGTCTCTTGAGCCTGCTGACAACCAACACGAACAGACGCAAGACGCCGCGATCCCGGCCAACCCGGAAAGGAGGGGGGGGGCTAAAAGTCGGCCTGCCTGTATATGCAAATGATATATCTTCCTCCAATTAATTACCTCTCTCTCTCTCTCTCTCTCTCTCTCTCTCTCTCTCTCTCTCTCTCTCTCTCTCTCTCTCTCTCTTTCTCTTACACAGGCTCTTGATTTTTGTCTTTATTCTGTTTTAAAAAAACTCTTTAAAACCAAACCGGCGTCCACGTGGTTCTCGATCTACAGCCGGAGAACAGGAACCAACAGTGCGAGCATTGACGAAACCTAGGTTACAACAGAAGATGCGCGGGTTTATGTTTATGAACCCGCAACCGTAAGCAGTATCCAACAATCTGCTAAATCAATGCCATCTATATATCGATACTTATCTTCCGTCTTCATACATGTGTACGCATATGAAGCAAAAATTGTCACGCTCAGCGTCCAGCATCAGCAGCAGTCACATGCTCGTCCGTTTCACATGCTAACACCTACATACATGCAAGCAGACAGAGAAGGTAAAAACACAGGGGAAGCGTGAAAGAACTGGCGAAAGGGGTACGTGCAAACAGACGTCAGAGAGAGAAAGAGAGTAATTGAAACGTGTTGATAAATAAGGGAGTTGGGAAGCATTATTTTGTTATATTTACAAGTAATAAAAAATATACAGCATGTTTGGAAAATTGCTGGTATAATTTCGGGAGGTAATGGTAAAGATCGAGGATCTAAACAGATTCTTCAAAAATTCGAATAAAATTAGTATATATATATATATATATATATATATATTATTTTTTGGCTCCCAAAAATGTCCCGTTTATGTGAAGCTCCCATGGAGTGGTATTAAAAGCCAAAATTTCTTCAGCCGTGTCACGTTGCTTTTTTGCAACTAAAGTTCGAACGGTTTTTAGGACTAAAAGCGCTTTCCCCTCTTTTTAGAAAAGGAAAAAAATCCTCATAGTGAAAGAAGAAAAAGTTACAAAGTTATTCATCTTTGTTCCCCTTCTCGTGTTTCTTTTTTCCTCGTTTATAATATAAATCATTAAAAAAATCCTCATTATAGATAATAATGTCAGTGTGTCTAACATTATTTCACTGTTTATATATATATATATATATATATATATATATATATATATATATATATATATATATAAGATTGTCACACTAAGAACGTGTTGGAGTTAAAATCAATATGTATTATTACGTCGTAATAGGGGAAAAAATACTTTTTCGTCTTGAGCGATACACAAAAAAAACATGGCGGCTTCTCGTAAGATTCCAATTTGGTAAAAATTACGCTTCTTGTAGCATATTTACACATTTCAAACGTGTTTTTCTTCCGATTACATGTGTAATACTAAATAGATTTTAACTCTAAACGGTTTCTCATTTAATAATATTTAAAAAAACAATAACATAAAACCATTTTTATCGCCGATACACAATTTTTTATCGCATTATTGTTACACTGTCGATCTTTAGTCTTACTCTGCGGGATTTTATTTTATATGTGCATATAGGTCCAGAAACGCTTGCTTTCCGAATTATATATTGATCAACATTCTTTATTGTAAACATCTAACACGTACAATGTGTGTGATAGTGCATTGTTATTTCTACATCTGCGATAGATAAACACTATCGTTGTAACAAGATCACAGGTAAAGTAAGCCTGGGTCTGGTGTTGCCACATACACAAACAAAATCATGAAAAAATGACACCAAACAAATATAAAAGCCGTAAGCCTCGAAAAAAGATGTAAACGTCATTATTGGCAGGGGCTCCTTTCATAGTCTACATGGGGGAACCCAGTCGGCATCCTTCAAATATTGGCCCTTCTTATATGACCAGCGCAAACCAAAGACCATGTAGAGAAAGAAATAGATCACGAAGGAAATTAGACTCATAATGGAGTGCTATTACAAAAGCAACCCCCATACACAGAGGCTCCTTTACACGTATAGAACATAATCCTGAAGTTATGGTCTCGATTTTCTAAACATGCTGTAGCGTGGATAAAATGAAACCGATTTTCTTTAATTAAATGTGCAATTTCTATGTTCCCTGCGGGTAGACATAAAACTAACATGCATAAAGCACATTAGTAAATAAAATACCTATATGTGCCCGGCGTTGCCCGGGTGTATTTATCAAAGTTATGTTTAGGCGAGAAAAACACACACATGCATGATCTTGTTTCATACTTTTATTTATACAGAGAAGAGATGAACCGTTTCTTTTAAGTCGCATTCAACATTGCATCCATAATAAATAAAAAAACGTGCGTTTAATTTTATGTGGTAAATAAAAGCTAATCATGTTTACAACTTCTTTTAAAAATTCGTTTTTACTTTTCACTTTATTTTAATTTCGATTTCAATAAATATTAAATATTAATCTCTCTCTCTCTCTCTCCCTCTCCCTCTCCCTCTCCCTCTCCCTCTCCCTCTCTGTTTACGAACAAATCTCTATATACAAAAAAAAACAAGCTAGCATTGAAAAAAATTATTCATTACTTAATATTGACTATTCGAAGTAGAAGCAGCAGCAGCTGACACCGACAGCTTAAAAAACTGAATTCTGAATTGTTGACCGGTATCAAACTTTGAAACTGTTACTCTGACTACTACCTTTTTTCATCTTCTTATTCCCCCCCCCCCTCCACCTCTTTTTTCTTCATACCGCTAATCTGTAGCCTGACACACTTACGTACACTTTTATTATATAGAAATAAAGTTTAAAACAACGAGTTGTTATCGCTTTTGCCACTAAATAAAACATCACTCAATAAGTCCCAGGCCATACACATAGATGGTGCCATTAATAAAATAATCCATATGGTTTCTATAAAGTACTTGCTTTCAAATGGAATGTGTCAAAATTTCGGTCGAATCGAGTAATTAGTTTATAAATTACAGTTATTTAAGTGAAGCTTGAAAAAGCAACCAAAGATAGAAACATCAGCAGGCAAGGTTTTGGCCTCTGTATTTTGGGATGCGCAAGGTATTTTGTTCACCTTAAGAAAGGGAGAACCATCAATAGCAAATATTATATAGCTTTATTGGTGCGTTTGAAGGAAGAAATCGCAAAAACGGCCACAAATGAAGAAGAAAAACGTGCTCTTTCACCAAGACAATGCACCATGTCACAAGTCGATCGCAACGATTGCAAAACTTCATGAATTATTGCTTCCACATCCACCCTATTCTCTAGATCTGGTTCTAGCAACTACTTGTTGTTTGCTGACCTTAAAAGAATGCTTTAGGGAAAGAGATTTAGCTTTAATGAAGGAGTGATATCAGAAACTGATATTTATTTTGAGACTAAAGACAAATTGTTGAACAAAAAAGGCATCAAATTCTGAGAGAAGCGTTGGAATCAGTCTCCTTCTAGGGTGATACACTATGTTGATGAATAAAGTCGAATTTTGTCTAAAAGTTGTTTTATTTGTTAGGCCCAGGACTTATTGAGTGATGTGTCTTAAATTAAAAGAAGTTCTGACTTGTTTAGATTTTAACTCTTTTTTTTTGTATCTACATTCACCTTCACTTATTTCATATTCTGACTTCTGATGTTGGCTGACACGGCAGATGATATGGCAACTAGCTCTCTTTCCATTCCTCTCTGTCCGCTGAGTGTCTCTCAACTTAAAGATATTCCAATTTCGGTATGCTATCTTCCTCTCATCGTATTCATTCTCTGTCTCTCTTCCTCCCTCTCTGCACTGTGCCTAGTCGGATTGTCTTGGCGATATTTACTTCCATCCCCACCATATGAAGATGTGATACAAGGATGGAAGGGGAGGAATTGAAAAGCCAGTGCACCAGAATTGGGTACACTCTGACTTTGCAAAAATAGCCTGATCAGCCGTGTTGTGTGGCCACATGTAGATATTGGGATAAAATGTTGAATAAATCGTAAATGTTAACAAGAAACGCCTCTGACTTACAGTTGACGCTACAATGCTGCTCCTGCTGTAGGCTTTGTTAGCAGAAATGATTGCGGCTGATAATAGGCACACAGTGAAGATACTGTAGACAAGGGCTTCCTGAAATGAAAAAAAAAATTACAATATTCATATTTAATCATTTCTTTTTAAGGCCAATCAAGAGTCAAAGGTAAGCAGGGACTAAAGGTAAGCAGGGGCAATACTTAAGTAGGGACCATACTTAAGCAGGGGTCAAACTTAAGCAGGGGTCAGATTTAAGTAGGAACTATATTTGAGTTGACACCAAACTTATGTAGAATACCAAACATAAGCAGGGACAAGACTTAAGCAGGAACCAAAATTTATCAGGGGTTAGATATAAGTTGGGGCCAAACTTAAGTGGAGATCAAATTAAGTATGAGCCAGGCTTAGGTAGAAGTAAAACTTTAGCATGGGCTAGACTTGTGTAGGGGCCAAACTTAAGCAGAGGTCAGACTTAGACAGGGACTAGACTTAAGTAGAAGGCAGACTTAGACAGGGACTAGATTTAAGTAGAGGCCAAACTTAAGTAGAGGTCAGACTTAGACAGGGACTAGACTTCAGTAGAGGTCAGACTTAGACAGGGAGTAGACTTAAGCAGAGGACAAACTTAAGCAGAGGTCAGACTTAGACAGGGACTAGACTTAAGTAGAGGCCAAACTTAAGCAGAGGTCAGACTTAGACAGGGACTATACTTAAGTAGAGGTCAGACTTAGACAGGAACTAGACTTAAGTAGAGGTCAGACTTAGACAGGGACTAGACTTAAGTAGAGGTCAGACTTAGACAGGGACTAGACTTAAGTAGAGGTCAGACTTCGACAGGGACTAGATTTAAGTAGAGGCCAAACATAAGTAGAGGCCAAACTTAAGCATAAGCTAAACTTAAACAAGAGGTCATATTTAAGTAGTGTCCAAACTCAAGTAAAGGGCAAACCTAAGCAGGGGCTAAACTTAAGTAGGGGTCAAACATAAGCAGGGGTCAGACGTAAGTAAGGGTTATACTTAAGTAGGGGTCAAATTTAAGCCGGTACCCAACTTAGATAGGGGCATTCCTTCTGCTGTTACATGTAGATGACAAATACAACAATTGTAATTCCATTGATGACAAGCTGTTGCTTCATATGAGAAATTGGTTTCAGTTGAGTATGAGAATATGACTTACCGTAAAATGGAAGCATTGGGTGGATCGGTTACTGAAGGCGTTACAAAAGTGAAAACAGTAAGAGAGGAGGGCCCATGCAAAAGCTGCAATGGTCACAAATTGAACCCATCCTCCTCCCCACCGTACCCACCATGGATTGATGCAGGCACTGATGAAGGCAGCCAATGAGAGCACCTGCGAAAGAAAGAACAGATTGGAAACAAGCTGTTAAATGGGTTAATTATAACCTTAGAGGAATCCTTTCATAAAACCACTATATTCAACGTTTGTTTTGTTTTTTACAAAAAAATGTTTAATTTAATACAATAAATTATCATTGCAGTTTTTCTACGCTAAAATTGTACAATGTCTCTATTTGTTTACACTGGTTAACACACTCGTTGAAGATATTCCAATACATTGTTCAACCATGATATTTTTACCTTTGGCCGGTGAGATTTGACAGACTCTAGGTCTCTGTCTGTGTGCGTGTGTTTTTTTAAATGGGATATGAGGCTAGCTTCTATGAGCCGTCTCTGTTGAGTATTATGGACGGGGGTTATTTCTTAGACAAAGGGTTAAATCCATGTGGCGAAGGATTGCCGGACAAATTGTTATGGGAGAATGAATCCCCCGACCATAGGTTGTGGGAGAGATACCTTTATAGCAGCATGTCATTCCCACTGTTTGAACGTGGCCCGACCACGTGTGGATGGGTCGAAGTGGCCAGACCATGTGTGGATAAAATTCAAGATTAAAACAAACAAAGGGAAGAAGGAAAACATTATTATATTATCTGAAATTATATTAGAAAGAAAGCGAAGGAATAAGAAAGCTAACACACAAGAATGGTATTTTGCAAAATCAATAATTAAGAGTAAAACGACGTTTATATTAAAACAAAACAATTTATTTGACTAAGACATTTTGTAGAGTTCATATTTTTAAGGAATGCAAAAGTTCTGTTTGTAAGTTCATGTTTGTACGAAGGTGTATATGCGAGCGTGTTTGACGTATTTTTGTGTGGCAATTGTAATGTGAGTGTTTGAAGAAAAGTTCGCTATTCCTGGTAGGAATTAAAAGAGATTACCTTTTGCCTCCCCCACCTCCTCGGTCGAGCCGGTGGGAGGGGGGGGGGTCGACTATCTCCTCTGTGTGCAGTCGCCCCGAAAGCGGAAGAAAAAGAGAGAGAAAAAAGGTGTGTGACTTGTTTTTATAGGGAGTCAAATCTCGCGTGGTCAAGCTGACCTGTTGGTTCCTGATTGGTCGGAATCTTCGGCCAACGCTGCTTTCACGAGATCAACCCCTCTTCTCTACCTCAGAGACAAAGAAGGACTGAGCAAACAAAGAAAGAAAGTTTGCACATAGTAGCGTCTGCTACAGTATCATGTGCATGCTTGAACAATATATTAAGTTCAATTTCGATAAAACTCCAATTCGTTAACTCACACATCTTTTAAATTCCTAAAATAACCCTCCCTTCCACTCCCCACTCCCATTACTTTCCACTCCTCTCAACCATTTCTTTTCCTTTTTTTTCTCTCAACCCACCGCCTAAGCCTTTCTACTGCTTTTTCAATAATACCCTTTCCACCATTCCACATTCCACAAATTACCTTACCACCCACCAGGTAAGCTAGATTTTACCAATAGATCTATAATTTTATATAGTTGAATGACTATCTAACAATAAATGATTTTAGATGAATCTTTAGAATTTAAATAAACTATATAAATTATCAGGGACTAAATAGTTAAGTATAATCAATAGGCGTATATTATATTGTATCTTTTTAGCCGTTATTTAATTTAGGTCAACATTATATTAAAAATATTTATTAAAAATATTTAATTTAAAATACTCATAAAAACTGAAGTCTTGAACACTGTAGTGTTTCATAGGCAGCAGCTCCACTCTTGGATCTAGGTCAATGGCATAATTAGGAGGATACCATACCAACAAGTTTCGACACCTTATTCTCGATTGATAACACTAGTATGGTGGCGCCCCGCCCCCGTGTTGCAAATACTTGGTCTAGTGCTGACTATTGCTCTTTCGTTGCATATATTTTGTCCATATGATCTTATGTTGACTTTTTTCATGGTTTATATAATAGACAACAAATTTCTCTTTCATTCCAGCTAGGATCATCCCTTTTCAGCCACAACCAAAGTGAGGTCTTTTTCATTGCTATCTGTATTTCTGTTGTAATTCTCCTTGTTTCTTTTTCTTTGAATCCAAATCGGTTTTTGACTAGGTACAGAAAACTTTTCCAATGTACTCTCTTGCTTCTATTCCAATATGGTAATATTCCACATCCCATCCGTTGTCTTTGCAATCTTCGATTAGCTTTCTGTACCTTATTTCTTTTCTGTTTTCTGCACCTTTGATGTTATCTTCCCAACTTACTGTTAGCTCCATTATAATAACTTTCCTCCGGTCTTCACTCCATATTACCATATCTGGCCTTTGAAAAAAAACTGCATTATCTAAATTTGGAATTAAATCAATACTCATACAGACTAATTTATAAGGTGATGTGGTTTGCTTGAAACATTTGATAAAGAGGTCTTACCTCGAAATATATTATGGAATGCGGTTACACACATTAGATCATTGTGTAGATGTTGTGACTAAGATTTACTATTAAAATTGTTTTAAAGATGACTTCGTTTGTTCCTTCCCTCAATACCGACATATTTTCATTTCTTACATTGTAGTAGTCTTCTATGATTTCTCTATATACAGACTTTAATTAAGTGGTGGGTGAGTATTATAAAATTGAAAATAGAAATCTTTATCAATGCAAGATTAATTAATTTATTTTGTTTTTTAATTTAATCTTATTAATTTCGGAATAATATTCCATCATCAGAGTTGACCAGTATTGTGTTATTTTTTTTTCTTTTAAATAAAAATAAACAAACTTTTTTTTGTTTTTTGATATAATGTCCTTGTTATGGGTGTACCCGCGGAGATGTTGTTGGTGGTTATGAATTCAAATTCCGGTTGTAGAACGAAGAAAGCATTGGAATGCTCGAAGTTTAAGAAAATGGGGCGTTCATTCAAAAGCATTGGTAGGTGAGTATTATAAAATTGAAAATAGAAACCTTTATCAATGTAAGATTAATTAATTTATTTTGTTTTTTAATTTAATCTTATTAATTTCGGAATAATATTCCATCATCAGAGTTGACCAGTATTGTGTCATTTTTTTTTTTTTAAATAAAAATAAACAAACTTTTTTTTGTTTTTTGATATAATGTCCTTGTTATGGGTGTACCCGCGGAGATGTTGTTGGTGGTTATGAATTCAAATTCTGGTTGTAGAACGAAGAAAGCATTGGAATGCTCGAAGTTTAAGAAAACGGGGCGTTCATTCAAAAGCATTGGTGGGTCAGTATTATAAAATTGAAAATAGAAGCCTTTATCAATGCAAGATAAATTTATTTATTTTTTTTTTACTTTAATCTATTTTCAATTTTATAAGACTTTAATTAGTTTCGATTTTTTCAAATTATATGCTAGAATTAATTATTCAAAAGGAAAATAGTTACCAGCAACTAATGTTACTGTGCCCAATTCGTAGGCAAACTTTGATAAACATTCCGATGGTACAGAGATACAATATCTTCTAACTGTTTTTCTGCACTTTGCTACTTTTTGGTTTGTGCCAATATAATTGATTGATTGATCTAATATACTTATCACTGTTAATCGTGTCAAGATAAATTATTAATTAATTTAATAATTATCATTATTAGTTTATTTTATTATTGTAATATAGAGTTTAGATTCGCTGTATGTTAACAGTCCTGGATTAGTTATATTTAGTAATGTGCTTTGTATGAACTAGAAGAGTATAAAGTAAAATTAAATTTCCTTCTCAACTAAGGTGTTAAATAAAATAAAATAAAATAAAATAAAATATTTGTAAAGAGACAGGTGCAAGTTATTTACATCCACATACAGTCTGAATGTTTGTTCAATGCCACTTTAAACCTGGATATGGTAGTCATTATCAAGACCTCCTCTGGCAGGTTGGACCGTGAAGCAGAAACACAAACAAAGAATGCTGCCTTTCTTCGATTGAGCCGAAAGCAATGTTGGTACATTTTCTGTGGTTACCTGCAGAGACTACGACTTGGCACTGGGGTGTAAAAATACCCGAAAGGAAGATTTACATTCCTGTTACCACATATAAAAATATTAGAATATTTAGAGTCTGGTATGGTTGAAAGAAATTCTTCATTTCAGAAGCAGCTACCTTTTGGATTTCAACATGCTTTCTCTGCCAAATTCTTTTTAATGCATTTAACAAAGAGTCCTTATGAAAAATGCTTGTGACTATCGCTTCATCTGCTAATTTCTATTAGCTGTATGTGTCTAATTGTTAGTTTTTTAGATGTTTTTTTGTATCTTTCTGAAGATTTTTGTTTTGTTATGGTTAAAAAAAAACCTGAATACTTTTACTTCATGTTTAGCCTTGTGCCAGTCTTTTAATAATGAAGGATGCTTCGAAACGTGTATAAAACAGCCTTTGAGAACTCTTACTTCTGAACTTTAATTTGAATGTAAGTTAAGTGGGAGAGAACCCCAGCAGAAAGCTCAATTATTTAAAAAATTTAAAAAATAAGAGCGTAATATTTATTTATATATGTATTACAGACGTATTACCGACGGTATCGATGTGATTCTGATCTTCTGTAATACAAACACACATACACACACACATATATATATATATATATATATATATATATATATATATATATATATATATATATGTATATATATGTATATATATATATATATCGTGTGTATTTAGGCAGCATATTTCAATTTAGGCAAACATTATTATTTTTTATTTTTTAAAAATTCGGAAAATTGAAAAAATGTCTCATTAAGCAAAAACACTTTGTGTTATTTAATAATGTTTGCCTATATATATATATATATATATATATATATATATATATATATATATATAAACTTAGTTCACCCCAAACAAAGCAAATTGCCACTGTAGCCGTAAGGGGCTACTGAGAATTAGGGTTGTAAGTTTAGGGGGTCATCCTAAATTGGGAGCTCTGCAGCGAGATGCTTGTTCACATTAGTTTTAAATTTCTGTATGTCGGTACAGTTGGAGAAACAGGGAGAAGAGAGAGAGTTCCAAAGGCCGGCAGCACGAGGAAAGAAGCTATTGGAAGAGAAGGCTCTCTGGCATCTGGGGACCTCCACAGTGAATGGATGAGATTTAGCTGATTATCGGGTTGGTCTAGTGTATTTACATTGATGGGGCACCAGAGCAGCTAGTTCATCGAAGCACAATCCATTGAAGTACTTGTAAAACAAGCACAAGGATGCAACATTGCGGCGATGGGACAGGGGCTGGAGCTTGGTGGATAGTGAGGGACTTATTAGATTAGAGGCTCTATTTTGGGACCCTGTCTAAGAGGGAGAGGTTAGTGCATAGTGCACCAGTCCAGATATGACGACAATACTCTATGCATGGGTGGATGATGGCTTTGTAGAGATATACGATACTGTCAAGTGTGAGAAGTTTCCTTGCACGGTAGAGGGAGCCCACCTTCTTTGCAGCAGCCTTGGCAATGTCTTCAATGTATTTGTTCCAATTCATGTTACCTGTGAATGTTAGGCCGAGGAATTTGAACGTTGGACTCTCAGGTAGGGTGTTATTTGCCATGGCAATCGGTGGTTAAAGAGGTTTTTTGTAGTTGTTGAAGGAAAAGAGCTTTGTCTTAGTAGCATTAAATGTTACCATACATTTATGACCACTACAGACTGGAGGTCACTTTCTAAGGATTCAGCCATTGCCTCGGATATGTGCGTATACAGTTATCAGGGAGGTCGTTTATGAAAATCAGGAACAATAAAGGTCAGAGGATTGATCCCTTGGGTAAACCTGCATTTATGTCATGTTGTTTGGGTGAACGGCCATTTAGTACAACCTGGTCTTTCTTTTGGTTAGGAAGGATCTAATTATATTAAATATTCGTCCAGTAATACCATATGAATCAATTTTTATAAGAAGACCTTTATGCCAGATCTTGTCAAAGGCTTTGGATATATAAAGCGCTACGACCCTAGCTCCACCTGCCTTGTCCAGTGTATGGTATATGCGTTCAGAGATGAGCGTTAGGATATCTGCAGTAGACCGTGCTTGCCTAAATCCATACTGATGGTCAGAAAGAAGTTTAGCATTAACGGGGTGACGGTTAATTGTGAGATTGATTAAGGATTCAAAGATTTTAGCAAAGAGCGGGAGTAGACTGATGGGCCTATTATTCTGAGGATCAGTTCTATCTCCAGAATTCTTGAAGACTGGTATCACAGAGGCAATTTTCCAGCTATCAGGGAAGCAAGATTCAGCAAGGCATTTGTTGTAGAGTTTGGAGAGGATGGGGGCCAGTTTAGCAGAGCATTTCTTTATTTCTATTACAGGTATAAGACTAGAGAGCACTAGACTGCAGAGACCACTAGACTTTGCCGTTACTGGCTCGCAAGCCTACCAACCGCGACTAGGACGGCACTGCACAAATCTGCTCGGCACACTACGTGCTGACCTCAAGCAGGTGGGACTAGGTCCACTACGTACAGTGCAACAACTTCATTCCCTACAACAACTTGCGCATGACAAGGCCAGATGGCCTGGGACTAGCATGGAGGACTGATTGCAGCTATGGGATGTCATTTGACTACCGTAGCCGCAGAACACAGTTTTTAATAATAATGATATAAGACTAGGCCCACATGCTTTGGAGGTGTCAAGGTTTTTAATGATATCCAGGACATGAGATAGGGTGATGGTCAGGTCATCAAGTATGGCTTCAGTCCACAATGGGAAATTTGGGAGAGAGTTTTTTGTGGAGATTAAGGTGAAACGCTTGACAAGTGGTTCAGCCTTGTCAGTTGCAGTGCAAACGACATCATTGTGGTTGGATAGCGGGGGAATTGTTGATTTCACATTATTCACTACATTATTGATGATTTTTCAGAAATCGCGACTACCTAGTTTCTGTTAGTAAGTGCATTCTCTGGTCATCTACATATACCTTCTCTTTGTTTCATCTATTACAGTCTTACAATGATTTCTTGACGCTATACGTTGCTGTTTATTTGTAGTTGACTTGTGTTGAATTGTCGGAATGCTTGCTGCCTCTTAGCAATAGCAGCTGCACAGTTCGATGTGAACCATTGAGGAGAGTGGGACTTGCTGTAGAATTCGGGAACATGTGCTTCAATGCATTTTTGACCCATTCGGTTAACTCATTTGCGCACTGATCAGCAGGGAGAAAAACGTTTCACTCCATGGGGCGTCTCTGATATGATCTTAGCTTGCTTGTAGTATTTTGTCGTTTTGAGCAACACCTCTTCAGCTTTGGGACAAGATTTTAGGGTGATATCAATCATTACCACAAGGTGATCAGCATTCCCGAGTGGGCTATCGGTATTCGTCGCACAAGCCCTGGGCAGTAAGGTAAAAATTAGGCCAAGAAGTGAGCCTTACTGGTCAACATGATCAGGGAGGTGGGTCGGGAAAGTAACAGTTTGTGAGAGGGAGTGTGCTATGGAGAAACTATACGTGGAGTTATCAGCTGCATCTGTATAGCTGGAGAATCCAAACCAGTCATAGTGATGTACTTAAAATTCCCAAATATATGTATTTGGGCACTCGAGTTAAGTGAGAGTGCTGTATCTATGCTTTCAGAGACAAAGTTTAGCAGAGTACTATCTTGGGTCAAAGGAGAACGGTATAAAAATATAAGTAACTAACGCTGTGCTGTAAGGTTAATCTAAAGCACATGAAGGCTTGATCATCTGATTCTAGCCTGTGTTATCTAGTCAAAGAGAGGGTGTTCCGAACATAAACTCCTAGCCCGTGCATATATTTGTCAGTCTTTACAGTAGCAGGACCGGCGGGACAGTTATAAAAGTGTGTGTGTGGGGGGGGGGGGGCTCTCCTAAAAAGTGGGGGGGGCGGTTAAACACATGCATATATAACTTCATTATTGATAACCGGAAAGTGGGGGGGGCAAGTCAAAAAGGGGTGGGGGCTTGAGTCCCCTGCCACCCCCACCCCCCCTGCCGCCGTCCATGAGTAGAGTGGGAGGTATTCAGTCATGGCAAAATAGTGTGTGTATATATATATATATATATATATATATATATATATATATATAATAAATATTTGTTATTGTTTATTATCTATGTATGTATACGTTTCGTCCTTAATAATCGGGACTCATCAGCATAGAGATATGACTATTCACTACCGGTCATGCGATTCGAAACCCCGGATTATATTATATATATATATATATATATATAATAAGAGCATAATATTTATTTATTAATTGTGTTACAGAAGATCAGATAAAATCTGCTGATCTTCTGTAACACAATAAATAAATAAATAAATAAATAAATAAATATATAATTTTTCTTTTTAACAGCACACACAATTTCCAAAGTAATGTTCCATAATATACTAACTCAAAACACTTCTATCCTCGCTATTTCCAACTCTAGTCTTTGGCTCACCATCTTCGAATCCTTATTCATCCGAGTACAAAAACCTAACCAACTTCCATTAATATATATATATATATATATATATATATATATATATATATATATATATAGTTATCCAAATACAGACTGTTTCACTAAGTGTGCCTATGTGTTTTTTTTTATCATATTTGAATTAAGGTTCCTTCGACAATACCAGGTATCCCAGCTACTAACAATACATAATAAATCCATTCAACTATTACGGAAAAGAACAGTAGTGGCCCTGAGGGATCAGGCATGAATTTTGGGTTTCAAAATATAAATAAAATCCATTTCTATCAACAAATGATTGAAAGACGAACAAATAGAATCATAATTTTCTACTCACAATCTGTAAACACTTGATGGCTCCTCTTTGGGACATGGCAAAAGACGAATCCATTCGTCCAGCGAGTAATCTGACGGGGTTGGCAGAATTCTCCTTTGGAATCGTTCCATATCCTGCGGGAGTTGACATCCTGGAAGCTGCAAAATAACATCAAAGAAGAAAAATCAAAAAAGCATTTTTAAATAATTTTACTTCGTACAATTTGAACAAAAGATAAAGTAACACCTCATATCAGGAATATGACAGAAGTGTACTCATATGAAATAGGAGTGTCTTTATGACAGAGGTGTACTTATATAAGAGAGGAGTGTTCTTATGACAGAGGTGTACTTATATTAGAGAGGAGTGTCCTTATGACAGAGGTGTACTTATATTAGAGAGGAATGTCCTTATGACAGAGGTGTACTTATATGAAAAAGATGTATTTATATGATAGAGGCATTTCCATATGATAGAGGTGTGTCCATATGAATCTGATTTGTTTGTATGACATGAGTGCTTATATGAAAGAGGTATGTCCATAAGACAGAGGTGTGTCTATTTGATAGCAGTGCAGTGATATGACAGATGTGTGAACATAGGATAGAGGTGTAGTTATATGTTGAAGGTGTATTTATATGACATGCATGAGTCCATATGAAAGAGGTCTGTCCATATGATAGGAGTTTGTTCATTTGATTGTGATGTGTCTGTATGACATATGTGTCCATATATAAAAGAGGTGTGTCCAGATGACAAAAGTGTGACT
>OY744522.1:115301068-115328568 GCA_963556195.1 Sepiola atlantica
CAGTCCAAAGGCGAAAAAATTGAAAGAACTGAAAAACCGAAAAGGTTATCAAGTCGGGAAAAGCGTCCTCAATCGATGCCGTAAATTACAGTGAAAAATGCATCCAATGTTTATGTTAATTAATACAATGATAAATGAACCAAATCAAATAAAATTCAATAAACTCACTTTGTGTTGAAATCATGAAGTTCAAAATTCAGAATTCAAATGATTTGACTGGAGCAGCACAAACCAAAATTCGCTGGTTAAATGGAAAATCCGCTAAATCCGATTTGAACAGAACTAAATCAAACCGAGTCAATACATTCAGCCATCTCTGCGGTAATGGTCCTCTGAGGAGAAGAATTATCTTTGAAAACTCATGAGTTAAGGACGGTGAGATACTTTGCCTGAACTTTGAACTCTAATAAAATTTGATTCGCACCTTATTTTATTATTTCATTTTATATATATATATATATATATATATATATATATATATATATATATATAAGAGAATGGCAGTTTGCTTGAAGCATTGCTGGTAAATAAGTATTTATGAAGGCTGATAGCAATGCAGAAAACCCGGAATGGTGAAAGAAGTTACGATGGTATGAACAAAAACAACCAATCGAAGACAGTATTTAGGTTACGAATCTTCACAAAATCTATTTATTTTTCAAAATATCTTTCACATATCAAATCAGTAAATATGAGACTTACTGCTAATTATTATTAATAAAAATATCCGGAATGGTGTCACATCTTTTAATAATTGCGGGAAAACCTCACCCTTTCTCTTTTTTGAGAAAAGGTGGATTCTCCCGAAATTATTAAAAGATGTTTCACCATTCCGGATATTTTTTATTAATAATAGTTAGCAGTAAGTCTCACATTTACTGATTTGATATGTGAAAGATCTTTTGAAAAATACATAGATTTTGTGAAAATTCGTTTGCTTGTTTTTATTCATACCTTCATAACTTCTTATGTATATATATATATATATATATATATATATATATATATATATATATATATATAAAGTATGTTTGTCACATTTTTCAATTTACTGTTTCACTCACCGGCGTTGTGTCCAGTATAATTATCAATAGTGTATTTAAGGCCGTCGAGTCTATTGTACCATCCACTCCACATGCAAGTCTTTTTGTGTTCAACTCTTAGTGGAAATTATTCCTTGTGTGCACAGCGAGTGGCCTCATTAGAGGAAGATGAGCCTCGGGACAGTCTGAGTAGTGGTGGCAGGAGGATAGAAAGGGGGGGGGAGTAGGAGGAGGATGTTGGTACAATGCCACTCACATGATATAGGGAGGCATTGTTTATGTTCATGAGTGACTATACCCCCATCCACTGTCACCTGTTGAAATAAGTATAGGCAAATCCCTGCTCCATTATACATTCTAACTGATGAAGTTATCTTAAAAAAAAAAAACAAATATTACAAAATTGTGCAAATAATAATACAATTTTTATAAGTTTCTGCATTTATCTATTACTAATGGAGATTTGGTATCTGTCTGTCTGAAGCCGTAACTATACTATTACTTCTATTACTAATGGAGATTTGGTATCTGTCTGTCTGAAGCCGTAACTATATTATTATGTCAATTACTAATTTAGGTTTGGTATCTGTCTGTCTTAAGCCGTAACTATGCTGTTACTTTTATTACTAATGGAGATTTGGTATCTGTCTGTCTGAAGCCGTAACTATGCTATTACTTCTATTACTAATGGAGATTTAGTATCTGTCCGTCGCAAGCCGAAACTATACTATTACTTCTATTACTAATGTGGTCCTCCAATTTTTTTTTCTGTGGTAAAAGTAAAACCATTTTTGTGACCTATATTTTCCTCAAAGTTTAATAAGTTTAATGAATTCATCCATCACCTTTTCCCCACTCTTGCATTAGCCTAAACACCAAATGCAAATCGGCAATCAAAAGATTTTACGGTTTGTTCTAGTTCTTCTCCAGAGAAGGGGAGAAAACTATCTGTGTTATGTTGAGAAAGTTTGTTTTTTTACTTGGTTAAGTTGAGGGTACAGTCAGTATTTTAAGCTGACTGGTCTGTTGTTTTGTATTCGGTTGGAAGTGTCATTTTACGCCTTTCAAAATAAAAAAAATTGTTATTTGTTTTAAAACTCAGAGTTGTAAAATTATTTTAAAGAAAAAATCCCATTTGTTGCAGCAATGACTGATACCACATGATTGACACTACGGCCAAGACCACATGATTGACACTATGGCCAGTGTCGAAATTATACTATCTGGTTCCCAATTTGACCACCCGGAATTTGGTTCCTCCACTTGGAAAAGTAATCGTCTCTTAAAAGCAGGGACACAAGCTGAGAAAGCATGCTACTTGAGATTCTATATAATTTATATCCACTTCAGCCAATAGACACCCTGGTCAGTCAGTTTTTGTGTCCATAGATTAACAGCTGATCAAACTCGTCTCACGGTGTGGTAAAATACATATCTATATATATTTAGAGAAAGACAGTCAGAGGGGTAATTGTTTAGTGTCGGCCTCAGAGTACAGTTAGGATTTTAAGCAGTCGGTCTGTTGTTTTGTATCCGGTTGGAAGTGTCCTTTTACACCTTTCAAAATAAAACATTGTTTGTAAATTTATTTTACAGAAAAAATCCCATTTGTTACAGCAATGACTGATATCACATGATTGACACTACAGCCAGTGTCGAAATCAAACTATCTGGTTCCAAATTTGACCACCCGGAATTTGGTTTCTTCACTTGGAAAAGTAATCGTCTCTTAAAAGCAGGGATATGCTGAGAAAGCATGCTACTTGAGATTCTATATAATTTATGTCCACATGATTGACACTACGGCCAGTGTTGAAAACAAGCACTGAATTCAGACAGAGACACCGAGCAGAGACTCATGACCTGAGCAATGAACGAACACAAACACAAGTTCACAAAAATACAATGCCATTTCATTCAGTTTTGTCACTCAGAATTTACATTCAACTGAGTAGCTTACAATTATTGCACACTAGCAGGGTTGCCCAGTGTTGCCCGGTGTCTTAATTTTTGTAAATCATGTAGATTGTGAAATAAGTCTCAATACATTCTAAACAGATTAATTTTGTGCCTAAAAGGACATTCTTTTCTGTATCTTTGCTTCTCATTATCTCTTCTGATCTGACTATATCTTCTTTCTAAATATAAAATAAACCTTAGCTGTGTCCCCATTTTGGGAACTGCCGAAAATATGCAATCCAAAGAAAATCAACGTTTGAGCGAGAACGTCCAGTACGAATTCCAGGAGTGGGAACAATATTTCGGTTAATGGGTATGAGGTACACAATGGATTGATTTTGAAGGATAACATATTTAGTTTCCTTCCCATGAGGGCAAGATATGATACAAAGCCAATTTAATTTGGAGATCTCAGAAACATAGCAGTTTAGCAGTGACACAGGCAATTAATGTTGATTATGTCTCTTCGTCTTTTAATGTGTTTGTGTAATTTTGTTAAATATTGGTAGATACACCAACTCGTAATTATAAGGTAATTATGTTTGGAGAGAGATTTTATCATGCTGGAGTCATCAGGGTTCCGGCGGTTAACCTTTTTGTCTCTTTTTTTTATACTATTACGTCACGACTTACCAAGGCCAAAAGCCACTCGAGGATACGGGTTAATGAGATTGTCAATTTGGTGATGACAACACTATGAGAGGATTAGAAACGATGGGTGGAAAGGGCAGAATTTGATTATTTAAGAGGATGGCTTGACAAGTATGTGTTGACATTGGACTTGAAGATGACCATGTTGTAGTCAGCAGGAAAGCAACCATGTGGTCCCTAACTGCAGTTAAAAAATTTTTATACAGTTTAATTTTTGGTCTCTTTTCTTTTTTTTTCCTTTTACTATTTAACAATGAACTAATTTTTTTGTTCTGTAAAGTGTCTTTTCTAATTTTAAAGTTTAATCTTCTCGACTATCCTTTTACTTTGAGAGTGTCTTTTAACTTTCCTTTTTTTCATCACATTTAATATAAAGATCCTTCAGTTAAATATTGGTAGGTACGTCAACTAAGGAATTATATTTGTAGAGAAATTTATTAGATAAACAGGACGCAAGGTTAGCAGGGTTCAGATGGTTAACCCTTTGGTACAAAGGCTCACATGAGAACGATTACTTAGCAAAAGTGATGTGAGACGACAGACGTGAAAGAGCAAAGTCAAGTCCGTTTGCATGGGATAAGCGCCGCGACCAGACATGCGGGAGATGCCTCAAAATCGGTTTAAATGAAGCTACGTACGTACTTCTAATGAGGGTCTCCTTCCACGTCTCTTTGCCACACCCTTCTTGTTATACAGCAATCATTTGTTGCCGTGGCGACATTTGATTCCAGATTGCGATTGTCTACCATCAGGCAATATCGCTATAGACGGGGCAATATACTGCCAGAGTACCTCTACCTAAAAAAATGCAACATTTTAATTTTTGGTGGTTTTATATTAGGATGGGTCTAGTCTACAACATATTAAAAGTTGGACAAGATCCGAGTATGGGAAAGTGTCAAATTTTGAATAGGACTTGTTTTGGTTTACAAGTCATTTTCCATTTACATGTGAAGCACTAACTCGGTCAGTTGTCATGATAAATCAATAAATCTTAGAGTTTTACTTGTTTTCAGGGTCAATCTTTCACATGAAAAGGGTTACCAGTGATGCCAAATAAACCCTTATACCATATCTATCCGACCCCTAAACCCCTCATTACATCCACATTGGTACCCGCACCCCTAAACCCCTTATTGCACTCACCCAGGTTCACAAACAGGCATATGGGTGATTATTTTTATATGAGTACCAGTGGTGAATTATTACTTTCTTCAATTAATCAGGCCCCTTACCTTTGTATATAAATGAAATTGCTTTATAGGGTATAGGATTCCTGAGAAAACCCAACGAGACCACGTTTTACCCCATCAAAAACTGCCCTCACAAACAATTCACTAGCTCCATATACTAATACACATATATTTTCGTATATTTTCCGGGCCCAACATTAGTTCAGCTGCCAGTACAGAAACTTTTCTTTTATACGAACAGGATTTGGACTGTGATGAGACCGTGGTGCTTCAAGAAAAGGGTGCTGCAGGTGTCAACCGTGCAAGTATCGAAAGAGGTGTCAAAGTCATTGTTGAAGCCGGTCCATTGTTCACATAAACAAAAAGGACATTGCTTTAGCCTAAAAATAGATTATTCTGCTCGGCCAGTAAAAAGGGCCGTTCGTGTTTCTCTGGGACGATATGACAGTAAAACGCATTGCTTTTTCTGTGGAACTGATACTATGAAAAAAGATTATAAACAAAAAAGTGAGGGAAAGATTTGCTATGTGAAGAATGATGCATTTGCTCAAACTATCCTGGTTCATTGCAAAACAAGAAGGGATGAGTGGGCCATTGCTGTTCAAGGTCGGATCGAATATTTTGGTGGTGATCTTCATGCTGCAGACTATGTGTGCCACCAGTCATGTAACGTCAATTTCCATACAAGACAAAACATTCCAAGACAGTTCATGTCAGTTGAATTAACCAAACGGCAAAAAAGTGGAAAACTAAAAGACAGCGATCAGGATGAAACATTTGAAAGGGTGTGTGTATTCTTGGAGGAAAACGATGAGGAACAGATAACGATATAGGACCTTGTCGCTTAAATGGGAGAATACTTACGAGGTAGTAAATCAACGGTATATGGAAATCAGTACCTCAAGGAAAAGCTGATAAGTCGATATGGAAACTCTTTATTTGTGACCAGAGGTCGTTGTGGGGTCGCAAACATTGTGACATTTAGAGAAAAAACCTGTGACATTCTTCCAACAGATGATAAGGAAGCACAAAAACGAGCAATTCTCAAAACCACAGCGAAACTCAAAGTTTTCTTTCACTTCAACCAGAATACTCCCAGCTGGCAAGGCATGATACACCTGATGCATAAGGACGTAGACTCAAGGAGATCATGGAGACAGTATATGGTGAAAATACCGTCGTACACATGATGAGTGGAAAGACAAAGCAACAAGCATTTCATGGCCACTTGCTGGTTGATCAGTGTCTCACACGTCAGATTGTTGCCAAAATCTTGGAGGATGAACCTAGTTTTCAGGACCAAGTCGAGGAACTTGAGCGGCTGTACATGGTGATGGAGACTGGTGAATGTGACTTGAAGTCATTGTTGGAATCAGATTCCATCGGTAGGATTTACAACAGTTTAACTCTGATAAGGGATGAACTGGTAAAAGCCTCCAAAACCAGCAATCTATGGATAAACTATCAGACCATGCTAGGAATTGCTAGGGTACTTGTTGCAGCTGATCGAATGGAGTCTTGGAAACTGCGTTTTAGTGCCGTCTTTGCTTGCCTGCCAATATTCGCAGCCACTGGTCATCCAAATTATCTGAAGTCGGCTCGTCTATATCTCCAGAAGATGTATGCCTTGAAAGATGACAACCCTGCAGTACATCAAAAGTTCCTGCTTGGGTTTCACGTAATCAGACGCAGTAGCCAATAGCTAGGCTAGTCTTGACTCCAATCTTGTGATCGAGCAAACTCTAATGCGCTCACTCAAAAGCCATGGTGGGCTCACATGGGTAGTGGGATGTCCGAGCACCAGAGAACAGTTTAGGCCATGTCGTCCACTATGTCATCCACTTATACTATTGCCATGCAATAACTTACCGCCGAAGTTACACAACAAGCGAACAACATAAGGAGTTGTCTGCCTCTCGAATGAGAAGAGATGAGACAGACCTCGGGAAAGTTGCAGAGCAACTAGACAGCTCTTAGCCGTTTTCAGGCGATGAATCGTTATGCAATATTATCACAGGGATTACTGCTAACGAGGATGTCAATGTCAGGACCTTTTCGAAATCGGAAAAGACATTGTACAGAAGATGGATGACAATCGGTTTTCTCCTACTCTCACAAATGGAGTTTGAAAGCAAAGACTTTAGCATCGAGCAAGAACGTAAAAGTTGCTGCAGATCGTAGCATTGCCCAGTACTTTTATTTCAAAGTTTTCTCGTGGTATCACAGATGGGTGATCTAAGGCTGGATGATCTCATGTCCTATGAACTCTGTCTCTACCCTTTGTCTTTGTTTGAAGGAAAGTGCATCTTACGTCAAGCAGACAAATCACAGATGGCAGCAGCTCTCAGAAATTATGTTGAAACAAAATCGAACAGTGCTGTGACACAAACCGTTCCAGTCACAGAGCACAATGTACTAAATGGGGAATTTGTTCTTCACTGTTTAAAATGGAAAAACCTACAGCTCGATTGCAAATGATTATGCCTCATTTACTGTCGAACACTATGGAAGAGAAACTATCGTGTTTGATGTTTATGAAGTTTGACCAAGTATAAAGGACTGTACTCATCAGCGGCGAAATCGAAAGCTGAATGCAAGAAAGGTGAACATTACCAGGTAACAAAATTTGCTGGGAAAAAGGAGGACTACTTGTCAAATGTGGCAAACAAGCAGGCGTTTATCCAGAAAATCATGGAACGAATGTGGCAGAAAGTATGTGACGTTACTCAAGCGGAAGGAGATGCCAATGTTGAGATTGCAAAGGCAGCTTTCAAATCAACCATCCTCATTGGAGAAGACACAAATCTTTTCTTGTTGTTCCGTGCATATGTTTCTAAATGCACTGCATTTTATTTTTGCTCTGACAAGGCGAAATCCTGCATCTACAATATCAAGGTTCTCAAGCAGGTGATTGGCAAAGCAGTTTGTAATGATCTGTTGTTCCTGCATGCCTTTACGGGATGTGATTCGGTGTCCAGGGTATTCGGAATAGGAAAGACGTTGGGGTACTAACGAATCGTCAAGAGAGAAAAGACAATGACAGACTGTTCAAAAGCATTTTCTCTACCAAAGCAAATCCAGGATTGGTTGTAAGGCAATGGTAGCTTTGTTCAATGCGGATAGAGAAACACTCCCTGGCATCTATTAGATACAATATGCTCTGCAAGAAAGTTGCAAGAGTTAAGTTAACGACTCCCACCAACGCCCTCTGCCTGTAAATTTCATTCTTTGCGGACTTAATACCAGATTATGGAGTGGATGGGATGTAGTGATGAAATTGTGCCATCTGAGTGGGGATAGAAGGTGGAAGGGAGTAAACTTGTTCCAGTGATGACGGACAAAAGCCCTGCTCCAGATGCACTGATTCAGATAATTTATTGCAACTGTTCAGAGGATGCAATAACCTAAGGTGTACCTGCTCGAGGCATGGACTAGAATGTACCAGTGCATGTGGACATTGTCAAGACGGAAATTGTGACAAGATGAAAAATGATCGAGTGGAAGATGATGGTGAGGATTTAAAAGTTTTGAAAAAGCACCGTGACGTAAGTGAATCATGGTGGACACAACAAGGGTAATGGGTGTATGTGTACCCATTGATATTGTATACGGGTTCATTTGGCATAACTGGTAACCCTTTCATGTGAAAGATTGACCCTGAAAACTTGGGTAAAAATCCAAGATGTATTGATTTATCATGACAACTGACCAAGTTAGTGCTTCACATATAAATGGAAAATGACTTGTAAACCGAAAAAAGTCATATTCGAAATTTGATACTTTCCCATACTCGGATCTTGTCCAACTTTTAGTATGTTGTAGACTAGACCCAGCCTAGCATAAAACCACCAAAAAACAAAATCTTGCGATTTTGGGGGGTCAATCAGTATATTGACCCGTCTACTACTAGAAGTCAAAAGATTATGATTTTAAATTATACTGATTTTTTAACCTGTTGTTGCCCGGCCGATAGTGTGAGTATCAGGGTCTCCCTGAATTCGTTACTGTATGTAACAATTTAACTTACGTAAGTTACAACACTTTTTGTTTTCCAACTTAAAATTGCGATGATTCTGTTCGATGCATCGTGTTATAGGGTAGAGAAGTCTCCTTAATTTTATTAATTTTATTCATTTTAATGCCAAACAAAATTTCCGAGAATGTAAGTAAAGATGATTAAAAGAGTATGGTAGTTTGCTAGAAGCTTTGCTAGTAAATAAGTATATAAGTATTTAATAAGGATGTAGGCAATGCAGAAAATCTTGAAGATAAAGAGATGAACAAAAAGAAATTATTGTAGACAATATATGTGTAAAATAATGATGCAGACATGTTGAGTAATAATGCATAAGACGTCACAGGGAGGATAAGAGCATGACCCCGCAATAATGAAAAAAAGCCGAAGACTAAATAGATTGTCAATTAGGCTAAAAGAACAACGGAAAGGTTTGTGAGGTCGACGAGTTCATTTCGGAGTATGACTTCATAAAAAAAAACGAGTCGGTAACCTTTAAAAGAGTCAAGTGCACAAGGCCAGAAGAAGTGGCACCCGGAGTGCAAAGTCAGAAATTAAAACGGCGGTTTTAAATGAAGGAAGAAGGAGCACTTACGTAGCAGAAATCGAGTTGGGAGGATATAGAGAAAAACATGTCGTGGGTCAGCCCCGAAGAGAGGTACCCCCACCACGGCCAAACTGCCATAAACATCTGGCGTGGGGATCACAAGCCTTCCCTGCTACAGAACGTATTGTCGTGTTTCCCTCTAGGTTGCAAGGTAAATCAGTCTGCATGGTTTTCATGAAAATAACCTACGTTGGGTAGAGTCGAAAATCAACCGCCGTCAAGGTGAAGAAAGAGGTGTCTTCGTAAGACAAGGGAAAGAAAAATAATACCAAAGGACTTTTGCTAACAAATAAATATTTAATTATATATATGTGTGCTTACCCAACTTACACCAGCTGGTGGTGAAGAATAAAGAAACAGAGTTTCTCGAGCACGTCCTTGTCTCTATCGTTGTGTTTTGTTTGATGCTACCGTGTCCCCCGAAGGAACGGATATTGCAACATATGTAATATATTTCTTCAAAAGATTTATCTATTTATTTTTCAGTAAATTCTTTTCACTTACTTTTAAAAGATGATTTGCAATCAATATTAGCAATCAATATTTACTTTGAAATGATTAGAAATCAATATTTACTTTAAATTATTAGCAATCAATATTTACCGTTCAATGGTTAGCAATCAATATTTTCTGTTAAATGATTAGCAATTAATATTTAGTTTAGATGATTAGAAATCAATATTTATTGTTTAATGATTAGAAATCAATATTCACTTTAAATGATTAGCAATCAATATTTACCATTCAATGATTAGCAATCAATATTTTCTGTTAAATGATTAGAAATCAATATTTACTTTAAATGATTAGCAATCAATATTTACTGTTAAATGATTAGCAATCAATATTTATTGTTAAATGATTAGAAATCAATATTCACTTTAAATGATTAGCAATCAATATTTACTGTTAAATGATTAGCAATTAATATTTAATTTAGATGATTAGAAATCAATATTCATTGTTAAATGATTAGCAATCAATATTTACCATTCAATGATTAGCAATCAATATTTTCTGTTAAATGATTAGCAATCAATATTTACCATTAAATGATTAGCAATCAATATTTATTGTTAAGTGATTAGAAATCAATATTTACTTTAAATGATTAGCAATCAATATTTATTGTTAAATGATTAGCAATCAATATTTACAATGTTTTTCTTCGAATTATTGTCCTAATCAACATTGATATTTATATTCTTACTACATTCGGCCGATGTGCCCTTGTTATATTATGGATGGGGCCCCTTATTTTTAGATACGATTAAGTTAACTAATGTGAATTATGGCTGGGGTCAAATGAAGACAATGAGTACGGGTCGAGCTGACATGCACCGAAGGGGACCGTTATGAGTCAATCATGTTTTTTGTAAGACCATAACAAAGTTACAAATTCGACGTCGACACAGGAAATCTCGGGTCAGAAAAGGTCAGATGTAGCTCGATTGTGAATGTCGTGTCTGATTGGACGACCCGAGGTAGTGTCTCTTACGTCATTTGTTTTGATCAAAAACGAGAGTTTTTGAAAATGATAGCGTTAACGTCGAAGATGTAGTCACTCGTCGTAATGGCTGGATCTCAAAGAGATCCAGCAGAGATCTCCGTGCATCGTCACACCCCACAAGAGGTATGAATGAGAGTCATGGCAGAATTGAATGGATAAAAACCCCTTCCACAACCAAGAAGTCCAGAATAAAAGAATTGAATCTCTCTCTGAGGAAAAATTGTCTCCGCGTTGTCTCCTGCCTGTCTATCAAGTTTATCCACAGATCAAAGACCACCAGCATCGACCACGGCCAGAGACACAACGAAACCGCCGGCGTAAATGGCGAATACGACCAGGCGACGAAAGAAACTGTAAGGTAACTTTTTGTGTTGCACATTTTTGGGTCCTAATCTGTTAAACGGAAAGAGTTTAAAACAGAAAGAAAAAGTGCACCATGCTTAATTTGCTATGTTTTAACGAGAAAAGAATTTAGAGGAATGTTTTAAAAGGAAATATGCTTAACGAACAATGTTTTAAAGTAAAATGTTTTAACGAGAAAAATACTTAATGTAAAGAACAATGTTTAATGTAAAGAAAAATGCTTAACGAAAAGAAAAATGCTTAATGTGAAGAAAAATGCTTAATATGAAGAAAAATGATTGAAAAGAAATGTTTAAAGAAAGAAGTATTTTAATAACGAGAAGTGTTTAAAAAGTAATGTGTAAAAGGACTGACAGTTTAAAGGCTTAAAAATGCCTTAAAGAAATGTGTTAAAAAGTTTGAAAACGCTTCTAGCCTTTTCATAGACTTTTCGTATGGTTTTCGCATTCGAGAAGCGTTTAAGAGACTTGGTTGGTTCCGTGGTGATAACTTTATTAAGAATGTAACTTTGTATCGATTTTATAAGACGAGCCTTGGTCGGCGCTTCTGAGGGATTTTCGTATAATTTCGTATTATGATTTTGTGGGAAGCGTTGGCCACGAGGTGTCATTCCGGAACGATGTAATGTAACAAATCCCGTTTTGGTGACCGTGACCAGTTGTTTAAGCGAGAACTACCGCGCCCCATTCGGGGCTATGTAACACCTTCTGCTCTTCTTCAGACACATCAGCCAAACCGTAATAAAATTTAAAATATCAATATTGATGAAGACAATAGTGTGCAAAAAAAACAATGACTCCGACATCTAGCAACTGACTGGGTAAATATCCACATAATTATTAACCATCTCGCCAACAACAACCTTGAGCACCTTTCTGATCTCCACATGTCTAACACACGTGAACATGCCTGCAAAGTCAGAAACCAGCGCAGCTCCCGTGACTTTCAGAGACATGTTTTTCATGCTCAGAATTGCTGAAGCATGGAATAAACTGTCTTTATCAGTTGGTGGCTGCCGAGACACTGCATCCGTCATGCTTCCTGAAATCTGGCGAAACTATACCTGATGTCCCTCCTCCATAAACATGAACTTTTGATGAGTTGTATTGCACTGTATAGTACGATTACATTATTATTATTATTATTATTATTAGTAGTAGTAGTAGTAGTAGTAGTAGTAATAGTAATAATAATAATAGCTGAAATCTTAAGGAAAATCCTCGAATGCGGAAACCAACCCACATAAACTGTGAATGCTAACCAGTCACATGGAAGTTGCAATAGAAATAAAACAGGAACCTAGAAAGAACCCCTAACCACATGAACCAAGAAATTTCATAAACTCCCCCTCCCCCAAAGTTGAAATAGTCGTGAAGGGTCAAGAAGGATGGTAAGACCGGGGAGGAAGAGCACTAACCAGAAAGGTGTGAAGAGTACTGGGACCTTGGGGAGGCTTATTGCCACCAAAATTCCAGAAAAGACCAACGATCGTTGCTAGCAAGAAATCAATAGTAAGCGGCTGTTGTGATAACGCAAAATCGTTTGCAATGGTTATCGAAAGAGGTGGAGAGTACTGGAAAATTGTGGAGACTTGTTATCACTCAGACTCCAGGGAACACCACCGGTTATTATCAGTGAGCAATCACTGATGATGACCTGTGTTAGAACTCCTTGTGATTAACAATAATAATAATAACTTTTAATCCCAAAATTTCAGACAAAAAAGATAAGTAATCAGGTTGACGCTAAATATTTTTATAGAAATAATCTCATTACTTATGAGACAGAATATGCAAAACAAATCTTATACTTTGAATGCGACATCTCTGTCTGTCTGTCTGTTCTATCCAGCGATGCAATTGAAAACAAACGCAACATTTCTCAAATAAAATTTTACGAAGAATCCGATGGTGCTATTTTTAAACACATAAACAAAAGAGATAAACAAAATATTATAGAATATTATAGAAATAAAAAAAAGATTAAAGACTATAAATTTTCCGAAATTTATTTTGATCAATGTCACTTTACTTACATCTTTTCCCACCATGCTAATATATATATATATATATATATATATATATATATATATATATATATATATATATATATATATATATATATATATATATAAATTACTAGCAATGAGCAGTAACCAAACAAACCCTTCCCCTTCTCTTTTCCCAGCATCAGATATAGTTGATTTAACTAACCCTATTACCCACCTTCTTTATCTTTTATCTTTATCCTTATCCCCCACTTCTTCACTTAACCGTGTCTCCAACCAGAGCTTCCGCTTTTCTTAGACTCGATCGAAGTCACTACTTAAATTCCCGACTGTCTGCGTTTAATATACACAGCTCAATCTCAACTTCTGAAAAACTACTTTCATTCTCGGTCCATAGAAGTTTTTTAAAATAGCCCTAATTCTCAAAATTACATCCGAATAAGTGCATTCCATCTACGATTGAACTAAATATCTTTCTATTGGATTTACTTCATCTTTGAACATTTTCAACGATGCCTTCACGAAACCCCTTTTTTCCATCTTTAAATCTCCTTTCACCGGACACCTGATCTACGGACATTCACCAACTGGACATACTCCATATTTTTACATGCACATTCTTACTCTCCATTACTTTATATTTTTTCAAATTTTGAATTTTGGCTTTTCCACTGCCAACTTATCCATCTATGTAATTCCTCTGATGATAAGATTTTAATCTTTGGAAAGCCTTGGCTTAAGGAAAGAAAAATAAACATGTTTTACCGAGTACACCTGGCATTAAACAATCGAAGTTGAAATAGATTTGTCATCCGTACATATTTATCTCTCTTCTTTCATTTATCTTTATATATATATATATATATATATATATATATATATATATATATATATATATATATATATATATATATATATATATATATTGATTCATTCCAATGACAATGCACAAATCAATCCAGAATCATAAGTTCCTTCAATTTATTTATTTTTTTAAATTTATTTCAACACGTCGGTGGATGTTTATCATTCCAGTTTTCATTATTATATAAACAAAACAATTTTTTCATCGTTCATTTTAATAAAGATTGAAGATGAAAAAAATAAGAAATTGAAGGAACTTATGAAAATTATGATTCTGGATTCATTTTTGCATGGTGATTGAAATGAATTTGTATTGCGAAGTTCAGAGCATATATATATATATATATATATATATATATATATATATATATATATATATCGAGGCAGCATTTTTTCCTTAAGACACGTATTATTAAAAATAACCGACAATTTTTGTCTGGTTATTTTAGTATTGATCCCTTCAATTTTCCGGATTAAAATCTTAATCTGGGAAGAAAATTGACTGATGAAACTGCCGTAATGTACATGTTGGTCCAGAATACTTGCTGACCCGTCTGGGTCCATCGTCAGTGGAATAATGACAAACAGGTAAAGACCTGGAGTGAGATTTATAATTAATTATGGCGGGAAAATTAAAATATGAAACTATATTTATTAGGTATTATAAGCATTTAAGTATATTAGTACTAGTGTTAAAATTAATCTTGTTAATAGCAGGTTTTTTTTGTTTTAATGAGTAAAGCTTCTAGTATGTGTAGTTTTTGTGTATTAGTATTATGTTCTAAGATTTTAGTATTGTCTACGAGAAGTTTTCGGATTTGCGAGCGGGGACAGGAATGTTCATTAGTAAGGTGTTTAGCTATAGCACTATTATCGGATAGATGCATGGTCAACCTCCTGGACAGAGTCGTGGTGGTCGAGCCAATATATACATGTTTTCCTTGGTTGCCGGAGACACAGTATCCCAATGGACATTTAAACTCGTATATATATATACATATATATATATATATATATATATATATATATATATATATATATATATATATATATATATATATATGCTCTGAACTTTGAAATACAACTTCATTGAGCTGCTAAATTTGGAAAATTAGTGAACATCCGGATAAAACTGAAGCTCAATATACTGGATAGAGCATTAATAGCACTAGATAAAGTGAAAGAATAAAATAAGGTGCGACTCAAATTTTATTTGCATTCAATGTTCAAGCAAAGTCCTAGGACACTGCTTGAACATTGAATGCAAATAAAATTTGAGTCGCACCTTATTTTATTTAGTGCTATATATATATATATATATATATATATATATATATATATATATATATGATTAATTTTATTTACACAAACATGTACAAAATCTGCGACACTGGCATGTCGATGTTATCGATCAACATCTCATTAGGCAGAGTTAGAATCCGATCTTAACATTAAATCATATTTGAAAAGAATGAAATGGGGAAAAAAAAAGAAAAGAAATTTAAAATGTCAAAATTTGGGAAGGCACGTGGTTGAGACCGTTAAGAATCAAAATGTTAAAATCAAAATGTTAAAATCAAAATCAAAACACAAATATAAAATATAAAATAAAATGAAATAAAATAAAATAAAATAAAATAAAGTGAAAAGATTTATTTTAATTATTATTATTATCATATTTATTACCACTAATTATGTAAACTTAATTAAATTGCTAGTGAATTTGTTTGATTTATTAATTTATTAATGATAATTTGATAGGTTTAAAGGAAATAAAACAGTGTAAATACAGAATTAGTGACACAATGTGTTAACAACTACTGCCCCCTAACACACACACACACACACACACACACACACACGTCTGCACGCTCACACACATATATACTGCTACGGATTACAACTTGATTTGAGAATATGCGGTTTGCCCTGGGTGGAAAGAAAACTTTCGACGGTTTTTTGACACATTCTGTTGCATGTACATTCCCTTTCCACTGCTTCTGTGTGAATCAACAGACGATTTCATTTTTTCTATCTATCTACCTATCTATCTTTCTATTTACCTATCTATCTATCTTTTTATTCTACCCTTTTTATTATATCTCTCTCTTTTCACTTTATTTTATTTTATTTTATATTTTATATTTGGGTTTTGATTTTGATTTTAACATTTTGATTTTAACATTTTGATTCTTAACGGTCTCAACCACGTGACTTCCCAAATTTTAAAATTTTAAATTTCTTTTCTTCTCCTTTTTTCCCCCATTTCATTCTTTCCAAATATGATTTAATGTTAAGATCGGATTCTTACTCTGCCTGATGAGATCTCAGTTTATAATAACTGTTGATCGATAACATCGACATGCCAGTGTCGCAGATTTTGTACATGTCTGTGTAAATAAAAATAATCATATATAAAAGCTCTATTTGATATTGAGCACTTTTTATAAACCCGGTTTAAATGATTTGGATTACTACCCTGTGCATGTTTTACCTGGATTATTATTATTATATATATATATATATATATATATATATATATATATATATATATATATATATATATATATATATATCAGAAGAATATTCGTCTCAGGCGGGTATAAGTAATATAAATAGCATTAATTAGGATTTGTTCCATTTAATTATGTCGAAACAGAATTATATATTGAGCTCGTATGTGCTAGGATATGAATCATATAAAACGGAGAAGAGACTGGCTCTACTTTATATATTAGACGATATGGAGGCCATACAGTACAAGATTTCATTACAAATAACATTAATTTCTTTTAATAAATATAACTAAAATATAAACTTTCTGTTTCAAAGAATGATTCCCATTAAAATGAGTCATTAATTCTTTCTTTTTCTGCCCTTACACATTCCTCTTGAAAAAGTGGACAATAAAAATGTAATAAAAATTCTTTTTATAGGTTTGTATTCTTTGGTGACTAGCAAGTGAAATCACCTGAGTTAGATGAACTGGACTCTGACAGGTTTTTAATTAATAAAAGAATAACCAATTGAAATATTTTTCTCTTTATGAAGACAAAAGGCATTTTATCATAAGATTATTCTCTGACCAAAACTTGGAATAAAAAAATCTAATAAGCAAAGAATTCTATGATTCTATTCTTTGTAAAAAAAAATCTAAAACAAATAATTACTAAAGTATTGTATTGTACTATTTTGAATGTCAGATATGTCAGTGAGTTTCAACTAATTTTTATTTTCCCTTTTGGTATATGTTGGACATCATTGAAGGACATGGTCATGGAAGGTTGACGCGCAAAAAATATTAACATACATTAATAGAAGAATGTTTTAAGTTGGTGTACAAAATGTATGTATGTAGAAATGGTACATATAATATATTGTTTCATAGTGGTGAAATGTCTATGGGTAAAAATTATATATATATATATATATATATATATATATATATATATATATATATATATATAAAAGGATTATGGTGTTCACTCGCATGAGGGAAGGGGGGGCATATAAAAAAATGTCTAGCGAGGAGGATAAGTAAGTCTGGTTTATACTTCATTACTGGTTTTGAAATCGCAACAACTATACATTTATATAAATTCTAGCGATATTGCTACAACGATTAAAAAAAATAATACAATTTTGTGTCTATTGAATCCGAGAAAAAAGATTTATAAAAGACAAACACTTTCTCATTCATTTTGAGTGAGTGGTTGTGTGTGGGAGGTGACCCCAAAATAAACCATCATCATCATCATCATCATCATCATCATCATCATCATCATCATCATCATCATCATCGCTTTTGCTAAATGAGCCGCAGATGGTGAAATTAAAGTTTTAAAAAATTTTCATTTTATTACAATTCTTTTATTGCCAATGTTTTAACAGAAGTGAATGGACTTTTTCTTTAATGACTATTTGTATTTATTTGTTAATAGTACACACACATATTTATATAGGAAAGTTTGAATTATCTACTGGACACCATCCTCGAGTATCTTCGGTCTCTCTGTACAAGGGTTTGTCAGGACAACCTGACATGAGGATACTTCCACCTACAAGTAAACTCTGACCAAATATTCAAAATAACAGTGTTCAAGACCCAAATAAGATCTCTTCGACATGGCTATACATCGGCTCATGCGGGGAATGGTGCACCTTCTCCAAGTAATTTTACCTCAAGTAACATCAGTTAGCAGGATACTCCACCAGACTAGATGAATTATTGTCCTGGTATTCGGTAAGACCAAGAGACTGCAAGAAAGATATACTATAACATAGTTGACTGGTCAATTGGGGAGAGGAAAATTCATGTTCTTAACTTCTTTACTAACTCAACGTTTGATAGGTAAAGGAGAACTTTAATGGAATATTCGAATATCTATGTATCTCATATAGAGATCAAGTGTTAGCCCCAGGAAGGGGTCTCTTGATTTCTGAGAACTTCAACTGAAGTAAAATGAAACAAAAAATATATATATATGCATATATATTTATATGTATACTAGAAGAATACCCGTCTCAGGATGAGTAAAATTAATTCGCCAAACAGACCAATTTTGCAACACGTTTACGTCTAGCAGTTCCAAAATTCATAATGATCGGTTAATTAGTTTAGGAGTTATTTCTGTACATACAAATATGTAAGCATAAACATACATAACTATATATATATATATATATATATATATATATATATATATATATATATATATATACTAGAAGAATACCCGTCCCAGGACGGGTAAAATTAATTCCTTGAACAAAACAATTTTGCACAACTTTTATGTCTCCTTACGAAGATTAAAATCAAAATATAATGTTAAGATAACCGAAGTAGATAAGTAGTGGCATAAATGCTGTAAATCTAGAGATCAACTAGATGAATAAATGCAAAAGTGTTTTTCATTTATCACATGATACAACAGTCTTTTGAAATACTGTATATATAGTAGAGAGCAAAGACCCAAACACAACTATTTGTATGCCTAATTTGCGTAACTATTTTTTTAAACACTTTATAATAAACTAGAAGAATACTTGTCCTAGAACGGGTTAAATTAATTCCTTGAAGAGAAGTTTTGCACCACTTTCATGTCCCCCTTACGAAGATTAAAATCCAGATATAATGATAATAAACCTTATGTCTAGAATCATTATTCCAATTTTGATCAAAATCCATTACATGATTTTGATTCAAGAAAATGTCTAAGCTTCAGGGATTTTAAGAAGAAATTTAAATTCATGGAACTTGCTTAATTGGCGTTTAATGATAATGGATAAAATTCAATGCAAATCTGATATATTTGAATTTTCAAATGGGAGGTTGTGTCCATATAATGTCTCCAAAAATGCCCCAAGGAAACTAAAATTTGGGGAATTTTATTAATTGATGTCTAATACTTATTGTTAAAGTTTCACAAAAATCAGAGAATTTACACAAAGTGCGTCTGACACCTTTTACCCTCTTTGCATAAAACTTAATTAAACTAAATATAGGCCGCATTTGGACTCCTTATGCATAGCAGCTATGTTCGAAAATTCATAATGATCGGTTAATTAGTTCAGAAGTGAATCATGTACATGAAAATATATAAACATGTACACATACTTAACTTTAGATAGAGATTTTATATTGTCGCAACCTACAAGAGAAATGGACAATTCAGAATGAAATATTGATTTTGCAGGAATGAACGCATCGATGACAAACTTCAAGAAATAGACCCTATAGAAAGAAAGAAAGAAAGAAAGAAAGGAGATATTTATATAAATAAATATCTATATAATAATACGCTAAGGCATTTTATGTTCGTACATAAGTTATCACCTTTCACACACATTAAAAAATGAGATCATCTGATCAGCAAAGATGGTGGTTGGTGATAAATCTAGTGTTAGCAAGGTTCGCAATTCCGACTTTACACATTTTAAAATGAATTGTTTCAAAATCAAATTATGTCATAAATACATTTTAAAAAATTACATTCGTTTTATTGATTCAAAGAATATTTGGCTGACAATTATTTATTTATTTGTATTTTGACTTTGTTCATAGCAAGTGTAAAAAGACAAAGACTAAACAACATTTATGCAAATTTAAATTTTAACGAAAAAATTTGCATAAAGCTAAATTAAATCATATATAGCCCACATTTGGTCTCGTTATGCCTAGCAGCTGTGTTCCAAAATTCATAATGATCGGTTAATTAGTTTAGAAGTGAACATATACACATACCTAACCTTATAAAGATAGAGATAATAAGGGATAACCCCCCACCCACCCACCAAATGTCATCGATTAAATTCTTATAAAATTCACAATCCTTTCTACAATTCAACCATACAAATAAAATTCAGTCTATACTTGACTTGTCTATGGAATTCCATGGGTGGTATTTTTAGGGTCACCCTGTAGCAGCATTTTCAAACCGTTTAAAAGTTTTGTTTTAAATCTGTTTATTATAAAATAATTGTTTTGTTTTTTTCTTCTTAATTTAACATTATTTATTATCAAAATAATAACAAATAAACAAAAAAGTAAATATATTTTTTTAAATTCTGATTTGAAGAAAATGATAAATTGTTTGTTTATGTTTGCAAGATTTGTTTTGAAAAATTAATTTTTCATCATCAGATTGAGAGTGCCATATGGATATACAAGGTGGTTCAAAAAGATGTATCCATTTTATTATCACCATTATTTCTATGAAAATTAACCCAGGACATGGATACTGTGATTTATCACCAGGATGGGGCAACACCGCATTGCTCCAATGCTTCACTTGAATACCTCCATCGCTACTTCCCTGAAGACAGACTCATCTCTCGTCGTACAGACATGTATATTTTGTAGGTCTGAAGATTGTACAGATGAATGGTGATTCATCTGCACAATCTTCAGACCTATCTCCTTTAGATAATTTTCTGTGGGAATACCTAAACGACGGGGTCTATGCTAACAATCCCCAAACTATTGCTGCACTCAAGAATAACATTCGAACAGAGATTAAGAGGTCAGACATCCCAATTAGCCCCACTCCCATCTAGAGACCGACCTGCTTAGCAGAGGGTTGGGAGAGCCCCACTAACCTACATTTCTTTCTTTCTTTTTTGAATATTTGTAAATGTTGTCCCACTCCTCACGATGAATTTTTTGTAAATAAAATCCTTTTAAAACAAATTGGGGATCATCTAAGTAAGATCAAGCCATAGAGGGAATGTGGTATTTTGGTGAGAGTGTCTAGCATAGGGTAAGCCTGAAAGTTTTTTGACAAAATTGGATGACCATCGACCTCCCTCACAAAACGATTCGGGCTTTATGCCTAAGGCAAAGGATGAACTTTATGAGTATTGTTTTTGTTAAAAGAAACCCTGTTGTGAATGTATATTTTTGCTTAAATAAAATAACATGTTGGTCAGGGTCATTACAAACTTGAATGTACGAGTAACCACAGTGATTCAGCACCAAGAAGTTTGGATCGAATACATTATAAACTATGGAGCTGCACTCGCAAAATGGTGGCATACGGGGAGAAGGGGGGCGTATGTCATACAAAATATACATGTCTGCAAGACAAGTCTATGAAAAAAAAAAATTGGAAAGTTTTCCTTTCAATAATAAATACTACTTTATCACAAATGGTTACATTTTCTTTTTTCCGTATGAAAAGAATTGAATATAAAATTGAAAAACTTACCGAATGTTATTAATGTGATTGCCTCTTTGGTTTTAGATTGTGTAAAGTCGAAGTCTTTCGCTAAAATGGAACTCCTCAACTAGAGACACTCGTTTGTGTATGCAGACGAACGTCAGGATTTTAAGTAATTAATCTGCAGGCGTATATGAATATACATTATATATATTCAGAATAGTTCATAATCATATCTAAATAAAAACAAAAACGTGGTGTATGTCTGTCCAATTAGGTAGGAGGTTGTAAGCAAATTATTTCTCATTGTAATTAATTAAAAGTTTATCAATAAAACCGTCATAAATTTGTTTGTATGCGAATAATAAAAATAATTTACTCATTAATCTATTACAGCAAAGTGTATATTCACATATTTTATATTTCCAAATCCGTTCAGTGTGGGCGGAGCTCATTAGGATCAGCCAATCATTTCAAATATTTCATTTAGCTTGTTAAAAGATTAGCATACTAACAAATTGTGTGTAGATCATTTAGAACAATTCATCATCAACAACAACAGTAAATATAAAAAATAAAATAAAAACTTTTAAAATCATTGTGAACATTCTTCGTTTTGTTTTTATGTATTCTGCTTTTGTTTCATAGAAAATTTGACATAAAAGAAAATAATGGGTTTATCAAACTGAAACAGCAAAACCACTTGACTAACACAACACAGTGAACAGATTAAATCAATTCCCGTAAATTTCTGTGCAGAACTGTATTATTTGTAGGTCTAGTCTCAGTGCCCCACGGGGATATTGTATAGAAGCCTATTTTAGCATGGACTGTAAGACAAACCCCCTATAATATTCTGTAACAAAACGGACGTCAAACGAAAGGAAAACAAATCCCTTCTATAAATAACAATCAAGTATTTATTTGAGTCACCTACACCGTTGGGTGTAGGTTGCCGGAAGTTAAGACGGCGTAGAAAAGGAATTAAAGTACAAAAGTTCTGTAAAAAGACGGAAGTCAAACGAAACGAAAACAAATCCCTTTTTATAAACAACAACGATATATTTATTTGAGTGACCCATTCGTCTAGTCTAGTCATAGAGATATCGAAACCGGACACAATCCTCTACCTGTATAAAAGCCAAATACGTCCTAAGATGGAGTACTGTTGCCACATCTGGGGAGGTGCTGTTCAGAGCATCCTATCCTGCCTTGACAGAGTACAACACTGACTTCGAAATATAGTGGGTGATATCCTCTTCTCCTCCCTAATACCTCTGTCTCACAGAAGAGACGTTGCTAGTCTTTCTCTACTCAATCCTTATTTTCATAGCAAGTGCTCAGCTGAGCTTCAATCTATGATCCCTCCCCTCTGTAAAACATTTACAACAAAAACTCATCTAGCTACATCCACTGTCAGTAATTTCCCGGTTGACTACAACATTGTCGTTTTAAAGTCCAATGTAAACAAATTCTTGTTAGGCCGTCCTCTTAAATAATTAAATTCTGCCAAATTTCAACCATCATTACACATCATCACTGTGTTGTCTCACCGTCCTCCTCACACTCAATAACCTTTATCCTCGAGTGACCTTTGAGCCTTGATAAGTGGTGACTCTTTAGTAAAATTAAAAATAAATAAAAAACGTTAATTCTTTTTATTAACGTTTCCATTCTTATTTTTTAATTTCTATAATGTACAAATTTTAATAAAATAAAGTGTCGATTTTCCTTTTTATGAATGCCAAGCGTGAACACAGACTATGAGAATGTTGTAACCCCTTTGAACAAAATTAAATATACTTATTTAAATACTCTGAGTAATGTAATTTGGGAGGTGACGGTGGTTAAGTGGATAACGACACGGACTGAAGTGTTCCAAGTTCGAATCCAGTCGGTTCCACAGCACCACTTTCACTTAGGGATGTTGGCCAACCTTCTCGTGGTCCTTCCCGTAAGTACCCGATGTCTTTTCAGAAAGATATATACTTATAGATTGCATATAAAACGGTGAAAATATATGTTCCATCATCTGATTCACACGAAAGAAGAAGTATGCATGATTTGCAGATTTTAGACTCTTCACATGCTCAGGCAGTTTCTTCCAATAATGTTGATGGTACTTGAACTTAACGACTCATAAGTAAAAAAAAAAACATTCGCTCCTTTATTTTATTCCTTGATCCCTTACCCGCCTCACTGTACTCCCATTATCCCATCTTTGGGGAGGTGACGGTGGTTAAGTAGATAACGACACGGACTGAAGACCTGAGTGTTCCAAGTTCGAATCCAGTCGGTTCCACATTACCACTTTCACTTAAGGATGTTGGCAACCTTTTCATGGTCCTTCAGGTAAGTACCCGATGTCTTTCCAGAAAGATTTCTAACTAGAAAAACATCGGGGAAACTAATGTCAAAACCAGAATCATCTGATTTACACGAAAGAAGAAGTAATGTAATTTCAGAATGTATATGATTATGAGAATGTATCGGCATTTTCAAGTTATAAATAAAATAAAGTTGTACCCCTTTAGAACAAAATTGCATATAAAAGGGTGGAAATATATGTTCCATCTAAATGAATACAGCTTCAAGGTGAACTAATTTGCATATTGGTTTTGAGAAAGGACATTTTATTAATTAACTGTTATTTGTTTGTGTTTTTTTAATTCGATGATTATTTTGATTTTAATATAACAAATAGTTCAGTTTCACAATATTGTTTTATTTCCTGGAGAAATATTTAGTACTTGTATTCAAATGTTCTTTTATTTAGAAGGACCAACTTGATTTTCAGCAAGTTGCGATCTATTTCTAAATTGCAAGTGAAAAGGCAAATTGATTTCTTCTTTCTTTTCCTTTCTTTACGGCCACATTTAAAAGATACATAAATTTCTATCAAAATAACCCAAATATTAATGTTTATCTATCTATATGAATAAATGAGAAAGATTTTATTTCATGTTTACAACAAAGTTATGGATAAATTGTTTATTATTTTAAATGGTTGTTTGTTAGTGCACGAAACGATTGTAATGTTACACTGAATTGTTTTAAAATTGATAAAGACTAGGTCATTGGAATTTAGCGTACTATTGTTTATTTATATATGCTCTGTTGTTAAATGTTAACATTCATCGAGCTTGAATGGTTTTGATCAATTTAAAAAAATATATACTCAAATATATTTCTTTCATATACTATATATATACCTAAATGAATAAATGCGAAAGTCTTTTTCATTTATCACTCCTATATTATCAGCAAAACGCGTTACTGTTATTTAAGTCAATAATACAACATAATATTTTGAAATACTGTATATATAGTACAGATGAACGATTTAAAGACAGTTCTTTGAATGCTTGATTTGCATAATAATTTTTTAAACAGTTCATGATAAATTAATGTTTGGTGTTATTAATTCGAAATTTGATTGTGCTATTTTTTCTATATACATGCAATAGATTTTTCGATATTAACACGAATTACTTAAAGTGATTTAATAAAAAAAATGAATAAATTAGTAAAAACGTTTTTTACACTAACAGCGTTCACTAGAATTCTAACCGACAGGCATAAGCGAAAAGAGAAAAGGGTGGCTTGCTAACTGGGTGGATAACCGGCTGTCTTGCTCGCATTTGCTTCTTTTCTCTCTTTCTCTCTCTCTCTCCAACCCCTCCTTTTTCTCCTGTTTAATGTTTATCTATTCATATGAATAAATGCGAAAGTTATAGTCTTGCGTTTGCAAGAAATTTATGAATGAAATGTTTATTTAAATTTTTTTGTCTCAAGTATTTCAAGTAACAAACTTTGTAAAGTGATGGTGGGCTGGCAAGGCCAGCTAGTATATATATATATAATAAAGTAAAGTCGATTTTCCCCTATCTCATCGGACATTATAGGTTTAGAACCCAAACCTTCATATGCTAATCTGTTCCTACAGCCACCTAGGCCAAGTAATCATGTGTGTTTCCAGAAAATATGCATTTATTTCGTTTCCTTTTCAAAAATTATTGCATTTTCTCTGAGTAAGCTGTTTCTCCAAACTAAGACTTCCAAAACGAAGGTTGCGGCCATTTTCACTCGCATCATAATATCACCACCTCCTCCTCCTCCTCCTCCTCCTCCCTTCAGTATCACTTGGGACAGATTGTTTATGACATAATAATGCCATTAACACCGTTTGTGTTTCATGTTTTCATGCTACTCTTTTTCTGTTACCTACTATAACATTTAAATCAAAATAATGACTACTCCCTCTTTCTTCCACATTCCAGAATACTAACATACTCACTTCATTATTAATACTCATACATATTGATTTCTTTCTTTTTAGTTCAATTCGCATTTTCAACATCATACGATTTATGTAACAACCAAATAATAACATTACCGGTGCACTCCAAAGAAATTGAGCCAATTCAGATTATTTATTTAGAATTCGGGATTTATTCCAGAATAGGAGATTACGCTTATTTCCCAATTCTTCACATTCACCTTCCTGAAATAAAAACAAATGTCCTCTAAGACTGTAGACGTTTGTTTTTGATAAGCTGTTCGTTTATTTTTTTGTTACTTTTGTTACTGTTATTTATAATTTTATTATTGTTATTTATATTGTTGTTGTTGTTCTTCTTCTTCTTATTATTATTATTATTATTATTATCATTATTATCATTATTATTACTATTATTATTATTAGTTTACAAGTGGTCTCCAATTGCATGCCTATCCTGCTCAGGTGAGATGATTTGAACGACGTTAATTTTTGCAGATTTTTGCAAGGAGGTGTTGCCGTCATCCCACATACAGTGGCTGATATTACCAAATGGTCATCCATCTGGTACTGACCAAGCCCTACTCTGCTTAACTTAAGTGATCCAATGAGAACAGTTGTGTCAACGTTATTATGCCGTATTTCCGAACTATCTTCCCCCATGTAACTCTTTCCACTACACAAAAATTCTTGATCCAAATTCACTCAATCCAAACGTTACTCACCACATGTTACGGTGAATAAACCCAAAAATTATTAAACATTTCCTCCACTAGCTGCAGAATACGCACTAACATGGCTGAGTGTCCTTCAAGCCTTACGATCTTTGGTCACGGTGTTTGCTTGGTTTATGTTCATGTTCGTCAATTCACAAACGTTGTCTATCCATCTTTTCTTTTGTCTACCTTTCGACCGAATTTCTTGTATTATGCCTTCAACACGTATTTTGCATAGCCCGCCACTGGGACGCTTAACGCGACCAAACAATCTCAAGACTTTACATTTGATGACAGAGGATATTGATGGGATGCCAGTGAGTTTGTGCTATCCCTCCTCGGTCTTCTAATCCTCCTTGACCCTCTGCAAATATTTTGTGTGATGTCAGCCTAAAAGTAATGAAGCACATGATGTGGTTTTGGAAATGTTCTATTTTCTAGCGTAATTTTACAGTCCAGTTGGCTGACACATTCAAGTCCGTACAACACGACAAGAAGGACGTATGCGTTATAAGGTTTATTTAAATACATCTCAAAGTTTCTGGATAAAAAAGTTTGATGAGCAATTGCAAGTGCATAGAATCTAATGCAAAAAAAAAAATGAATCTCAGATCCAACAGAAATAGATTATGAAATT
>OY744522.1:115331068-115393568 GCA_963556195.1 Sepiola atlantica
AACCTAGGAAAACAATAAATGCAGACTGTGTAGACAAAGAGACGAAACAGTAAATCATATAATCAGTGAATGTAGCAAACTTGCCCAAAAAGAATACAAGAACAAACATGACTGTGTGGGGAAAGCAGCACCCCAAGAACTGTGCAAACAATTGAATTACGAATACACAGGCAAATGGTACACACATAAACCAGAAATAGTACTGGAAAACGAAAAACACAAAATCCTCTGGGATATGGTGGTGCAAACAGATAAACTCATACAAGCAATGAGAACAGGTTTTATAATAATCAACAAGAAGGAAAAATCTTGTAAAATCGTAGACTTTGCCGTTCCAGAAGACTGCAGAGTGAAGATCAAAGAAACGGAGAAACAAAGCAAATAAACAGAACTAGCCAGAGAACTGAAAGGAATATGGAGCATGAAGAAAGTCAGTATAATACCAATAATCGAAGGAACACTAGGGACAATCCTCAAAAACCTGGAAAAAGACTGGGAGAAATTGGAATCAAAGGGATCATTGAAACTACAAAGGACAGCAATGATCAAAACAGCTGCAATCTTAAGGAAAATCCTCGAATGCGGAAACCAATCTGCATAAGCTACGGAGAGTCACATGGAATCCACAACAGGAAGTAAACAAAACCACAAAAAGAACACCACACCACAAACCAAGGAACAGAAAATGCAAAAAAACATCACTTTATGAGCTCCCCCCCCCCCAATAGATTACACCAGCCTAAGCTGACACCACACAAAAATGAACCAATGAACAGAAATTGCGAGAAATACCATAAACTCTCCTCCCCCTCTCTCCTTCCCCGCTTCCCCCCACCTTCCCCTTCTCTCCCCCCCCCCAATTTTTTTTTTAAATGGTGCCAGCTTGGGCTAACACCACACAATATATTTGCAGAGGGTCAAGGAGGATGAAAAGATTGAGGAGGGATAGCACAAACCAGACCGCCACTGGAAGTGTGGAGAGTGCTGGGACCTTGGTGAGGCTTATTGCGACCCAAATCCAAGGGAAGACCAATGGTTCTTACCAGCGAGAAATCAATGGTAAACGGCCGTTGCAATATTGCAAGGTTATTTTTGGTGGCTATCGAAAAGAGGTGGAGAATACTAAACATCTGGGGAGACTTGTTGTCACTCAGACTCCAGGGAATACCACCGGTTGTTGTCGGTGAGCAATCACTGATGATGACCTGTATGAGAACTTCTAGTGAGTACATAATAATAATAAAAGAGAAGAAAAGGGAAGACTGACACTATTTAATGGACAGCAATGATACAAACAGCTCAAATTTTAAGGAAAATCCTTTACTGCGGAAACCAACCCACATAAACTGCAAATGTTAACCGGTCAAATGGAAGCTAAACAAAAACATAGAAAGAACACCACCACATGAATCCAAGGAAAATGAAACCGCAAGAAATTTCATAAACTGCCCCCCCCCCTCCAAAATGATGGCACCAGCCTCGGATGATACTACACAAAATAATCATGAAGGGTCATGGAAGATAGAAAGACCGAGGAGAGAGAGCACTAACCAGAACTCCGATGGAAAAAGGCAGAAAGTACTGGGACATTGGAGAGGCTTATTGCCATCCAAATCCCAGAGAAGGCCAATGGTCATTGCCAATGAGAAATCGATGGTAAGCGTCTGTTGTGATAATGCAAATTTATTTTCAGTAGTTATCGAAAGAGGTGGAGAGCACTAGAAATCTGGGGAGACTTGTTATCACTCAGACTCCAGGGAACACCACTGGTGATTATCAGTGAGCAATCACTGATGACGACCTGTGTGAAAACTCCTAGTGAGTAATAATAATAATAATAATAATAATAATAATAATAATAATAATAATAATAATAATAATAATAATAATAGAAAGAGAAAAACGATTTGGTTTAATTATCCATATAGTGTACATATTAAGACGAATATACCTAAGGAATTTAATAAAATAATTGATAATAACTTTAAAGGCCATAAAACATTAGGCAAAATACTAAATAAAAATAAAATAAAAGTATCATATACAACTATGAGAAATGTAAAAAGTACTATAATTTCATCGAACAAATCTAAATTTAATAAGTTAAATAATACTATAAATTACTCAAAATCAAAGAAGAAATAACAAGAATGTAACTGTAGGAAAAATGTAAACTGCCCACTAATACTTGACATCAGGTATAACTGTAATGTTATGTAAATAAATAAATCATATATGTATATATATATATATATATATATATATATATATATATTTATAAACCCGGTTTCAATTTCCTTCGGATTCATACCCCCTGGATATTTGTAACAAGTTAATTATATATATATATATATATATATATATATATATATATATATATATATATATATATATATAGGGGCGACAGCCAGACCATTTAAACTTAGATATAACAACCATATAGCATCTATTAAGAAAGCATGCAGAGTAGGTATTGACGAATCATAAACTTCTCTAACTGCATATATTGAAGAACGTAATGATTCAATATTGAATACACCATGGAATGATCCATATTAACTAAAGCTAGTGAATACTCCCCAAATAAACGTAGGAGATGTAACTTATGTCTAACTGAGTCAGTGAGAATTCTTACTAATAAGGGAAACATCATAAATAATAAAACTAAAATTATAGGATGCTGTTTTTATGAAGGTAATATAAATATAATAGATATAACAATAAAAGTATAGATAAATTAAAACAATATATATATATATATATATATATATATATATATATATATATATATATATATATATATATATAAGTTATTTCTATCCCAAAATTAAAAAATTACATAATTTTAAATAAACAAATTTTAAACTAATAAAACATTAGAAAAGCTTTGTATTTTATTAAGCCATGTAAAATACGCTTGCCTATATTATAAATATTAATTAGTTCAATAATAATGATAATTTATGATGATAATAATAGCTATTAATTACAATATAAAAGAGTATATGATATGTAGATAGTACTTATAACATTTTAGACTTTAATTGAAAAATATAATAATAATAATAATAATAATAATAATAATAATAATAATAATAATAATAATAATAACAATTACATTAATAGTTAATAATAATAGTAATAATTGTATTATTTCTAGATACCTCTTGTTAGCAAGTTAGCAGCATTGTCCTTAAATAGAACTATCTCACTTTTTATTTTTTTATTTTTCTTCTCTTTCTGTTTTTGCTGGAGATGGGGCATCCTACCGGATGCCAGACATTCACCAGCTATTTTAGACACTCCAGCCTAGAGATCGTTTTAAGATTCTAACCGTCCCTTTTAATGCAGTTGTTTGTATTTCTCTTGCAGTCGGTTCACCGGGTATACTCGTCAGATTTGTGTGCTGCCAAATTGTTCCACTCCCATAATTTTGACACAAAAGCCACTAATATCCCTAGCCATCTATGTTCAGGTGTATAGCTACATAACCTCAGCGTGTTAGATCTGTGTGCTTCATCACTCCCCTGCCAAGTAGAACATTTTTCAAGAGGCTCAGTTGAGGCTGAAGTGTTCTTGCACATGGAAGGATTTCAACACCGCATCCACTTTTCAGTAACTTGACAGTTTCACACTAATGGTTAACAGAGGCTGAGACACTGCTGAGTCACTGCAAATACCTTGGGTTTGCTGTCAGAGTTTCCCACTTCCAGAAAGATGATTTGAATGAGAACTTAGGGGTCTTTCACTTCTGATGGGCTATCTGCATGTCTGGAAACCAACCCAGCTATTTCACCCCCACCTACAATATTTTATCTGTAGATGAAATTCTAGTAGGTACTAATACTCCAAATCAGAGTTGTTTAGGAAGTAATAAAAATCAAGAGATGATTCCACCACACTCCAGAACTGTGTTTTGCCACTAGATGTATTTTAATGTCATACGCAGTACATTCTTGATACATTATTACTGACTTGTGCACGCAAAGTATTCTTTGATGATCATCTGAACATCTGGAGCATGTGGTGCAATAGAGGGAAAAGTGGCTTGCTACATTTAACACCTTTAAAACCAAGCGTTCACCACCGACACCCGGATCCTTCTTTTGTCTCAGTCGAAATTAATGGCTCTCTCCTTGGGGAAGCTCCTTGCTTTGATATGCTCCTAGGACGAACTTTCACTCCAGATCTAAAATGAAAGACTTATATCAATCTGTTGCTAAGGTCGCTTGAAAAATGATGTCGGTTTGTTTTGAACTCTGTCAAGGCAACAAAGAGTGCTCTAAAACGGCACCTCCCCGGATGTGGCAGCAGTACTCCCTCTTAGGACGTATCTGACTCTTATATAGGTACAAGATCGCATCTCATGTTTTTTTATACTAATGAGTCAGCACTTATCAAGGCTAAACCCACTCGAGGATAAGGCTTAATGAAATAAATAGATGATGAATATTATGAGAGGGTTCAAAACAATGGATGGAATGAATAAACAGTGATGACTAATGAGAACGGTTTATGACAAGTTTTTATTGACATTAGATTTTAAGACGACCATGATGTAGCCCACCAAGGAAACAATTTTGTGGCAATGTGTTCCACAGAAAAGACGTTCTTGGAATGACCTTTGTTTATGGAAATTCTGTTTGATGTTAGACACACAGAGACAGAAATGAAAGTTCTTTGCAGTTGTGGTAAAAAGACAAATGTTTGCTGTGAATGTTTTACAAGGATGAACCATAGATTGGAGCTCAGTCGAGCACTGTCCATGGAAATAACGATAGAATAGGGAAAGACCAACAACGTCTCTTTTGTGAAAAAAGGGCTCTAGAGAAAAAAAGGGATCACTCGCCACTAGATTGCGAAGTTGATTTTCAACCCTATTAACGCAAAAAAAGTGCTTTGAGCGGCATCTCTCCAGATGTGGTAACGGTACTCTATTTGAGGACGTATCTGACTCATGTATAGGTAGAGAATGGCATTAGCAGTCAGGTATTTTCTGGAATATGTAGAATGATCCAACCGTTTTTCCAGCAATTTAGCAACAGATTGGATATAAGTCTTCCATTTTAGATTTGAAGTGAAAATCAGCGCAAGGAGCTTATCAAAAAAAAGGCCTTCCAAAAGGAGAGAGCCATAAATTTCAACTGGAGCAAATCAAAGATCTCGACATTAGTGGTGATAGGAGAAAAGCTTGGTTTTAAAGTTGTTAAAAGTAACAATCCCAATTTTTCCCCATTGGGACAGGTGCTCAAGATCAAGAGAGAATCAGCAAGATCTTAATCACCAATGCCCTTCGAAGTGTAGCCATAGACAGTTGTGTCATTTGCATAGATGTTAACAAATGATCTTAGAACATGATTTGGAAGATCATTAACTAAAATCAGGAAGAGAGTTGGGCTCAGAATAGATTCTTGGGTACACTGGCATTGATATAAAATAGATATTATAAAAAATGAATTAACACTGTGAAATTAGTTTGCAATTAATAAGTAAAAAATATACAATACTTATAAATCATGGAGTTGCTCATGATATTGTTGATGAACAAATAAATCATAAATTGAACAATCTATCACCAATGGAGATTTGGTGTCTGTCTGTCTGAAGCCGAAACTGTAATATTACTATCTTTTAATGCTCAATTCAGTTTACTATACTATTCACAAGACAGAAAAGGGCAATTTTATCCATAGTTGGGAAAGCCCTAAGTGCATTATTCAGAAAAGTGTCGGAGAGCAACGTGGAATAGCTACGAAAAGGATTGAGGGATGTTGCAGAGAACCAGAAGGCACTGACTCATGTAATCGACAAGAGCGTGTCACAAGATTCAAAGTAGCCCGGAATAGGGAATGCCTGAATTGGTTAGTTTCTCAAATGTATGCCTTCCGAAGAGAGATGCGAAACATCACCCAGATTACGAGTGCACGAACTGAATGCGTTCAGTCATTAATATTTTCAATTGCTGGTACTGGTCAGGCAGGTACGCTAAACGGGACAGACTTTGGCAATACTGATGGCTCATGTGCGGGCACAATTGAATATGCTGTCGTTGTGACACTTGTCTCTAAGCATAGTAACTTTCGAATTACTGCAGGAAGTCCTGCTCAAAATACAGACCGAATTATCCCACCACTTGAGATTTCCTGTGGAGTTATAATGCTTTGCGATGAGAAACGTTGCTAAAACTATATAAAATGTTAGTATTGCCATCTGTTCCTCCATCGGACCGGGTCAGCAAATTTGAGATTCATCAGGTTATAAATCTGTTCATCTCCTATCCCAGAACCGATCAAAGTGTGAACCCCACACGTGTGCATGGTGGTCTTGGTCAACCGCACAGGCGTGACACTCTGGTCACGGTGCCAGATTGTGACTCCCACTCATGCCGATCGTCGTAGTGGCAATAAAAAAAATATATAGATCGAAATTCTTCTAGGCCGAGATGGCGACAATGATGATGATGATGTCGCCGATCTTGTCGTCTCGTCCAACTCTCACGTTGAAACTGTTTATATCAGCGAGCGATCACTGGGCGAACAGCAACCGGTTGGCAGAACAAAAGGAAAAGAACAATGTTCAACAACTCCGTCGGGTTGTTTTGTATAGAAGAGTAATTATTAATAAAATAAAAGAATTGATTTTACATTGGATTAATGTCTACCGTATTCATAAATGTCCTTAGCAAAAGGTTGTGTTTTCTCTAAGTTATTTCATTGGTTCTCTGTGTGCACGAATTCTTTACACAAGTAGTTGTTTAGTCACAAATTAACTGCCGAAGGCGACAGTGGGGATTTCGTCCGGTTTTCTTTTCTTCGACGCATGCCATTATGGCGCGCGCCGGATGAACATCCAACTCTGTCTTCCGACAATCCAACACTGACTGGCCCTCTCGTCGTCTCTACTCTTCTGCTCGTGCGTGAAAAACGCACATTCTTTTATTGAAGATGTCTATCGTCGTACACCCCCTTCTCTGCCATCTTTCTTCCTACGTGTCTTCCTCTCTCAAGGAGGGTGGGGACACACGCCTCACTCCCCCCGTCCCTAAAATAAATGGAATTTTCTTTCTAGCCTGGCGTTATCGCCAAAACAAACGCTTTCTCATTCTGTCACACAGCTGGAGATGATCTGTGACCGAGTTCATGATTAACGATGACAGGCCCAATTAAATATCTGCCAAGTCAAAACAGCCCTCACAAAATCGTGAATCCAAAACATATCATTCACCCAGACAATAATATCGCCATATTTATTTTTCGGAATTAAATCTACAATCATGGAATTTCATAATCTTTACTTCTTTCCATCTGGCAACTGTTTCCTTGCCTCTGGTGATAATCGGTTCCGACCAAAAAAATAACTCTACGAGACTAACTGGTGCCTCGTTCCTGTCGTTTGAATAAGTTCGTTTCTACGTCAAATATATACTAGTTTTATATCTCACCTCGTCTCGATGCAGGGCATAGCATCACCACCAAGATGCATACTAACGTGTCAACAGGGTACCCGATCCTCATGGGGCCCCAGATACTTTGTCACAAAAAGTTGGAAACGATAGCAAACTATAAGATTGACACAGAGTTTGTGACCTTGAATTTGGCCAGAAGAGAAATTATGCCCCTGACAAGAGAGAAAACGAATAAGTGCAAGACAGCCATGCTGGGGATCTGCGTGTCGGTGAGTCCGATTTATGTAGCAGCGAGCCACAAACTATCTGTGCTCAAACTATTCAGATATGATAAAGAAGGAATAAGGCAGAATTGTCAGGTGAAAGTCCTGAGAAGGGAAGTCCACCAATCTGATAATGGTGGTGTCCTATTGTCAGTGGTGGAGTTATCCATGGGTTGTGCAGCCTTTGGGGGCACGATTTCTCTCCCCCTCTTAGTATCAGATTGACGAGATGTTTGAGAGCAGGGAGCCCTTACTCCAATTAGTAGAAACAAACTCGAGCGTTATGGGAACCAATAGATTAGGGATTTCCCCGGTTAACTTTAGATAAGATGCCATAGTTCCTCCAACCGATCGAGAAAATTAACCTTAAGCAGTTAAGGGCTAGGCTTATCCTGATAGGAGAAGCGAATTCTGGTTGAAAAAGCAAGGTAGACGTTAGGATAGTCTGATTGGTGATTTCAGTAGTAATAGTTGTAGTAGTTAAAATTCCTATAGTGCAGAGGACTGAGAAAGTGCGAGTAGGTATTAACTAGACCTAAGACAGTGATGGGTGGATGCCTAGATGAAGGGGAAATTACATTTGATAATGCTTGCCTTGGTGAGTCCAGTATGCATGAACTTAGGATTTTACCTGGGAAATCGTCAGAACCTATGACTGAGAGCAAGGTGGGGCCACCTAGAAAGGAGAAGCTTAAAGTGGTCACAACAAAACCTATGGTCATGACTCGACTAACCAAAGAAATGAACTGTGAACACGAAAAAGTTGAGAGGATGGTAGATGTAATTTGTAAGGGTGTTGAGAGCCCACCTTGATAGAGAAAAGAACAATTATTACATGCCTCGTCGTTGAATTGTTTTTACTACCATCCCTCTGAAAAAAAAAGAAGGAGACACTATAATGTTGAACTTGAAAGACTGACGATATTTCTTTTGGATTGGAACTTTTCCCTTTTATTGATTTTAACCATTTCATTTTCTTTTCCTTTCAGGGGTTATGAACTGAGGATTTTTGGTTACAAATTACGACTAATTGACAAAAAATGTACGAAGTGGACAGCGTGAGAAAAAAAAAGCCCTACAGAATTTAGAGACTACAAGTATTAGTAGAAGATTGAAATTGTAATTTCACAAAAAGAACGAATTGTTTATTTTGACAATATTAGATCTGCGATGTGTCGAGATGGGTCATGAGGTTGACATGGTCAAGTCAATTGTTTTGACAGACGAGCACGTTGATAGTTAAGAATTGACAGCTAGCCAACACCTACAATTTGTAAAAGCTAAAACATATTCTAGTGACAGCAGTTGGAACATACGCCCTAGTCACGTGAGAGGAAGATACATCCAACTCTGATAGAGAGAGAGAGAGAGAGAGAGAGAGAGAGAGAGAGAGAGAGAAAGAGGTGAATAAAATAGAATAGAACCAATGAGAAAGTACCACATATGAAAGATGTTTTTCGGGCGGGCAATGCCAATGATCTCTTCTTTAATATATAAATGAAAGAAAATCATTCTTTTGAGAGAGAACAGAGAAGACCAGAGTGGGAAGGACAGAGATTGTGGCAGACCAGGAAATTTTGTTGTAGACTGCCCTGTCCTGAAAAAAATTGCTTAAGATTAATTCTATTAGCATGATGAGAAATAATAGAAAGTGCTAGTCCAAAATCGAGATATTATCCCTGTATATTCAACGAATATTATTGTGCTTGTAAAACCGGCTTCTTCTGTTTTTCGATAATATATTCTTATTCCTGTGATCTTTTTCCTTTCCTTGCTGTGTTCCATGCATTTTATATTCCAGTCGACACTGATCTTCTGCAACAGATGCAAAATCCTGGTTATGGATCAAACAAACACAAACTGGCAAAACCAGAACCAATCAACTAAGACACTTTGGCTATCTTTAGTCTTTGTCGGAAGAGCAGAAACCATTTGTCAACTTTGGCGCCCCATGAACCAGACCAAAATCAGAGGCGGCACATCAACCGCAACCGTGCGTGAGAACAAGTAACCTACCAGTGCGGTCGATCAGGTCTTGTCCATCGGATATCACAGCTTGTAATAGAGACCGCGACGAAGATGAGTGTTCGTCATAAATGGTACCTGTAGAAGCCACACACACATGTGAAGGGAGAAGAGGAAAAGCTTATAGTATCACTCGTACTGAAGATTGAACCTCCAAAAGACTGCCTTTTGAACTGATTATACTTAACACTTTATCCGTTACACCACGGATCCTTGTGGACAATTCTAGTATCAATTTGAGGAGCATTAAACCTACTCTTGTTTTTTTTTAGATACTTTTGAGACATGTAATTTATTTTAAGGGTTACACATGGGTAAAAAGGTTGAGAAACGCTCGTCTCTAGTAGAGTGGCATGCAAAGGCCTGGTGTTGGCCGGAGCCAATTCCTTGATTGTATGCTCCTAAGACTCAAGTATAAGTGTTAGTACTGAGAAATATTATAAGAGAGATAGTTTGAATATGATTGGATGCCTCCCCCCCCACCACCACCACCACCAATTTGAATGCTTGGGGTCACCGCCCAGTCGCCTCTGCATGCCACTACTCTGGTATGATATGAGAAAAAAAGCTGAAGAAAGGGAGTCCGACGGTGGCTTTGGTTGAGGTATGATTCTGTTCAGTCCGAGGAGGTCCGTCCACCCCAGGCTTTACTTTCTCTCTAAGAAGAGGTTAGTTTATTGCTAATCGCCTGAGGCAACCCTATTAAGGAATGCCGACGGGCTGCTTAGGCATTTTTTTTTACTGCACTTCAGCTAGTATGCTGGCTTTTCAAAACCACACCTGACCTTGTGTCTAACCTCCTGCAGAGGAGGTAAGTAGTATCTTATAGATAAGTCCCCACTCCCGATAACATTTTTATATTTTTGTATTTGAAAATTATTAAATAAAGAGGGTTATTTGTTATTACTATTATTATTATTCGTACTCACTAAGAGTTCTCACACAGGTCATCATCAGAGATTACTCACTGATAATAACCGGTGGTGTTCCCTGGAGTCTGGGTGACAACAAGTCTCCACCTCTTTCAATAACCTTTGCAAATGACTTTGCATTATCGCAACAGCCGCTTACCGTTGATTTCTCGGTGGCCACAACCATGAGTCTTCACTGCGATTTGAGTGCCAATAAGCCTTCCCAAGGTCCAAGTACTCCCCGCACTCTTCCAGTGGAGGTCTGGTTAGTGCTCTCCCTCCTCAGTCTTTCCATGCTCCTTGACATTATTATTATTATTATTATTATTATTATTATTATTATTATTATTATTATTATTATTATTATTATTATTATTATTAAGAAAACTGTATTTATTAGTATTTATAAGTATTATTCGTTTTCTATCGTACTGTCTTAGCAATTGAGCCATATCCACCAGCACATGACAATATTGGATCATGTGAGTCATGCTAGATTGACAATAAACGCATTCTGATCACGATGAATAGGGAGAAAGAGCGAGAGAGCGAGAGTGAGAGAGAGAGAGAGAGAGAGAGAAAGAGGAAAAGAGAGATATTTCTCTACCTCAAAGAGAGCAGTAGTTAATAAATGAATGCATCGCACACAAAAGGTGCCGCTCATGTGACTTGGTTTAAAACATTTTACAGACCTCCATCCACACACCCATAACCTAGAAAGAATGCAACTTATCTGTAAGCATTTATTTTAGAGGAATTTCGTTTTATCTTCCCAAATGCAATTGTGTCGGTAAGTTTTGTTTTCCAACTGGTTTATTTCCGTTGAGAGATTCACGGATGTTTGTTTTGCGCTTGCCAGATATATCAATGGAACCTGTCAAAGTCGGCTACGCTCTTTTTTTTTTTTTTTTGCAAAATAGTATCGAAAATGTTTAGAGATCCTCCAAGATACCCACTCCCGTTTTGTGACGTCATCCATTAAACCAGAGGTGAGGATAACCGTGCACCGGTTATTATGTCACTAAAGGATGACGTCATCAATTAAAACAGAGAGAGTAACTGCACACAATTAATCACGTCAGAAAAAGGCGAATGACGTCATCTATTAAACCAGAGAGTGGGGGGGGGGGCTAATCTAGAAATTACTAAAAGTCTGTGGACTTTGTTTGAAATCAGCAGCAGCCGTAACTGCTAGGTGCTGATAGCATAACAGCTGTAGCTGCTGCTGGTTGTAGTGTAAAATAGCAAGCTGTTCTCTTAGCAAAATCCAGTGAGTATCAGTTGACATCTTACGGTTCAAAATGTGCTTTGTCACCGGAATTATCTTAATATTTCCGAATTTGTACAAAAGACTGTCAAACTTTTCACTCACCTTTGTATAAATTAAAAAAAATTTTTTTAACATGGTTCACCCCAAACAAGGCAGGCCGCCACTGTAGACGTAAGGGGCTACTGAAAAAAAAGAAGAGGGGAGAAGGTGGGGGGTGGGGGGGTCAGCCTAAATTGGGATCTGCACAGCGAGATGTCTGTTTACATTAGTTTTAAACTTCTGCATGTCAGTACTGTCGGGGAAACAGGGGGCAGGGAGGGAGTTCCAGAGGCCAGCAGCACGAGGAAAGAAGCTATTTGAGTAGAAGGTTCTCCGACATCTGGGGACCTTTACAGTGAATGAATGAGATTTAGTTGATTGTCGAGTTAGTCTAGAGAATCCATGCCGAGGGGGCACCAGAGCAGCCAACTCATCAAAGCATAATCCATTGAAGTATTTGTAAAACAAGCATAAGGATGCTACATTGCGGCGATGGGACAGGGACTGGAGCTTGGTTGACAGTGAGGGACCTATTAGGTTGGCGACTCTTTTTTGGACCTTGTCAAGAAGGGAGAGAGTAGTAGATGATGCACCAGCCCAGATGTGGCAACAATACTCCATGCATGGGCGGATGGTGGCTTTGTAGAGATACAGGATAATGTCAGGTGTGTGGAGTTTACTAGCATGGTAGAGGGAGCCAACCTTCTTTGCAGCAGCTTTGGCAATGTATTCAATGTATTTGTTCCAATTCATGTTACCTGTGAAGGTTAGGCCGAGGAGTTTGACGAAGGTGTATCAAAAAGTTTGCAGAATCTTTTAATAGCAGTAAAATTATCACGTTTAAACAAATTAAAACATGTCGGAACACTTCACTGGGTGTTTACCTTGCTTTTAGTTACCTGCGATTAGTTTCACGCAAGCTTCTGTATTGTTCAGGCCCTCTAAAAGAGAAGCTACTTTTTCTACCATGGAAAACAGATATTTTGAGATAAGATCGAATATCAAATTTTGGGTAAAACTCAAATGGAAAGGAACACAGATCATTGAGGCTTTGAAAAAAGTTTATGGAACTCATGCTCCAAAACGACTACAGTCTACAAGTGGATTCAGCAATTCAAAGAAGGCAGAGACAACTTTGAAGATGACTCTCGCTTGGGAAGACAAGGAACCTTTAAAAAATAATGAAAACATTGAGGCTGCTCAAAATTTAATCAGCGAATAACTGTCAATCAGATAGCTCCGTCATTAGACATTTCCTATGGGTCGGCAAATTCAATTCTTCATGATAATTTGGGACTGAGCAAGCTTTCAGTACGATGGGTCCCAAACGCGTTGCGGCCTGATCAACAGAATCTTCAAAGTGATCTCTTCTTAACATTATTGAACAAAATTGAAGCAGATGAAAGGCAATTTCTGGCGAAAATTATCACCGAAGATGAAACTTGGATTTACAAGTATGATCCTGAATCCAAAAAAACAGTAAAAGCAATGGCTTCCATGTGGATCTTCAGGATCCATCAAGTTCAAATCTCAAAAGTCGGCTCAAAAAGTGATGGCCACGGTTTTCTGGGATTCAGAGGGTGTGATACTGATAGATTACCTTGAAAATCAAAGAACAGTAACAGGAGTTTACTATGCTGAGGTTTTAAAGAAGCTAAAGGATGCTTTGATTAAAAAACGGAAAGAGAAACTTCATGGTGGGGTCCTGTTTCATCATGACAATGCAGCAGCATATTCTTGAAGGTTGCGCAAGATGTCCTTCGAGAATTTCGATGGAAAGTGCTTCCTCACTCACCATGTAGTCCCGATTTAGCTATATCAGACTTCTTCCTTTTCCAAAACTCAAAGAAATCCTCAAATGACATAGAAGAAGCAAAACATTGTGTCACTACTTGGCTCCGAAAACGTCCTCCAAAATTCTTCAAAGACGCTCTTCAGAACTTGGAAACATCGATTTGAGAAGTGCATTGACCTGAATGACAACTATGTTGTTTTTGTAAAATAAATTAATTTCTTGAAAATTCCGCAAACTTTTTGATCCACCCTCGTATATTTTTATTTATCAATGAACTTATAAATGGTAATTGGAATAACTATTTTTCTATCTGAAACCACAACAAATAAAATGAAAAAAATAACAAATTTTCTTTATGCGATTAAACATACTATACCCTGTCCAACCAGGAGTGACCCACAGTTTTGGTAGCTAAGGCGATATTACCACTCTTAGCATTGCCAACAGCTTTGGTCACCAGACAGGGTATTATTTTGTCTTATTTATAGTCTCATGTTTCTTCTTGTTTTTTATATTCATTAATGATGTAGCATTGATTGTGTAGCGTTTTATTTCCGTTGATGATTTTTAGTGTCAACTCCTCTTGATATGGTCACGTTCTCATTACGTCATTCCTAGACAAGTCTAATAAATCACACTGCAGAATGATCTACTCTGTTGATTAGTAGGACTGTTAAGAGGGTTGGTAAGCTTTAATAAGAATTCCTGATCATGCTATGACCCAGTAGATCTGTTAGATATTGGTTGGTGCAGGAAGTAGGAGGGCTCACTGAAAGGGGCAGGAGCTAAAACGGAATTCGAAAGTGACGTCATGACGGTGGGAGGCTTTGTCGATCTTTTTTGTTCCTGACGACCTGGTGCGAGCAGCAGAGGCAGGCATACAGTGTGACGCAAAATAACCTGATGAAGGCCCTTTCTGATTTCTTCATTCTCTCTCTCCTGTGCAAAACAACCACACAAAATGTGTTATGTTTATTGTTAAATAAAACTGTTAAAATAACTCAACAACAGCATTCGCCTGGTTTTTCTATCAACAGCGAGTTTAACAGTGCGAGCATTAACCACAACGACGAACACAAGATACACCAGCCAGCAAGACGAAACCCGGGTGCACCTAGCCCAACGAGGTAAGCGAGAATGTAACAGATCTGTGTTTACCTTTAGACTACTGAATTCTCGGCTTGCTCAGAATTTCCCTCAAAAGCTGACTGTCGTATATTGCTGCTGTGTTTAAAAAAAATGACGACGAACGCTTTTGTATCAAAAAAACTCTTATTGAATAAACAGATGTACATATATCCCAGTTGAGGGTAAGTGAGAAAAAGGCAGGCCGAAAAAGACTTGGAATGACTCAGTCAAAGATGACCATCGAAACCAATGTAAATGATAGAGTTTCATGGAGAAAGTCACTTTGTGCTGCCATAACCAACGTGCAACACACATCTTATGTGGAATAGACACGTTAAATAAAGATCTTTATTGTTCGGCTACGGCGAACGAGTAGATTCAGTGAGAGTCGTGAGGATGAAGAGTTGACGAAAGTTGATCTCTTGAATTCTCTAGCCAGCCGCTTTCTGTCGATCATAATTCAAGCTGGTGAATATAACATTTTTAGACTTTCATGCATCCTCAACTGCAATGCCCATTCCGGCATTTTGCCTATACACTCAATGGCTTCCAGCCATTGACTGTCTAGTTAGCAAACAGATGAATTTCCCCGATGCATCTCCAGGTGTAGTTACAGGTGTCTCTGTGTCAATCAGCAGGATGTTATTCTTCCAGCCAGGTGTTATCTTTGGTACAGAGACGGATATTCAACATGACGATCACGAATAGGATCCTGAATACTGTGGGTGTAATCCGGATTCACCACCCCACTCATTCTCAGGATAGATACATAATATTAGCTTACTCTTAGGCTCTTTGATAAATGGAAGAAGTCGAACCCTAAAGTGTTTCAAAGCAATAACAAACACTGCGTCATGAAAACTGGGTGAAAAATAGACATTACGCAACTGAAGTTATGAACTCATGAACAGTTTCCTTTTTTAATTGAAGTTTCATTAAGGAGGGGGGGTCTTAAAAAGAGAGAAATTTGCTCAAATTTTAAGAATCAGCATAATGTGATGTCTTTTAACAATGGTTTAAAGGTCATTGAAAATACAACTTATATGACTGAAGTTATGGGCGCCCACCTTCACCTACTCAGCCATCTTCACAAGGCCACACCTACTCACCACCGAGACGTTGCTCTTCAAAGGATACTTAAGTATCCATTTCTTCCTTTTCCATATTTTTTTTTTGTGTGGGGGAGAGGGGCGCGTCGCAGGGTGAACATCCGGTTCTCTGTATGTTGCTTCACATTTTATACAATTAATTGAACACAAATTACTATTTTACCCATAGTCGGGGGGGGGGGGCATATCTTTCCAAACAAAATATTAGTGCATAAATGACTACAAGAGATTCAGTAGGCTTTGAACTCAGTCTTGGTATCTATTAGGTTGAATACTGCTTTTTTATAGAAACTAATTCTCTTATTTATATCTATATAAAGCAAAGTAGTGGGCATTTGTGTCGCCGCATCACAGTTAAACGGTTGATCTAAGAGACGAACAAACCTCAGATTTGGAATCAGCACCTTCAAATAAAATATTTATACTTTTTTTTTATTAAAAATGGATAAAAAATATTTGATAAATGTTCAGAAATTTTTATTTTATATTTATTTTTTTAATTTTCAGTTATTTATTTTAGACAATCTAACTATTTCAGATCTATGCGGAGAGGTAAAAAAATCCGTATGCCAAAATCGTTTAAGAGAAAATGTTCTTGTTGAATTGGTGGCTTTGTGCGTTCACCTTCAGTTTTAATATTTTATGCCATCGTGGGTTCGAATCTCACACTTGACAATTGTGTTTTTTTTTATTTGTTTCTTTCTGCTACAGCGTTCGAGATATTCCTAGCTAATATCTATCATCATCATCATCATCATAAACCTGAATAATATTTGTTCTTTTTAATAAAAAATGGATGAAAAATATTTAGTAGAGGATCTTAACTTCTAATTTTGGCTATAGAATTAAAGAAAAATTGAGAAACTTCAACTAGTCTATCATATAAAGTAAAGTAGTAAGTCTGTGAGTGCATGTGTGCATGTGTGTGCATGCATGTGTGTGTGCACATGTGTGTGTGTTCATGTGTATGTGTCTGTGTGTCCGGCTAAAAGTCAGAACTACATAAGATACACTCAGTTTCTTTCCAAGAACTTTGCATCTGTGGAACACGTTGTTACAAGATTGCTTCTTCGAGGGTTACAACATGGTCATCTTTGAATCCAATGTCAATAAACATTTGTCATAAACCGTCCTCATAAGTCATCAAATGTTGTTATTACCATTCATTATTTTCAGTCTTCTCATAATATTCATCATCATTCAACTACAACCTATCCATCTCATTAACCATTATCCTCGAGTGGCTTTTAACCTTGATAAGTGGTAGTAAAAATAAAACAAACATTTTTTTTACATCATCGGATTCAGTGTAACCCCCAACCAGGTTATAGTAAAAGAAAATACTGTAATATTCAGTTGATTGGGGTCACCAAGAACCAGATTAGTGCATAGGGTAAGAAAATTACTTTTTCCCTCCATTCTTGCTGGTAGTTGTTTGAAAAATAACACTGAAATTAGGTCAAAAAGTTAACTTTCGATATTTTTCTTGCTTTCTTTCTTTCTATCATATTTAAAGAGTTGCCAGACCAAGTGAATGAGCAAGACAAAGAGGGGGGGGGGTAAAAGAAAGATGTTACACACACTTTTTTACCTCTACTTTCTTGTTATCCCAGTTCCCGGGCAATACCGATTAGCCATGCTTTTAGTTTATATCAGTAAAATGTTTGTCAATAAAATTACTAAAGAAACCTATCTAGGTAATTATTTTGAATCTACTGGGAAATTCAATTTTATATACTTGAAGAGTTTGAATGCAAAACACGATGATAAACGCCATTTTCAAAATTGCAAACCTACTACTACAAACAGTGTTGCATTTCAAAACTCTACCATACCCCAAATCATGTTTTACTTAATGTGATATCGGCATAATTTTCTTTTTGCCTTCAATTTAAATAAGCTTTTTTTAGTTGAAGTCTAGAATTTATATGTTCGACCTTCTATTATTTAATTTCTCAATTTAAAGAAATTGGATTTATCGCGTTTTGTATTCAAACTCTTCACTTGTAAATTCAGATTAGCTTTATTGTATCCAGTGATCTCCGGTTAATTAAGTAAAGACTTTTAAAAGATTTTTTTCATTTTTTCACGTTGACTTTACTTCTCAGCTTCTCCAAGATGCCCACTTCCCACTTTCAATTTTTTGCCCTCGGCCTACCCCAAATTGTATTTATCTTGGTAGGGCACCAGCCATTCTCCAACTCTATCGCCCATTTTCCTTTTTTCCCCACTTAGATCCCACTCCCATTTAGAGAACGATCTGCTTGTTTTCGGGTCCGAACAAACCGGAAAACAGGGGACAGTCTATCATTTAGAAAGGGTTGGGAGGGCCTTACTCACCGATTTTTGCTTTTCTTTCTCACCCTCCCCATTATACTCCAATGAGGTTCTGTATATATAACCATATTTAAGAAAAATAAAAAATTCCAAACCAATTTGGAAGTATCTTAAGTAGGACAGCCCTAGAGTAAATGTGGTATTGTAGTGACTGAGATGATTCTAGTTAAGAGTAGGATAGTTATTTTTAGACCATGGATGACCAACGACACCCATTTTCCCCACACTTTTGATGGCCTTGTGCCTGATTTGTTTTAAATGTAAATTTAAAAAATATTTTCTGCAAATAAATAATTGAAAATGTAGTATCTGTTCGGTCCTCAGTCAGTGAATGTGAAATCCTTCTAGACTGAGGCAATTTTTATTATTTGTTTCCCAATCCAGAATGCCCCTTTTTTGGGTGGTTGAATTTTCCTCGCATTAAACACAGACCTTGTATCTAACACTGCCTTCGTCGGGAGGCAAGTAAATAGGGATTTTCAATTTGCGGTTCTTGATTAGAAATTGCTGTAAAAATGTGTTCATTTGAATCCCAACTCATCATCATCATCATCATCATCAGCATCAGTTCAACTTCCCTTTTACACCACCATCACCATCACCATCACCATCATATTCGGTTTAACATCCGTTTTACATACTGGCATGCGTTGGATGGCTTTAACAAATTGATTTACAAACTAACCCATCTCTGCCCAGGTCTTTATTTATCCCAGTTTCCCCTCAAGTCCATTTTTATCACTTCCTCCCATATTTTCCTTGGTCTTCCCCTATGAATTGAACCTTCTACCTCAATTGTTCTACATCTACTAACCCAAGAACTCTCATGTGGCCATACCATCGAAGTATACACTTCTGCACACATCTCCCTCTGCTGGTTAGATTTAATCTTCCTCTGAGATCATCAGAACTTAGTCTGTCTTTAAGACTCACATTTCTCTCCATGCATTGCATGTCCTTAACCCTTACTGGCCAGGTTTCATCATCACACTACATACACATGCCTGATAGATACTTCCCTTATTCGACAGTGGTAACGCTCGACTGGTTAGTAATGGCAGAAGTTCTCTGAACTTACTCCATCCACTCCTAACTCTTGCAATCGCACTAACACCTGCTACACCCTGTGCTCCAATGGTAACAAAACTTCTTAACAACCTAAATAGCTTCGCCATCCAGATATATTTTCTCCACATCTGAGTTCTCATCCATCTCCATTGTCTTACACTTCTTGCATGCAAATTGGTTATCCTCTTTCAACCTATCAGTAATTCCACTGCATTTCTTCCATCAAAGTAATTTATTGAATTCTAAAGAAAAATTAACATAAAACAATTCACAAACTCTTGGATTTTTAGAATTTTGTAATTTTAATAACCGATTTACAAAAATTACTATTAACCATTCGAATCCCACTGTAGTATCTATCTATCTATCTAGCTAGCTATCTAGCTATCTATTTATCTATCATTGTTACTAGCAACAATATACTCCCTTTGGTCGAATATTTTTCTTAGTATATATGAGGAACGAACATATATACACTGCCGTGGGAGGATGATCTCATGACAACAAAACAGATACTACTAACCCCCCCCCCCCACACACAAAAAAAAGGACGAGGTAATGCCTGAGAGGATGATATCATGACGAACGAACATATACTACACTGGCTCCAAAGGAGGAAGTAATGCTTGGGAAGATGGTTTCATACTAACAGAATAGATATTATACTACCTCACGCCTCAATAAACGAGGATGTAATGCCTGGGAGGATGGTAGCATAACAACAGAACAGATACTACACTATCCTCTACTCTGAAGTAAGCATTGAAAGGTAGAACATTAGTCTAAAATAGTACTGAGCATTAAAATATAGTAATAGTATAGTTTCATCTTCAGACAGGCAGATACCAAATCTCCATTAGTAATGGATTATACTAAATGTGAGTTAATCAACGTTTATTTCCCTAAGGCGTTTTCCTATACTTTAATAACACTAAATACATGCTAAAATATATCTAAGTTCTGGGATTGAGCTATTCTGAAAAAAAAAAGTCTGTTTTAATTTTTCTAATTAGTCACAATTTATAATTAACTAGACAAGTCATCCATCTCTCTCTCTTAGCTATGTATTTCTTTCACCCCATCTCGCTCTATGCTGATTGAACCACTCTCTAATAGTTCTTTATGTCTCTGTGAGCATTTAGAGAAAGAGTGTCTCTTTTTTTTATTGGCATCAACTAATTTATATATGTATGTTTTTATTTTAATTTTTAGGTTGTTTTTTTTTTTACATTAAAGTTCATCGCTTATCACGGCCCAAAGGCCGCTCGAAGATAAAGGTTAAAGAGTTTGACTCGAGGATAGGGGTTAAAGAGTCTGACTGATGGATAGTGAGACAACATCGCGTTCACCGACACGGTGGTTGTAGCAGGGCAGAAATTGATTATTTATGGGGATGGTTCAACAAGAACTTGTTTACATTGGACTTGAAGACGACCATATTGTAGTCGGCAGGGAAACAGGCTCACGGTACTGTGTTCCACAGACGGGCAGTTCTAGGAAAGAAGCTCTGCCTATGGAAGTTTCGTTTCATCTTGGGCATGCAAAGGGAAAAAGGATGATCATTGACAGTGGTAGTAGCTAGGAGGGTTCTAGATGTGAATGTTTGACAAGGGGGGACCATAGATTTGAGCTCAGTCGAGCACCTACCATGAAAATAACGGTAGAGCAAAGACAGGCTAGCAACATCTCTTCTGTGAGAGAGTGAATGTAGGGAAAAGAAGAGGACACCCCCCTCCACTAGATTTCGAAGTCGGTTTTGGATTCTGTTAATGCAGGAAAGGGTGCTGCCCCCAGATGGGAAGCGACATATATACACACATATATATTTTTAAAAATTAATTTTAAAACAAATATGTAATATATATTATATATATATTATTATTAGTAATATAGTGTTTCTGATCTATATGAAATATCTGTACTTCTTTCAAGATTTTTACAATTACAACAAATTGATAAATGAACGCTTACTATCTCAAGTAGCAAACGTTGTCGAATAAATGTTAAATTCATTAACCCAATAAAGAGTTAGAAATCTATCCCAAGTTTAACGTATCCTTATTAGTTTTACGGAGACAAGACATGGAATACATTTTGTAGATCTTTTACAATAGAATGCATATGAGTGCACCTACCTGTTCTTTAAGGGCAGAGAAAAATTTAACGTTCTTTCCTGTTGTCCTTTAAAAATCCAAATGTGAGTCCGACTATATAATCTGGTTCTCTCTCTCTCTCTCTCTCTCTCTCTCTCTCTCTCTCTCTCTCTCTCTCTTCTTTTTCTAATAAGACACCTTCTCCTTCTTTCTATAGATGAAAGGACAATAGGATCTTAGTGTCTCATCTTAATTTGTTATCAAGTGAGTACCTGCTTATTAGCCTTACTAGTACCTTCCCATCCACACATTGTAGCCTAACCCTAACCCTAACCCTAACCCTAGTCAGCTGCAGGTTTGAAGAGCGGCTTTACTCTTAATTCACGTGTTAATCTTGTCAGGGGATAATATTTCGTTATTGTTTGAAAGTTGCAGTTTTCAACGAGGTGAAAAAGTGCTGAGAGTAAAAAAAAGAAAGTTGTGGTTTTTTCTTCTTCCATTATTATTATTGTTGTTGTTGTCGTTGTCGTTGTCGTTGTCGTTGTCGTTGTCGTTGTTGTTGTTGTTGTTGTTGTGGTGGTGGTGGTGGTGGTGGTGGTGGTGGTGTTTGTATTAGTACCAGTGGTCTACATTTGGAAAATTAGTATTTCTGCCTGAAGAGCAACAAAAATTAAAAACCAGAAAAGTGAAAAGAAATTCTACAGGTCACCTATTATTTATGAATTTAAATAAAGAGAATAATAATAATTATGCTAAGACATTTTTTTGTTCGTACGTACGTTATAAACTTTCACACACATTTTTAAAAATGAGCTCGTCCGATCAGCAAAGATAATGCTGATGATTAATCTGATGTCGCTAAGGAGAACAATTTCGACTTTGCCCATTTTAAAATTAATTGTTCCAAAATCAAATTATATCGGCTCGTCGACTAAAACAGTACAATTTTAAATGAATACATTTCAAAAAGTGATATTAGTCCAGTCAAATAAGTCTCAAAAGGTAAAAATAATTGCAACACAAAGTTTTTTTGCACAATGCATTTCTATAAGGTCTCTATTTAAAAAAAAACTAAAAGACTAGAAAAATGTACCGATGCAAAATATGCAAATTTGGCGCATTTTATCAACAGATGCCTTGTATATTTGCAGTGAACATGATGTGCGCTACTAATTGCGTCATGGCATCATTTGAAATTTATTAATAAAATTTAAGATATAAAATTATGCATATTGATTGCTTCTTTAATTTCACAGCAAAAATTAACCGATATAAAATGTATTTTAGGATAAATCTTAAGTTTTAAGACATTTTTTTGTTAAAATGCACTGTTTTTCGTATGCATTCAAAAAATAGTCTACCATTATCAAATTATTGGAATATCATATGGAATTATTTTATTAGATATACTTCTAAGTTATTACTTTTCAATTAAAAAAAATCATAATTATTATATTATCAATTATCTCTCCCCCCCCCCCCACACACGCAAGAAGGTTATGTTTTAATCATCGTTTATTTATTGTTTGTTAGTTTATTCGTTTGTTTGTTAGCAACTTTATGCAAATTTCAATTACTTTTTTACCAAAGCTGTGTAAAGGAAGTCCACATTAAATTCTGGATATGATCCAGTTCAATGTCTTGAGCCAGGATTTTTTTGGAAACTTCGGAAAATCCGTATCTTTTATCATTGTCAAAATTAAAAAAAAAACATATCTCAGTCAATTTATTGTCTATTCTTTTGAAATTTGAAACATTGATACCAGATAGTATTGCATATCACCAGATGAAATTTCATCTGGATCTGATACAGATTCAAGATTTGACAGCACTTTTCATTTTAACAACTTTGGATGAATCTCTGTCAATATGGCATTTCTCAATCAATCTGTAAACTTGTCTGTGATTATGTAGAGTCTCATTTTCAAAAACATTGACATTTTTCACCTGCATAGTAGGATTACACAATATACCTTGGCAGAGGTTTGTGCTCTCCGAGTTCTTTTGTTATTCAATTATTTTGTCATGATCTAATTCAATGTTTTCTTCAGGCACTGACAAATTAGCTCAAGTTGTACCACAACACTCTTTACATACTGTTGAATAATCAGGCCTATCCTTCTTACATGTACAGCGTGCTGTATTGAAATCTATTTTGCAGTTGCAACGAATCAAGTTAAGAAGACTTTCTGGTGCTGGTAGCATATCAGTCATTTCTAGTATCAAGACACCATTGATCACTTGCCATCCGAAATCGATGGGATTTAGAAAACGATTTCCTAACCATAGTTTTATCTGACATTATACATACATAGAATTAAATTTTACAACAGTTGATGTTGGAGACAAACATTTGAATCCATTGTAATTATGATTTTTGGCTACTTTTTGGGAAAACCGTCGATAACACAATTTGTTCAAGTTCCCTTCTGGCGTTCCGTCATATACAACAACTAGAGCCTCTTCAACAGATACAATAATGCTTTTTTTATGTTCTACTCTGACGGAAAACGTCTGCACAATACTGTAAGTCTTTGTATTTTTTTATAGAAACTGCTTTGCCTATATTGAATAAGTGTGAAGTTGTGTCACATCTGAGTAAGACATGAAGAAATGGTAAATCTAAGTACATGCAGATTTCAAACAGTGTATATTACAGATTTTTTGTGAAATCTCTTTATTTGGTTTATACAGCATTAAGACAGTTTTAGTGCTCGAAACAACATGGTCAATGCTAACAAAGAGGAACAAGTATGTCTGTATTATCAGCAACAAGAAATTTATTTATGCTTGACAGCATTAACAACAGTTTCAACAATAAGACAGTCATCATCACCATTGGCATCAATACACTGACATCCTGCTTGGTCCAAACATTCAGAAAACATCTGTATAAATCTACGTCTATTAGATTTATTTGCCAAGATGTCCCTTTTCATTGCATACAGTGAGAGAGTGTGAAAGTGGTAGCCAGAAACTTAGTAAGAGACGGGTCACGTTTTGAGTTAGCTGTTCTAATTAGCTGTAATTTGCAATCAACTCAACAAGTTACATGTCTCTTCCGAATTTTCTTTCACACTTTCTCACTGTATGTTGTTTGACTCGACCCCGCTCTTATTTTGTATGGTATCTATCGCTTTCTCCTCCGTCACCCTCTCTCTCTCTCTCTATTTATTGCAAATTTGAACATTTAAAATGTAACTTATTTTTCAAACATAACTCAATCCAAAAATTGAGGAATATTTTAGCATGTATTTTATGTGATTAAAAAATATATATATATATATATAAAATAGCCTTCTGGACACAAAGGTTGATTAATTCATCTCTAGTATAATAATATTTTAGGACCTTCCCTGTGTAAAAATGTTTGATTTTCATAAATAATGAAATGTCGGGATTGCAAGGAAAATTAGCTCTACAGTTGGAGCCCTGTTTTTAGGATTGACTTTATAACAGACTTTTTATAAGACTAACAACAAATAATTATTTTGTAAAGAAAGCATAAATGTTTGACTTTGTGATTTGGATGTATATATTCAGCATCTCCGTGACACAAGTCTCTTTGATTTGAAATAGTCTGCAGTGTGCAGGCAGAGTATTTACTCCTCTTCTCAAAGGAGTCGTCTTTTACTGAAGGTTGTTCACTGTAACCATCAAACACGATAACGCATTTGCCATATTTGCACAGTATATATTCAATAGATACATGACAAATTTCTTTAAATGTAAGAAAATAATACAAAACAATCTGATATAGTAATGCCTCTCCATTCAAAACAAAGAGTCCACCAGTGGGAAGTTTGCCTTATTGGTATCAAAGCTGGCTCCTGAGGACACTTCCTAGAATTGTGTTGCTTGCAGGTCTGGGAGAACCAGTGAAATCAAACATTGATGTTGGATGACTACACAGTTTATGTTTAAAGAAGTCCTGTATATTAAAATGTTTTTTGTCACACTTAATGTTAGACGTTGAAACATTGCTTGTGGATGAATATGCACTGCTTCTTTGTTTATTGTCACAGCTGTTTTTGATTCAAGGGCAACTGTCAGTTTCTGTTATCACTTCTTCATTGGAAGAAAATCTCTTTCCCTGGAGCATTCTTTTGAGGGTTACAAACAGCCAGTAGTGACTGTGGGCCAGATCTGGAGAATAGGGTTTATGCAGAAGCAATTCGAAATGCAGTTCATGTAGTTTTGCAATCGTTGTGATCGCCCTGTGACACGGTGCATTGTCTTAGTGAAATAGCACTTTTCTACTTCATTTGTGACCTTTTTTTCGAATTTCTTCGTTCAAATGTACTACTAATAATAAAATATTTGCTATTGATGGTTCTTCTTTTCTCAATGGAATCAATGAACAAAATACTTTGCACATCCCAAAATATGGGGGTCAAAACCCTGTCCTGCTGATGTTTGCATCTTTAGTTGCTTTAGACGGCTGTCTACTTAGCTGACTGCTGATTTGATTCTGAAGTGACGTGGTGGATCCATGTTTCATCTATTATCACATATTGATGCAAAAACTCCTTTTTGTTGTGTTGAAACAGTTGTAAATAACGCTCTGAATCATCAACGCATTGTTGTTTTTGATCGACTGTGAGAAAACGCGACACCCACTTTGAATACAGCTTTCTCATTGACAAATGTTAATGCAAAATGGTAAATACACTGCTCTCTCAAGTAACTTTAATGTACGATCTATTAAAACGAGTTTGTGGACTTTTATTATGTTTTACAGGGGAACTGCCGAATTTGGGCGATCTGAGCATTCAGCATTATTTGTATCTGTACAAATTTAAAATCAGCATACTATCTCTTAATCATTGTTTTCGATGGAGTCGAGCCCAAATAACACTTATGAAGCCATTGCTTTGCTTGAACAGTATATTTCCCATCAGAAAGCAATGTTTTATCAACACACGAAATTCAGATTTTTCCATTCTTTTGAACATTTGCAACAGTAGCTTCACCTAAATAACTGTAATTTGCAAACTAATAATCCGATTGGGCTCAAATTTTGGTAACTGTCATTTGAAGGTTAGTACTTTATAAAAACCATGTGGATTTTTTATTAGTGGTGCCATCTATATGTCAGGCCAAGGATTTATTGAGTGATGTGTTATATATATATTAATCAAATTATGTGAGTTCAAGCATGTCTGTGTGCGTGTGTGTTTGTTACTCTCTTCCACATTAAATACACATTATTATTTGTTCATTCCTTTTAATGAATACATTTTTAAAGTTCCTATTTCACAAAATAATTTGATTATGAAAACATAGTAACCAAAATAAAATTCCGTCAGTCATTTTTTTCTTTTATTCCCAGGGAACGTCGCGTAGGTATAGTTTGTCTTTCATAAAGAAGGAGACTGTATGGCCAAATGACATAGAATATTTATAGTGTTAATTTATTAATTCAACTGCACCACCATCACAAACCATTTTGTGGGTTGCTTCATTCATTCCTCGAACTTTACACTATTTATTCTTGTTTCGTGAAAGAGAGACTTCGTCAATGGCCACCTGTATGCTTCGTGTCTCCGTTACATAACTATGCCATCTCAACAACAACGACACAATATTGACGGTTCTCTTTTTTATTTATTCCTGGCCATAGAAACATAACATGGAGCTATACGACTGGTAATATTTTTAAAAAATTCAATAATCACCTAAAAATAAAAATCAGCTTACGTCAATAATAAAAAAATAGGCATTAATAGACTTCCGATAGATTAAAGATTTCATTTTGTTTAATGGAAATCGCTCCAGACAAGGCATGAAGCCACTTGATGTAAGGAACTAACAAGAACGAAAGATGATTATCGCAAAGACAGGGGATCCCTATTGCCCTTAGTCTTGAAAAGACCAAGGCTATAGGTAGGAGGAAAACAGTCAGCAGAAAGAGAGTTCTACAAGCCTGCAGTTTTGGGAAATAAGCTACTGGAATATGTAGCTGTATTACAATAATACAATAAGGTATTAAAACAACGAATTGATAGAGACCACTAGACCAACGAGTCAAAAGAGCTGGAACAAAGGAAGCAGGGAATAGATCAGACAATTCTGAAGAACACATGCCATAATAGTATTTATAGAAAAGACTGAAACTAGCAACGTTACATCAGTGAGAGAGAGGTTGCAGAGAAGAAGAAATGGTGGGAGCCAATCAAATTACAGATACGTTTCTGAACATATGCTTCATGTCTCCGTTACATAGCTATGCCATCTCCTCCTCCTCCTCCTCCTCCTCCTCAACAACAACAACAACAACAACAACAACAACAACACCACCACCACCACCACCAACAACAACAACAACACCACAATATTGACAGTTCTCTTCTTTATTTATTCCTGCCCATAGAAACATATCATGAACCGTGGTACCAAATCGGCATTACTATGTACGCCAAACTTTCTCCCCCTCAAAGCAGGTGGAAGGTAGGGAGCTGTGTCTCGTGGACTCTCGAGACGTGAGACGTCCGGTCTGCCTCGAGTCTAGTCGGGAAAAAAATCTGCCCGACCTCTCACTTCTTGCTTGTGACATTGCAGCCACACAAGACAGAACTCTCTTCCCCTGTCTCTCAATATGCAACATCTCACCGACTGAATTAACCTAACATATGATCATGTTCGACGAATCACAGCTTCACGTTCCCTATTGTCTAACACTCTTTCTAAAGTAAAAGTAAACGGAAGAAACTAACCTGATCTCATCTTGGGATGCGGCGTCACAAATCTGAGCAATAATTGATCTGAAAAACAAACATAAATCATCAGCAAAGAAGTATGATCAAACAAGCTAGCAAAATATATTTGCTAGTATATCATTACTCTCGTCCTCCCCCCCCCCCAAAAAAAAAGAGGTAATGCTTGGGAGAATGGTCTCATAAAGCCAAAACAGATACTACACTAACCCTCCCCTATAGAAAAGAGGAGGTAATGTCTGAGAAGATGATGTCATGACAACAGAACAGATACTACACTGCCACTTCCCTCCAAAAAGAAAGGAGGTAATGCCTAGGAGGATGGTATCATGATAATAGAACAGATACTGCACTAAACTCCCAAAGGAGGAAGTAATGCCTGGGAGGATAGTCTTGTTACAACAGAACAGATACTACACTACCCCCCCCTCTAGATTGAGCATTGAAAGATTAGTCGGAAATAGAATAGTAAACTGAATTTAGTATTAAAAGATAGCATGATAAAAGCAATAGTATAGTTTCGGCTTCAGACAGAGATATACCAAATCTTCATTAGTAATAGATGTGCTTGTCTGAGCAAGGGTAGACTGATATTGATGGCGTTCTATATAACAGGCTACTTCCTGGGGTAGTTGGTTGTTACGACTGGAGGACGATAGGCCGATACCATGGTGTTCTATATTAGAACGTCATAGACCCTCGGTAAACAGGTTTAACCCTTCTTTCTTCATAAACATGTGCTGGATTTGTATAGTGGCAGAAGTTGCAGGGATATTCAAAGGAAATAGATTCTTGTTTCATTAGATCAAGACAATTTGGAAGAGTGTCTTGATCAAGATTTGATTCACGTCATTGCTCAAATCTGACATGGCATCAATCAATCATAGATGTCATAAAAGACGCCTTGGAATTGTAACTATATCTACTGTTAACGGGCGAGAATGATAGTTTTGAAGTCAATATTTCAAAATGTAGAAATCGCTCTTCGTATCTATCACTGAATTATGGCGATTAATTGTCGCACAGAAACGTCTTTTTCAAAGTTGAAGAGAATCAAAAAATAAACAGAGAAGCACAATGGGACAAGACAGACGAAATGATTTAACACTGAACATGATTTAACACTGAACATGAGATTGACATTCCTGACATCATATACAAGTTCTCCCATGTTAAATCAAGAAATTGTTGCTTCTAATTTTTATATCACAATTCATATCCTTACTAGCGTTGCCCGGAAGTCTTTTTAATTAAATTCTTTTTGTCATGATTTCAATTTTCATATCTTTTTTTTTTCATCAAAACACACTAGCGCTAACAGGATTTTTACTTTTAATTTTCTATTTATTTATTTTTTTTCATAATTAAACTTCCTATTCATTAGTTTAAAGAATTAAATCGGTAGACTCCCTCTACATTTTGGCACCAGAAAGTAAAACCTCGAACATTGTGTATCCAAGGGCTTTGATGGACTCCCATATGTAATTTACGAGTGCATCCAGGATGAAATGTGGTAATTGATGGTTTCTACAGTAACTCCAGGGAATAAGGGTTGAGTCTGATTAGCAATATAACTGACACAATGTTTATGCCTCCATAAATCCATCCTCTGGTTCACGTCATGGGAGGTGGTAACAGGTTTAACAGGTGGAAGTGCTGTGTATCTTGAAATAGAATGAGAATTTTTATATATTTTGAATGATTTTACTCTAAGTCCTCCACCTGGTAATAAGTCTTCACTCGGGCAACGCTGAGTAAATACAGCTAGTCTTTTATTATACTGAAGCTGAGTTAATCAACGTTTGTTTCCCTAAGGCTTTTTTCCTATATATGTTAATCACACAAAATACATACCAAAATATACCTTAATTCTGGCATAGAGCTATGTTTAAAAACAATTTAGTTCTAATTAGCCATAATTTATAATTAACTGAACAAGCCACTTAGCTACCTATGTATTTCTCTCGACCCTCTCACTCTATGTTGATTCAACCACTCTCTAACATTTCTTAATAGTTCTGTAAGCATTTAGAAAAAGAGTGACTCTTTCATGTGTTGCCAACTAATTTACATACGTTTCTGTACACACCACGAACACATATGTAAATTAGATGAAAAAGTAATGTCTCTTAACTTCTATGTTATCTATAAGGATAATATATAAGTAAAGAGACTTATTATCTTTACTTATGCAAGAAAAATGTCTTAACAGAAATCACAGTTTATGAATTCTTTTATGCAATCAAAGTAAAATAAATAGTGGTGCTTCTTGTGACCCAACGAGTCATGGGTAATCTAGCATATATACAGGGTCTTCCATTAGTAACTATATCATTTTATCGATACATAATAAACGTAAGATGGAAGAAATATGCAACTGCAATATAGAGACTAACAAAGGGTACACTTATATTTTTTTTGCAATGTTAAACATGATGTTTATGAAAACATTTATTAAAGCTTTGTGTGCACTCCATGGGGCTCAATGCTCTTGGCTAATCTTTCAGAGACTGGGTGACATACTTTAGCGCACAGCTCCAACGGCACTAAAGCAATGGCAGCTTGGAGATGCTATAAAAATATACGATTTCTGCTTTCAAATCACACATGAGTACTACTAGCTTCATTGTGAGATCCAACACAGTTTGTTGTTGTAGATCACTATTTGCTGCTCATTGTAAAATAGCCGCCGACTTGGTATTTACAAAGTCAATTTCTTCCTTAATTCTAAGCTAATTTGTGGTGGCCAACGGTAAATGCTCTTAACTGCGAATCAGTGGCGATTTGTGATCGGAGTTCGCACCCGTCGACCGTCAGAAATTAACTTCCTGCACTGCGTAAGCATGAAACATCGATGTCTATAGGTAATAAATAATTAATATTTATTACTAAATATTATTAAAAGCCCCCTTTACTAAGGCCGGACACTCTGAGTGAGTTTAATAACAAGCAGTACTACTAGCTTCATTATGAGATCCAACACAGTTTGTTGTTGTAGATCACTATTCGCTGCTCGTTGTAAAATACCTGCCGACTTGGTATTTACAAAGTTAAATTCGGAGTTCGCGCCCGCCGACCGTCGGAAATTAATTTCCTGCACTGAAGATTGCGTAAGCATGAAACAACGATGTCTGTAGGTAATAAATAATTAATATTTATTTATAAATATTATATATATATAGTAATCCAGATAACGTAAACATCCGCAGGATAAAGATCAAAAGTATTTCAACAGGGCTTATATAATAGTGCTCAATAGTAAATAGAGATATTTATATTAATATTTTTATTTATATAGACATGTGCAAAAAGCCGCTACACTGGCATGTCGATGTCGAAACTAAGATCTCTTCAAGCAGAAATGTCTGATCTTTCACTTACATGTTCATATTGAAAAAGAAGTTTCTTGGGCATGCGTGAAATAAATTAGAAATTGGTCCTCATTGTAAGAGTTGGGTCAGTTGAATAAGTAAGTTTTTAAGCCCATAATTTTTTTAAATGAATATTTATTTATTCAAAATCAACTTAGGTTCGACTTCTTCAGGAAATAGTAACATTTTTTTCGTGTCATGTTGTTACTAGAAAAATTCGTAAAGTCTTGCAACAGTGATTTTTTTTTTAATGCCATGAGAAAAGTGATGATATTTTACCTAAGTACAACGTCGTTCCGTGCTTCCGGCACTCATCAGTGCAGGGAAATAACAATCTCAGACGGTCACAGAGCGCAAACCCGGTTCACAGAGACACCTTAATTCTCTAAGCATTCACTTAGTCTATGGGGCCACGAGAGATTATCAAGTAATCACGTAATATATATATATATATATATATATATATATATATATATATATATATATATATATATATATATATATATATATATATATATATATATATATATTGTAGGAAATAAATAATAAAAATAAATTAAATTAAGATAACTACTATAACTCATCGTTTTTTTTTTATTAAATTCGTACGGTATTTGTTTTAACTTTTAAGAAGAATCGTTAATATATTTTTATATACATAACCTTTTTCCCACTCGGGAGTGAGAATTTTCGGCGACCCTATCACCTAAATCAACCAAATACGAAATGCAGAAAATGAAATAGAGATGTAACCATTATTTTGAAATGCGTACAAGTGTTATATTGTGGTCGTGTAAAAATTGGTGTCAACTCTTTTTCTTCTTCTTGCATGGATTTCTTTTTTCTTCATGTAAAATTGAAAATACATTTTATAATGCATGTCAACAAATACTTCGGTCGTAAGATTGTTATTGTAGAGAAAAAAATGACAAAAACAAACTAATTAACTTTATGGAGAAAACAATAGAAATATGGAGACTGGACCTGACAGCCAGAGAGCATCACCTAACAGGGATAAAAATACAGAGAGGCACTTTCCCGAAAGACTCTCTATCTTCACTACTGTTTGTCATAGCCATTATGCGACTCACCAACATGCTTAGGAGATGCTGTGCAGGATACAGATTTACAGAGACAAAGGAAAAAAATAAACCATCTCATGTATATGGATGAGCTTAAGCTATTTGCATAAGGCAAAAAGGAGCTGGAAAGACTTATAAATATGACTGGGATCTTAAGCCAGGATATAGGAATGCAGTTAGGAATGCTTGAGTTGAAGAAGGAAAAAAAGAAAGCAACGGAAGGCATAGAATCGCCACTCGAGATGTAAAAAAAAATGTCAGATTAAAAAAATGTAATAACATTAAAAAATGTTTCAATATGGCAACATCATTTCAGCATTTCAAAAGTAACGGTAGACAAAAGGAAATATTTGGGTCGCTCTTGTTCCGACAGGTTGAGAGTACAGAGACAGCTTGTCTGACTTCTGTTTCCGACTGGTAGTACAGGAGCCCTAACTCTTAGGAAGTGCTAAGAGCATCTGCTCCATCAACAGTTGTATAATATCATGGGTAACAGTACATACCATGTCGCGCATGGAAAGGGACCCTACAGTTATCCCCGGTAGGCTTTCCTGAGACCACAACCCACATGGATCAAGTCTCGACTAATGGTCTGGTTGTGTGAGATTATAGGAACCAAAAAATCACTCACTTTGCCCTCTCCACTCTATCTAAAATCAAAATGACAATACAAAGTAAAAGAAACAAACCTAAACCAGACACTCACCAAAAAACATCTTTGCTTCTGCCATTGAGGCTAGCATTCACAAATATCCGGGGGCTTAGAACCAACATCAAGGACATAAAACCTTTCTCCTATTAAGCTCCCTGGATATCCTAGCACTAAGTGAAACAAACCTACAATCCTCAATCTCCTCACACCATTTTGACATGACTGAATACCTCCCACTCTACCATAAAGACTCTGACAAATATATGCACGGGCTAGGAGTTTATGTTGGGAACACTCTGCCCTTGACTAGAAAACATTGGCTAGAATCAGATGATCAAGCCTACATGTGCTTTAGATTAACCTTACAGCACAGCATTAGTTACTTATATTTCTTATACCGTTCTGCTTCGATCCAGGACTGTGCCCGGCTTAACTTTGTCTCTGAAAGCATAGATACAGCACTCTCACTTGACTCAAGTGCCCGAATACATATATTTGGAATTTTAATGCACATCACTGTGACAGCCTTGGATTCTCCAGCTATACAGATGCAGCTGGTAACTTTACATATAGTTTCTCCATGGCGCACTCCCTCTCATAGACTGCCATTTTCCTGACCCGCCTCTATGATCATGTGAACCAGCAAGCCTCACTTCTCTACCTGTTCTTGACCTCACTGCCTGAGGTTTGTGCAACAAATGCTCATAGCCCGCTCAGGAATGCTTATCACCTTGTGATAATGATTGATATCACCCTTAAAGCTTCGTCCCAAAGCTGATGAGCCGTTGCTCAAAACGATGAGATACTACAAGCAGGCTGATTGAGAATTCATCAGAGATCACACCAGAGACGCCCCATGGAGTGAAACTTTTTCATTCCCTACTGATCAGTGTTCAAATGAGGTAACCGAATGGGTCAAAGAAGGCATTGAAGCACATGTCCCCATGCAAAAATTCTACAGCAAGCCCCACTCTCCACAATAGTTCACCTCGAACTGTACAGCTGCTATTGCACAGAGGCAGCATGCATTCTGAGAATTCAACCGCCACAAGTCAACTACAAATAAACAGAAACTTATAGCATCAAAAAAATCATTGTAAGACTGTAATTGATGAAGCAAAGAGAAGGTATAAAGAAATGACCAGAAAACGCATTGACTCACGGAAACTAGGTACTCGCGATTTCTGGAAAATCTACAATCGTGTGGTGAATAATGAGCAATCAACAATTCCCCCACTATCAAACCACAATGATGTCGTTTGCACTGCAACTGATAAGGCTGAATTATTTTAAACTCGACTTTGGACTCCGCAAACCACTCTCTCCCAAATTTCCCATTGCGGACTGAAGCCACACTTGATGACCTGACCATCACCCCATCTCATGTCCGAGACATCATAAAAAACCTTGACACTTCCAAAGCATGTAGGCCTGATCTTATACCAGTAATAGTGATAAAGAAATGCTCTGCTGAACTGGCCCCTGCCCTCTCCAAACTCTACAATGAATATCTTGCCGAATATTGCTTCCCTGATAGCTGGAAAATTGCCTCTGTGGTACCAGTCTTCAAGAATTCTGGAGATAGAACTGACCCTCAGAATTATCGCCCCATCAGTCTACTCCCACTCTTCGCTAAAATCTTTGAATCCTTAATCAACCTTGCGATAGTCCGTCACCTTGTTAATGCTAAACTTCTTTCTGACCATCAGTATGGATATCTTAACGGTCTTTGAATGCATATACCATACACTGGACAACTCAGGTGAAGCTAGGGCGGTAGTGCTTGATATATCCAACGCTTTTGATAAGGTCTGACATAAAGTCTTCCCATAAAAATTAATCCATATGGTATTACTGGACAAATATTTAATATAATTAGATCCTTCCTATCCAATAGAAAGATTCAGGTTGTACTCGATGTTCGTTCATCCAAACAACATGGCATGAATACCTGTGTACTACAGGGATCGATCCTTGGACTTTTATTGTTCCTGATTTTCATAAACGACCTCCATGATGACATTGTGTCTGAGATGGGTATATTTGCTGACGACACTATGTTCTACTCTCGTTATGTGGATAAAACAGACGCACACATACATGAGGCAATGGGTGAATCCTTAGAAAGTGACCTCCAGTCTGTAGTGGAATGGGGTCATAAATGGATGGTAACATTTAATGCTGCTAAGACAAAGCTCTTTTCCTTCAACAACTACAAGAAACCTCTTTAACCACCGATTGCCATTACCTGAGAGTCCAACGTTCAAACTCCTCGACCTAACATTCACAGGTAACATGAATTGGAACAAATACATAGAAGGAATTGCAAAGGCTGCTGCAGAGAAAGTGGGCTTCTTCTACCGTGCGAGAGAACTTCTCACACCTGACAGTATTCTATATTTCTACAAAACCATCATCCGCCCATGCATGGAGTATTGTTGTCACATCCAGCAAGCTATAGCTTTTGTCCCATCGCTGCAATGTTGCATCCTTGTGCTTGTTTTACAAGTACTTCAATGTACTCCGATGAACTTTCTGCTCTGGTGCCTTCTCGACGTAAATACACTCGACCAACCCGAAAATCAGCTAAATCTCATCCATTCACTGTGGAGGTCCCCAGATGTCGGAGAGCCTTCTACTCCTATAACTTCTTTCCTCCCTACTCCCTATTTCCCCGACTGTACCGACATGCAGAAATTTAAAACTAATGTGAACAAGCATCTTGCTGCATATCTTCTAATTTAGGATGACCCTCTAAACTCCTCCCCTAATTCTCAGTATCCTCTTACGTCTACAGTGGCAACTTGCCTTGTTTGGGGTGAACTAAGTTTTTTAAAAAATTTTAATTTGTTTATTGGTAATGCTTATATGCTTATATATAAAATAGAGCCAGTTTTTCCCTGCTATGTTTGTAATTAATAGACTTTCTAATACAAGGCACATAATCAAATCTGTTTCGTCAGTCACATAAAGCAAATATTAGTCTGTGTTGCTCAAAAATAAATATTGTATTTCCGATTGATTTTAATATGCTTGATATTTTATTAGTCATAAATAAAAGAAATACGGAGGAGCTTTTAGCTTCACATTCAGAAGTCCTCTCACTGTCACCCATAACACCGGGAACAAATTGACTAACAAATAATTTTTAGTGGTTTGCCGGTCGTTAATAATATTTCAAACGTTGTCTTTGGCTATTACTTTCCTGACTCCTCTTTTTTAAAATAAGCGGCTGACTCACATTCGACTGTAAAGAGTGAGAAAAGGCAGAAAAAGAGAGACAGTGTAGAGAAAAAGAGAAAGGGAGAAATTAAAGAGAGAAAGAGAAAGGAAGGAAGAAAGAAAGAAAGAACTTTAACCCAAATAGTAACTGTCTATTCTGGTTTATGTAGTTAGTAGCATCACCATTTTCTAATTTCTCAGGTGGATTAATTGGTTCGCGTACCGTACTTACAGACAGAGGCTGTGAGTTCGAATTTTATCCTCGACAGAAGTATTTTTACTCTGCTTTTGTTCCCAATTGAACTTTCATTTTTTCTGTAATCTACGTAATTTACAGAAATTAGGACCCCGAACAACGCCATGTGGCCCTGCTAGTTTTTAATATAATAGATGTGTATTATATTTATTTAAATCAATAGCAAATAAATTAAATTGCAAAGAATTTATCCTGAATTTGCAATTACTGGATGGATGTGATTTGTCTAAATTTCTGCCCTTAAGCTTTCAAATACTGATAATTGGATATATTTTTACTCCTCACTGATATGACTTTTTAATATAATGTCCGGACAACGACGGATAATCCTATCAGTTATAATATGAAAGAAAATGAATTAAACAATTCTGTGGTTAGATTTTAGATCTTTATTAACATAAAAACGTATTAAACCATTTAAACAATTGCCAAATTGCCAAATATTCAAAGTAGTTAAATTATAGTTAGTAGTTAAATTATTAATATATATATATATATATATATATATATATATATATATATATATATAATTATAAATAGTTGTTTATCTACATACGTATACGTTTCACATCCTTCCTGAATTGTGAGTGTAGATATAATTATTGAAGTCAGTCGCAGGATTCGAAACCCCGGAACAAGTCATGTTTATAACCCAAATTCCGACGTCTCAACCCCGGCGGTCACCATGAACAACTACATAGATCGGTGAGAGTTTTAAACCTATTGTAGGCAGCCGACGTCAACAGTGTTCAACTTATGAAGGGAAATGCCTTAAAGCTATGATTTTGACGGCTGTATATATATATATATATATATATATATATATATATATATATATATATAGAAAAGAGGGTAGTGCAGTATTAGTGCAGTTCCAACGAGAGAAAAGTATATATGTAAAGGAGTAAGGCTACCAACATTTGTAGAATGTTTTTTTCAACATTTATTTATTATTTTGTTGTTTTACCATTTTATGATAATTATAAAATGGTAAAACAACAAAATAATAAATAAATGTTGAAAAAAACATTCTACAAATGTTGGTAGCCTTACTCCTTTACATATATATATATATACATATATATATATATATATTGGTTATTTTATTACCTACAGACATCGATGTTTCATGCTAACGCAATCTTCAGTGCAGGAAGTTAATTCTCTACGGTCAGGGGGCTCGAACTCCGATCACAAATCGCCACTGATTTGCAGTCAAGAGCGTTCACCTGTCGGCCACAACGAATCAGCTAATAATTAAGGAGGAATTTAACTTGTAAATACCTAGTGGGCAGGTATTTTACACGAGCAGTTGAAAGTGATCAACAAACTGTGTTGGATCTTGCATGAAGCTATTTGTACTGCTTGTTATTAAACTCACTCAGAGTGCCCGGTCTTTAGTAAAGGGGGCTTATAATGATATTTATAAATAAATATTATATATATATATATATATATATATATATATATATATATATATATATATATTAATACAATTTGTGCGATCACTTCTCGTGTGTCTGTGCATGCTTGTGTGTTTCTCGCCTCTACATAACTTACACATTATTATCATTATTTTGTATTATTTACTATTGATAGATGATTTATTGAATTAAAAAAGACAATAACGTAAAGCCAAACAAGCTTTAAAAATCCTGTTTTAAAAAATCATTTAATTACGGAATTAAATCCCTCAGAATCCATTTCCGTTTCTTCGTAAACAAGTCAGCCATTTTAATGTTTTGTTAATCAAATTTTAACAAAACATTAAAATAACTGACTTGTTTAAAAAAAGAAAAAAAGAATGAATTACTACGTGATCCTTCAAAATTTGAAAGCACTTAAACTGTCGAATAGAATGTCATTTTAACTGGCAAATCTTCATGTATTAAAAGATTGAAAGATGGTATTTATCTACCTCCCACAGCAGTAAAATGTGACACAAGGTCGGAAAGTGGGATCAGATAAGTCAGCACCCTAGAGAAAGAGCACTTATGACCTTTAAAAATTGCCTGGGCAGCCCCGTCGGCATTCCCCGGTAGGGGCGCCTCAGGCGATTAGCAATAAACTAACACCTTCTCAAAGGGTGAGAAGGCAAAGCCTGGGAGGGTGGACCGCCTAGAACTGCACAGGACAGACTCATAGACCGGCGTAAATCAAGCCCCGAAGGCCAAGACGATACCGGTCTATGGAGTGCAGTATTCATTGGAACAGATACTACACTTTGATCCCGGCCAAAAAAGATTGAAAGTTTTGGAAGCTATTTACTTCCAATAATATTTATAAATAGAGATTAAAACAACACATTACCTTAACAACAATTAGTTCCTAGTTTTATAACAATTTGGTTCAATTAATAATCTAAAGATCAAACGATACCGTAATAATTAAATTTAACTTTCAGAATACTATTTAAAACATAATCATTTGGTAAAACACACACACACACACACACACACACACACACACACACACACACACACACACACACACAAAACCGCCATAGACTCAAAAATAGAAAAAAAAAGAAAGTGAAACAAAAATGAAAGTAAAAAAAAAGACCCCAACGCAAGGAATAAAGTGTAGTATCTGTTCGGATACTACACTTTATCTTTTCTGTTCTCGTCAGTGAAGCAATTTTAATTTTTTTGTCCCAATCCAGAGTGCTCCTTTTGGGGGGGGGGGGGAGCTGGATTTTACCCACGTTAAAAACCGACATAGTATCTAACTCTGTCCTCGTGGGGAGGCAAGTAAATATGGACCCCAGGGCAACGCATTGTCAGTACAGCCAGTGAATGCTTTTCTCCATCAATACCCGTGTTGTCTACTTCCACTCAATCAGCCTCCATATAAACTCAAATGTCAATGTCAGTATGGCCTTGTAAATAGTAATCAATTAACACTATTGTTGTTTCTTTTGTTTTTTCTTCTTTTATTTTGACTTACCTCATACAGAGTCAAATCATTTGGCGGTTGAACGACTGAGTCGGTGAATCATTCTTTGAACAATTCTTCACTTTAGCTTGTATTGTGATCCACAGGAAAATTTGAGTTTGAGTCGTGATCCACAGGGAAAAATAACAGAGAATCTTTCGTTCTGCTAAGAGTTGATCTCTTTAGATCACGCCACATATACAGACACTCTTAACTTCCGAGGAGGAAATGTAAGCTCTTTCTCTTGTTGCTGTCGTGTGTGTGTGTGTGTGTGTGTGTGTGTGTGTGTATGTGTGTTGGGGGGGGGGGCTATATGCGGCGACAATTCACGTTAATCTGTAAAGTAGGTGAGGATATTTTTGTCAATTTTATGTATTTAGTTTATGTGTACATTAACAGGGTGCGTTACCCGGGGGCATGGATAACAAAATAGTAGAGTTAATAAAAATGCCCCCCCCTCTCTCTCTCTCTCTCTCTCTCTCTCTCTCTCTCTCTCTCTAGCAACTGGTTCAGTATACTGAAGAAGAAGAAGAAGAAGAAGAAGAAGAAGAAGAAGAAGAAGAAGAAGAAGAAGAAGAAGAAGAAAGCAAATAAGATAAAGAAAGCTGACAGACTGAATTTTTGATCTAGTTTCAGTATTGTTTTTAAAACAACGACCAGTGAGAATGAAAAATGTATTTGAACATCCAAACTCCATCCCCTGCACCAATTTGGAACCTCGTGACATTATAACCAGGTCAGTATCAGACTGAATCTGATGAGGTTTCTTATGTAGTTTCTGACTTTTAGGCAGAGACACACACACAAGTGGATGTCAGATTATTGGATTTCTGGCAGTTTTATTTCCCTAGGGCTCGTGTAATGTTCTTTCAATAGTTCAAAATCGAAACAGCGCCGAATCAAGATAACAAACCTTGTACACAAAAAGGTCTCGATCTCCTTTCAGATAGAGCTTTCTGACAATAATCTTCTATCTATTCTATCTATCTATATAATAAAGTGAAGCCGGTCTATTTCTCAAAGTTTGTCATCGGTATGTTTTCTCCTACAAAATCAATATTTCATTCTGAATAGCAAGTTCATCATGTGGATCGTGTCACCATGTCCTTTAGAGCAATAACATGTAATTCGATTTAATCCCTTTTAGAAAATACTTAATCCGACCAGGAATATTTATTAAATTGATCCATCTTTGTTATCAGCAAATTTAAATTAAAATGGTAACGAATAAACTGAATGAATTCAGAAATAATGATAAAAAATAAGAATTTACAGGAGCATTTTCTGGGGACTATTCAATGAAATATTTAAGAGAATTTGATCTGTATATTCATATTATATGTTGTTTTAGTTGAAATTGGATTATTTGAAACAATAGATGCCTAAAGAGGTTTAATCTCCATATTAATGACATTATAGGACAACTTCACGTTTGCCTATTTATATGTTTTTATCACGACTATGGGACTTTCACATTTAATTTTTTTTTTACTTAATATTAATCGAATATTTATTGAAATAAAAATAAAATGCAAAAGCACAAAATAAAACGATATATTTTAATCCTATTAAAAACATTATTTAATCACGAAATTACATCCACCAGAACGAATTTATATTTATTTGTAAACAAGTCAACCATTTTAATAGTTTGTTAATAGATGAACAGAATGAATGAATTTCGTTGTGACTCTTCAACATTTGAAAGGAATTTGGAAGCTATTAAACTGACGAATAGAAAGTCATTTCTGTCTTTAAAAATTCTTAGCAAATCCTCATGTATTAAAAGATAAAAAAAACTTTGGAAGCTGTTTACATCCAAAAAAATTATAAATAGAGATTAAAACATTACCATAACAAAATTAGTTATAGTTTTATCACAACTTGGTTCAATTAATATTATAATGGGAATCCAGAGGAAGACAACCCAGTCTAAACAGGAGAAAGTAAGGGGAACTATTATATAGGAGCGGGATAGGGATAGGGATGGATAATATTGTCTCAATAAGAAGAGTCAAAGCTCTTGCATCACTTTGAATGAGCTTGTGAAATGTCGATGTACGTAGCACAGAACTTTCAAGGAAGCAGCCTGACACTTCCAGAGTCAGATCGGGGTTGTTGTTTTAGCCGATATGATGCAGAACCCGAAGTCGGCAGTGAGGACCGTAAGTAATACATTTATTTTACCATTATTTCCGAATCCATCCAGTTCATTCTTAAAATTATTTACATTATGTTCTATAGTAGTGATGTCCTTAAAAGAATGATGACAAACACTTATGTAAAAAAATATAATGGTATATTTTTATTGCTAGGTTGCGGCAAATGAGTAGGGTGAGAGAGAGAGAGAGAGAGAGAGAGAGAGAGAAAGAGAGAGGGGAGAAAGCATAAGAATTGATGGAAGTTGATCTCTCGAATTCGCTAGCCAGCAGACTATGTTTAATCCCAATTTCGATGAGTTTATATAACATTTTTGGACATCCACACATCCACAATTGCAATGCCTATTCTGAGATGTTGCCTGCACAGTCAATGTAACCATGCCCTCATTCCTATGGGACATGGCTTTCATCCATTTTATTATTTATTTAACGATTGGTGTATTTCCGTCTGCAGGTGACCTTTGTAAATGACCTTTGCAGATGTCTCTGCATTAAATCATCAGATATTTATTTTCTGGACAGGTGTGTGTCGGTTCCAATCAGCCGGGTTTTATTTCTTCCGGCCAGGTGTTATGTCCGGTACCCGAGACCTGATATTCAACAATAAGATATATTTTTACCCTGATTAGACAATTTGTTCCAAAGGTATATTACTCTCATGGCCTCCGTTCAGTCTTGAGAGACAATGGATACTCCCTGTGAGGGTGGTTGTGCATTTAATGGTGAAGTAAGGGTTGCGCAATCCCAACCAGTTGTTAGACGCGCACCTTGATAGAAGGACCCAAGCTGTCTATTCATTGTTACGGTTATGTTTTGTGCACAACAAGCCATAGTCATCAATTTAACGTTTTCCTTTCTTCGCTTGGAATGGCATTGGCCGTTCGGGCGAATATAACAAGAGCATTATATTTGCCTTAACACCGGTTGAAAATGTGTTACGTCATATCTAGCCACCATAACACCGTACACAACTTCAACATAGAAGAAGGTTCTGTTCAGTCTTGAGAGACAATGGATACCTCCTGTAAGGGTGGCTGCATGTGTAATTGTGAAGAAAGGGTTGTGCAATCCCCAACCAGCCTTTCCTTAGTCGGCACTGCTTGATTCCAGTGGCAAGGTGAAATCCAAGACGACTGGAAACAATGCCAAGTTAAGCAGAGAGCACATACAGCACCTGGTATTCCCAAATGGTCACCCATTTTAGTACTGACCAGGCTCAACGTTGCTTATTACTCTATTATATTACTCTATTAAAAAATAAGCTAATTGTGTGATAGATTTAGTTATTGAAATATTTCTGCAGGGTTCGTTGGAATATGTCTCCCATTTCGCTTGGTATTCGCCCAAATATTGAATAAAATCCATTCTTAGTACGAAAGAGTGCTCTTAGTCCTGAAATAAAATTCTACACTACTTTTTAATGTCTATAAAATTGAACCTTTACGCCGAATTATTACTCATTACGGCCTTTTTTTCTTGCTAATTTTTTCTTCTTAAATTATCGACTTTTCATTGTTCCTTTTATATTCGTTAAATTTGTTTGTGTGTGTGTGAAAAAGTTGGTTTTGATGTACAATACAATTTTAAAACAATAAAATATTTTTGGTGTAAATAGAAAAAGTAATGACCACCAGCGATTAAAACAGTGAATTAAAGTTATTTTCTCAACGCTTTAATCAGAATTTTATTCAATAACAAGGAATACAATGTAAGACCAACAATCAATTTTAATAAAATAGCGTGTGAGAAAATCCAACCGTCCCTACACTAATATTGTACTTAGTGCAATATTTAACTCACATTACAGATTATGAATTTATTAAAGAACTAGCGGTGTGACGGTGTTATCTAGAAAAATTGAGGAAATCAAGAATCGCAATCCCCAGAATTAAATTTACCAGAAAGGACGGGAAATGATAGAAAAGACTCTTTTCACCCATAATACTAAGCCTTTATCTACACTATAAAAATATTTGTAAATAGAACTATGTGTTATAGTAAAATGAAAACAATTATTTAATTAGAAAACGATAAGCACGATAAAGTTGATTAATGAGATGTTCTTTTGCAAAGCAATAGGCAAATCAGTTAATATTTATGACGGAGATCTCATACACATAATCAGTATATTAGAAAGTTATTATTTTATTGTGAATATGAATTTTGTGTTTTAATCTCACTGCCAGTGCTATGAATGACCCAACTTTACAAATATGAGCAACGACTGTTGACGATATGATCGAGTTTCCATTCTGGCTTGAGGCACTTGCTTGTCTAGCCATACTGAAGAGCTGTGATACAGCGAAACAGTCTGTCTGTCGATGACTATATATGTTCCCCTTCTCTTCGGCAATCGACGGTGTTTATATAAACATTGCGATTCCGCTTACACACAGCAGATGACTGATAGCCGAGTGGTTAGGAGCGACGACTGTTGACTAGACGACCGAATTTTGATCCCAGCTTGAGGCACTTCCTTGTCTAGCCACACTAAAGAGCTGTGATACAATGAAACAGTCTGTCTGTGGATAACTAAATATGGAAACATAAAGAATATTTGCAAATAGAACTATATGTTATAATAAAATTGAAACAATCATCGAATTAAAAAAACAACAATAAAAACGAATAGTTAATTAATGAGATGTTCTTTTGCAAAGCCTGCACTTGAGTTCTTGTAAGGGTTTTCATCGGGGTTACTGTTAGGATTTGGTTTAGGTTTGTCTGAGTTATAGACTTCTTTGTGTTACTAATCAAAAACATTTATAAAATACATCCTTTGCATTATGTAGATATTTTTTCGAGTTATATCATCATCATCATCATCATCATCATCATCATCATCGTCATCATCGTCGTCGTCGTCGTCATCATCATCAGTATAACATCCGTTTTATATGCTGGCATGCGTTAAACGACTTTAAGAAATTGACTTCCAAACTAACCTATCTCTGGCCAGGTCTTTATTTATTCCAGTTTCCCTCATGTCGATTTTTATCACTTCCTCTTATATTTACCTTGGCCTTCCCAATGTGAACTGAAACTGCTACCCTAACTGTTCTACATCTACTAACCCAAGAATTCTCATCCATTCTTTCAATGTGGCCATACCATCGAAGTCTCCTGTGCTGCACACACTTTCCTACACTGTTCAGATTTAATCTTTCTCTGACTTCATCAGATCTAAGCCTGTCCTTAAAACCTGCAATACACATCCATTGTATCATTTTCTTCCAGGTAATGCATGTCCTCAACCCTCACTGGTCAGGTTTCACTTCCATGCATCACTACACTGTGTACACATGCCTGATAGACTCTTCTTCTTCGTCGACAGTGGTAACGCTCTGCCGGTTAATAATGGCAGAAGTTCCCTGAACTTACTCCATCCACCCCTAATCCTTGCAATCACACTAGCACATGCTCCACTCTGTACTCCATTGGTGTCACCATTGTAACAAAACTGTTCGAGTATATATTTACAAAAATAGCTGAAGGCTTCATTTTCAGCTGCTGACTGTACTGAGAAAATATTCAGTCTGAAAGAAGGAATATATAAAGCATTTTTAAGGATTGCTTTTCGCTTTTTATTATTTTCATCTCTCAGATAAATTTCAGCATATCATCGAGCATGTAAGGTTCCTGCAATATGGCTCCCATCAGCCAATTCGATGACATGTTTTGATTTATTAAAATTTTAATCGAATCGAATAAATTTAAATTTATTCATAATTATATGAACTGTCGCTCCACAATCGATAAGCATGTCATGATAGTTACATTTAATAATGTCTTCAGGGGTATTTATTACTGAAGGGACGATTCCAATATTTTTCCTGATTCCGATACAATTACTAATTCTGTTCTAAATTCCCGATTCTGATAAAATTCCTGATTCCGATTCTTTTAAAATCTCTAAATATTTAGCTATAGAATTACTGTTTATTTTTATTTTAGGATTACCCATGTAATATGTTCATATATTTTTGCAAACGTAAAAATGCACGTGCGAGGAGTGATCTATAGATTTTAGTTTTATTGGTAGTTTAAAATCAATAAATATTCATCATTTTATCATTAGTACTAGCAATGGTAAATTAAGTTTTGAAAACAAGAGAACAATTAAAAGAATCGTTTTTGACACGGGAAAATAGGCACAAATATTTTGCACTAAAAGGGCTGCTGCTGATTTTCAAACAGTGAACACACAGCTTATATATATATATATATATATATATATATATATATATATATATATATATATATATATATATATATTCCAAAGCCAAGATATTACACATACTTACTAACACAAGAAAAAAAACTTTATATTTAAATTCAACCCAGCATTGAACAGATCATAACTCCAACTACACACCATACAGACCACACATCTACATGCATATGGGGGCAGAGGTGCACACATATATGGACGGAGCCCACGTACATGTGCACGCGTATGTGCGTATGTGCGTGTGAGCGTCCACATGCACAGAATGTATGGGCGACACGCGAATATATGTCTATGTGCATGCATGCATGCATACAAAAATTGATGTGAGTACACATATACTTCTATATATCCGCCTATCTTTCTATCCATCCTTCTGTATCTTTCTATCTAGCCATACGCCTACGTATGTGTATATACACATATATGTATATATGTATGTGTGTGGGTGTTTGTGTGTGTCGCTCACCTATGTACAAGATTCAGAACTAACTGCACGCGCCACACACACACACAAGCACAACAGACAAAACGGCGTGATGGCCATAAAAAGTAATAAATTTCAAAAGAAAACCCGAAACACTTCAAGAAATGGAGATAACCGATAAAATAAAGGTCAGAATTACACGTACTTAAAAAACACATACGACTTTGACCCAGAGAAGCAAAAAATAAAAAAATAAAAAATAAAAATATAAAGATATTAAAACACCTACACACACATGCGCAGAAATGCCAAACAATAACACATTTTCTTTAAATGAAACAACATTCTTTCAAATCGAAAGACATTTTTTCAAATGGATTTACATATCAGATGAAAGCGCACCATGCTCGAAACGCGTTATAAAATTATAAAATGATAAAATAACAAAATAACAAAATAATAAATAAATGTGGAAAAAACCTTTTACAAATGTTGTTAGCCTTACTTTTTACATATATATTTACATATATATATATATATATATATATATATATATATATATATATATATACACACACATAGAAAATTAAAATAAACATATACACCAGTGCACCATTAATGTTATATGCAACCTCTGCTTATACTGACACTTTCAACGTCTCACGACTTAACACATACATGCATAAAATAAGCACATGCATTAATTTACTATTGATGTCACACACAGCAGTGCCGTTGTTGCTGCTCCCTTCTATGCATGCAAAGAACATCCATGTGCATACATTGAATGTATATATGCAGAATCCAACATAATCTTTTTATTTGTATTTTGTAAATTAAACTAGTTTCGCACTATAACTGTGTTAAATTTGGCATTACCACTGTCGAGCAAGGGATGAGGAGGCTATCTGCTGTGTATGTAATGTGATGATGTATGGAAGTGAAACCTGGCCAGTGAGGGTTTGGGACATGCATTTAATGGTAAGAATGATATGAGAATGATACAATGTGAGTCTTACAGAGAGGCTTAGATCTGATGATCTCAGAGGAAGATTAAATCTGTACAGTATAGAGAGATGTGTGCAGATTGTATGGGCACATTGAAAGAATAGATGGGAGTTCTTGGGTTAGTAGATAAGATAAGGATGGATTTGAGAGAAAGAGGAATCTATAAAGTCCTGGACAGAGATAGATCAGTTTCAAAGTCAATTTTAAAAGCCGTCCAACACATGGAAGCATGTAAAACGGATGTTAAACCGATGATGGTGGTGGTGGTGGTGGTGGTGGTGGTGGTGGTGGTGGTGGTGGTGGTGATGATGATGATGATGATGATGATGATGATGATGATGATGATGATGATGATGATGATGATGATGATGATGATGATGATGATGTACTTTTCTTCGGTGACACCATATTCAATGCTATAATGCTATAATGCTATAATGTGTTTGCCACTGGATCGTTATCATGTAGACTTTTTTCCGATAGCACCGTATTCGATGTAACAACGTATCTGTGACAGGACGTTAATCATGTAGTGGACTTTTCTTTAACAACACCATTTTCAATACTGATCTTTATCGCTCAATGATCTTAGCCCTTCGAGTGTTAAAATAAGTTGTCAACTTCTATAAAGTTTTTTTTATGGATGGCAAAGAATGCCGGTTATATGTGGTCGATACATATAAATACTTTCATTCCTGTGTGTACTTGTTCTTTCTCAAATCAAGGTTGTACATGCTAGACAAAGATAGGCTCTTTTATGGCAGCGATAAGGTAAGTCAAGGTTCAGGTTCTGGCTCATCACGTGCACTGCAGTTTCTTAAATAAGAGATCAATATGTTGAATATTATCTAACATTTATACTTTATGTAGTGGTTGAATTTTGAAGGTCAAATTGTTGGGATGAGGTAATTGGGCAAGTCAACTTATACATGAAAAATAATCGCGTTAAATTGAAATCTAGACACAGTTGAAAGCACATCAAGCAATTCTTAACTTTTCCTGGTTTCAGAAATAACAGCATTTACCTATGAAAATTAAGGGTCGACCTATACACAAAATCAACACGCACATCTCCCTCTATAATAAAGACCAGTGTATTTTAATGAAATAAAAAGTATGTATAGTGGTCACAGAAAACAATTTGAAGTGTAAGTATAATAAAAAAAATACAGAAATAGCACCACACTGTCTTAATATATACAGAAACCAAACATTTTTAAAATATTAGTTCTAATAGCAATTGGGAAACCTAAAAATTCACTCCTCCTTGCAATATAAATAGTAGAAAGCCTAAATCGTTTAAATATTAACAGTTTACTTATATTAATGTGTGGGTGTGTGTGTGTGTGTGTGTGTGTGTGTGTGTGTGGGTGTGTGTGTTCCTGCCAAATATTGTTTTTGTATTCAGTTCCAAGAATAAATCTGATCATCGCACACGTGTATATTTTGATGTCCTCCATTTGTATAATTTCCCGTTTCATTTCTCGCTTTCCAATCATTCTAGAATGAATGAAGCAGCAGGTTATTCAACTAACCTCAACTCAACAGGTTATGGCCCCAGCAGAAACAGACTTTATTTCAATGGAGATGAAGAGGATTTCCAACTTTGGAAAATTCAATTTCTATCGTACCTACGTCTGCAGAAGCTATCACACATCATAGAGCCAGACATAGATGTTGACGAAGACGGCTCATACCAAGAGAAGAACGCTGATGTATTTGCATTAATCGTGCAGTTTTTAGACGACAAAAGCTTGTCATTGATAATCCGAGATGCAAGAAATGACGGCAAACAAATGATGGGAATGTTATAAATGTGAAATGTTGAAAATAAACCCCGGCACCAATGTTATAGATCCAGAAATGCTGAAAAGCCTCTGACACAAAATGTTGTATCTGAAAATTCAAAAAACTTACAACATCAATGCTACATACTGACACCAGCGATATCTTCCTTACCTCTCTCTCAAAACGTGCCTAATGTCCTTCGTGTTTTATCCGGGGCTGGTGAGTCACATGTTAAGACTCACTCTTAGTGAATACGACTTTTACTTGTTAATAAAACAGTCAAAGGGAGACAAGCAAGTAATTCATACGAGAGAAAGTAAGATACATCTAGAATCTCAATCTATAAACATATTAATAATGCACTTGCAAGAACAACAAAAAAGCGATAGTATTCAAACATAACAAGCGTTTATTATTTTAATGAGCAAACGAAAAGTTCTTCTCCGCTCTGGTAGTTCTTAATAGAGAGGCTGGATTTGATAAGACTGAGATGGTTGATCAAATAGGAGATTATCTGAAACAAGATTCGAAAATATGAAAGTTCAGAGTTTTGGATGAATTAAATATGGAATTCTTTTTTTTTCATAAGACACATACCGTTGACAATGTTTTCGTGTTAGTTTACACGTTGAGCGAGTAAAGAGAGCTTCCAGCGACCTTTCAGATTCTGAATGGCAATCGTTAGTTGACGCCTGTAGGAAAGATATTTTGACAGAATTTTAGATTCAGTTGTCCATTTTCCGCAGACTTATTTTTAGCGCGGTGAGATATATATAATCTCGTATTTGAAAAGGAAAATGCTGACCTCGTCTGTTGTGGTATTTATCATCACTTTATCAGACTTGGTTTTTCCTTTGTTCGTCACTGTAATTTTTAGGCCGATAAATTTTGAATCCAATTTTTTTGTGTACATGGATATATTATTTTCGACTTGTCTGCTTGGTGAGCAGCAAATCTTTGGACGTCATGTCCTCTCCGCCGCTTTAAATCGTCTCCTTGCTTTTCCTTCTGGGATCTCCCTCGCTCCTCTGTCTAGGGCCTTCCGTTTACATAGCAACAGGCTTTTCTCGAATTTGATTGGTTGCCCTTCATCTGCCCCCACAAACTGTGTGGGCTGACTTTACGGCTCTTGGTCTAGCAACAGGGTTTTCTTGTTTGTGATTGGCTGGTCAATCATTTGCTTCCTCTGCCTCTTGCTTGTCTGGAATAAATCCGTCCCCAATTTCTAATGTGTGTACCTTCTAGCGAATTGCACATTATTTTTTATTGTAGGGGAACATGTGCCAACAAGTCCCCTATTCTTCTTTTCTTGCTTTATTGGGTAAAATATGTGGATATAATAGGAATATTAAGAGAATGTTATTAATGTGAAACTCTGACACGACGAATGTTATAAATGTGTACGGTTGGACACCCCCCCCCGGCAACAATGCATAGATCCAGAAATTATATAACTGAAAACTTTAAAAAAGCTTACAACGTCATGCTATACGCCAACACCAGTGGTGTCTTCCCCGCCCCTCTCACACCACGTGTCTCCTATCCCTTGTGTTTTATCCAGGGCTTGTGAGTCACCTGTTAGACTCACTGTTCGTGAAAACGACTTTTATTTATTTTTTTCCAATAAAACTGTCAAAGGGAAACAAGCGAGTAATTCGTGCAAGAGAATAAACGAGACACATTAGAATCACAATTTATAAACATTTTAATAAGACACTTGTAAAAATCAACAAAAGGCGATATTATGCAAACATAACAAGTGTTTATTATTTCAAATGATCAACGAAAAGTTCTGCTCCACTCTAGGGGAGTTCTTAATAGATGGGCTGAATTTGTTAAAACCGAGATGGTTGATCAGTCAGGATATTAACTGAGAGTAAAAAATTAGCAAATACAAAGGTTCAGAGTTTTGGACAAACTAAATATGAATTTCCTTTTTTTTCATATAACACATATTCAATTAACAAAAGAAACGTTCTTCTCCGCTCATGGGGAGTTCTTAATAGAGGGGCTGGATTTGATAAAACCGTGGTGGTTGATCAAATATGAGATGATCTATGAGACAAGATTGAAAAAATACGAAAGTTCAGGTTTGGGACAAATTAAATATGAAATTCTTTTTTTCATAAGACACATACCTTTTATAATGTTTTTCGTGTGTTAGTTTACACGTTGAGCGAGTAAAGAAAGCTTGCGGTGACCCCTCGATTTCTGAATGGCAATCGCTAGTTGACGGCTGTGTGAAAAATATTATCACAGAATTTTAGATTCTGATTTCCGTCTTCTGCGGACAGTTTTTAGTGTGCCGAGATACATGTAATCTCATATCCAGAAATGGAAATGTTGACTTTGTCTATTGTGGTCAACTTTGTCGGACTGGGTTTTTCCTTGTGATGTCCGGTAGACAGCGGTAAGATCGTCGCTATATTTTTTCTTAGCCGATAGATTTTGAATTCCACTTATTTGTGTGCGAGGATATATTGATTTCGATTTCTGCTTTGTGAGCAGCAAATCTTGGAAACGTCCTGTTTTCTCCGCCACTGAAATTCGTCTCCTTGTATTTCGACTTGCCGGGGTTTTCCTGCTATTCTCTAGGGCCTTCAGTTTGCATAGCAACAGGTTTTTCTCCAATTTGATTGGTTGCCCTACATCAGTCCCCCCCCCCCCCCCCCCGCAAACTGCATGGGCTGATTTTACGACTCTTGGCCTTGTTTGCTTTCCCTGCCTCTCGCTGTCTAGAATACACCCGGTCCCAATTTTTAATGTGTGTTCCCTTTTTTGGCGAATTGCACCTTACTTTATTTATTGTAGGGAACATGTGCCAACAAGTTCCCTATTCTTCTTCTTGTGTTTTATGGTGCAAAATATGTGGATATAACAAGACTATTATGTTGGAAATAGTAAACCCAGAATTATCGCGTTATACACAGAACTGACAACATTAAAAATTAAGTCACATGAAACCATCACGGATTACATAATAAGTGCTGAGAATGCGACATCATCTTTGGAAAAGCCTGAGAAACAATAACGGACAGCTCACAATGATTTTAAAGGGGTTACCAGAAGACATTAAAGCCTTTTCCACGGTAATTACCCAATGAAGAGAAGAGTTGAAATTCAGCGATTTCAAATCTTCACTTAGAAGCTATGAGGAGACAAAAAAAATGTCGAGAGAGACAAACACGTGTTGTACGATGTTATAACTGCCGAAAAGCAGGGCATAAAAGCTTTGAATGCCGAAATAAACACACATCTACATTTAAAAGACGATGGTGTGAAAATTGCAGAACTGGAACTCACAGCACAGATTATTGTAGAAAAAAGACTAACTCCGCCAAATGGCTGAAAGACACAAGTGAGACCAACTCATTTTTATTTGCAGTAAGTACTACTGAAAACCATGAAAACATTTATAAAATGAACATGTTTGATTTGCTTGTAGACTGTGGGGCTACCGCCCACATAATTAAGGATAAATCTAAATTTATTCGAACAGATAAAAATTCTGATAAATCAAAACATACTATTGAATTAGCTGATGGAAGTCGTAGTACTGGCATAGTTCACACTAAAGGCGACGCTGAAATTTACCCCAGAGACGACAATAATAATAAACGTAAAATAATTTTACGAAATGCATTATATGTTCCAGCAACAGAAAATGGCGCTTCGATCTATTTTTCAAAGAATCGCTCTAAATTGAAGACCCCGGATGGAAGTATGTGTAACATTAATAAACAGGGGAAACTGTATTTTTCAACGGTATCAAAACCGAACAAACGCATTCACTGAAGGGATGGCATGATATTTTAGAACACTGCAATAAAGAAGACATTTTGAATTTGGAACTATCTGTTAAAGGCATAAAAATAAGTGATAAAAATAGATTTAATTGTGATGTAAGTGCAAAAGGAAAAATGTGCCAATAGAAAAATAGAAAAGCAGACAAAAGCAAACAAAAGACTTGATTTAATCCATTGTGATTTAATAGGTCCAAACGAACCAACTTCGATAAACGAATCGAAATATTTAATAACATTTATTAATGATTACTCAGGACTTATTAATGTTATGTTTTTAGATCTCGTTTTGGTTTGAAGACGCCGTCATACTGTCGGCACGTGTAACCGTGACGACCGCTACCCAAGTAAGCCTTGTGTACGTGATTCCCGACCGCTTAAAAGTGGAATCGGCTGCATTGGGACTCGTTCTGTAATCGCTGTCATGGCACAAAAGTCGGAGCACATGATCATATACAATTTTCTGAATCAGGGGGCCATTTTTCATCCGAAGACATATGTCTACTACTACGTCCGCCACTTTTCTATAAATAGTGGGGTCAAGCAACAGGCAGGCAGAGGGACCGCTAGCCACCGAGACACGCGGCTGCTGCGGTGGGCATCGCGGCCGCTCCGCCCCGACCATCAGCGCTGCTGCTTCTACTAACGACAACAACAACAACAACAACAACAACAGTCATCGCTGCTTCTACTCCTACCAACAACAACAACAACAATCATCGCTGTGTCTACTCCTACCAACAACAAAAACAACAGTCATTACTGCGTCTACTCCTACCAACAACAGCAATCATCGCTGTGTCTACTCCTACCAACAACGACAACAACAGTCATCGCTGTGTCTACTCCTATCAACAACAACAAGTGCCGCCGCTGCTTCCATCACTACCAACAACAACAACGACGACAATTCTTGGTAATTTCCTTATGTTTGTTTGGAAAATAAATGATTGAATCGTTATAATTTCCATCCTGTGTTGTCTATTCCTTTCTGCTTGCCACCATATGCTTTAATAATATAACACTGGTGTCAGAAGTGTGCGGCAGGTAGAATGGACTACTCAGGATTCACCCGTAATGAACTTCTCAGCCTCATCAAAAATCAAAGATCGGAACTATCAAACATAAAATCTGGTAAAGAAGATAACATTTCGTCCAGACCTGATCAACCACGATTTTGAACATCTCAACAAACTCAGCCAAACACGAACAACATCACCAAGCCCCATGACTTAATACTGGTTGTAAAAAGTCAGGCTCAGCAAGCATCAACATCACCTTTCAAGGCCTACCAACCCTCTTCAACACAAGACGCGACCAACCAAATCTTCCCAGACAAGCACCAAACATTCCCGGACATCACTGACAACACTATGGAAGAAATCGCACCAGTTCAAAAAACGAGTACACTTGCACAAGCACAACTAAATACACAACAACTGGACATTCGTTGATCAACAGGAGGACCCATCAATTCGAACGACATGCACCAACATCAGCACGACCCCAAATGCGCTCATTCATCAAACAACCGCGTAGACCCACATGTGTAGCAGTCAGCAATGTGCTCATTCATCAAACAACCGTGCAGACCCACATGTGCAGCAGTCACTAATGCGCTCATTCATCAAACAATCGCGCAGACCCACATATGTAGCAGTCATCAATGCGCTCATTCATCAAACAACCACGCAGACACACATGTGCAGTAGTCACTAATGCGCTTATTCATCAAACAACCACACAGACCCACACATGTAGCAGTCACCAATGCGCTCATTCATCAAACAACTGCGCAAACTCACATGCTCTCACTCATCAAACAACTGTGCAGACCCACATGTGTAGCAGTCACCAATGTGCTCATTCATCAAACAATTGCGCACGACCCCACATGCGCTCATTCATCAACAACTGCGCAGACCCACTTGCGCTCACTTATCAACAACCACGGAGAATTACAAGACTCCAGATGCATAGAACCCCATCAGACGCCCTCAGAATACAGACCAAACCTGATCCCGCGACGATCGACACGAGGCCAACTTCCCGCACGTTTTAAAGACTTTGTCATGAAATGATTCCCTCACACGCGCGACTCTAACCGTGCCGCACAATTTAAATGACAATGAGATCTGGGGGAGCTGTTATGTTTTTAGATCTCGTTTTGGTTTGAAGACGCCGTCATACTGTCGGCACGTGTTACCGTGACGACCGCCATCCAAGTAAGCCTTGTGTACGTGATTCCCGACTGCTTAAAAGTGGAATCGGCTGCATTGGGACTCGTTCTGTAATCGCTGTCATGGCACAATAGTCGGAGCACATGATCATACTTGTTATCATAGCAATTACACGCGGATTGCTCATGTGCCATGCTCACTGTGGCAAAAAGAACGTCCCAAAATAAACACAATTTTCTGAATCAGGGGGCCATTTTTCATCCGAAGACATATGTCTACTACTACGTCCGCCACTTTTCTATAAATAGTGGGGTCAAGCAACAGGCAGGCAGAGGGACCGCTGGCCACCAAGACACGCGGCTGCTGCGGTGGGCATCGCGGCCGCTCCGCCCCGACCATCAGCGCTGCTGCTTCTACTAACGACAACAACAACAACAGTCATCGCTGCTTCTACTCCTACCAACAACAACAACAACAATCATCGCTGTGTCTACTCCTACCAACAACAACAACAACAGTCATCATTGCGTCTACTCCTACCAACAACAGCAATCATCGCTGTGTCTACTCCTACCAACAACGACAACAACAGTCATCGCTGTGTCTACTCCTACCAACAACAACAACAAGTGCTGCCGCTGCTTTCATCACTACCACCAACAACAACGACGACAATTCTTGGTAATTTCCTTCCGTTTGTTTGGAAAATAAATGATTGAATTGTTATAATTTCCATCCTGTGTTGTCTATTCCTTTCTGCTTGCCACCATATGCTTTAATAATATAACATTAACATTTATTTTCCTAAAAATAAATCGCAAGCAGCAGATGCCACACAAAGATTTTTTGCTGATATAGCATCCTACGGATTAGTCAAAAGACTAAGAACACACAACGGAACGGAATTTACTTGCTCTCAGTTTTAAAAAAACTACTTATAAAAAATAAAATAAGACAAGAATTTTCGGCCCCTTATTCACTACATGAAAACGGTACTGCTGAGAGGTCATGGAGATCACCTTTCGAAATGGCAAGATGTTTGTTAATACAAGCAAAGTTACTAAAAGATTTATGGAACTATGCGATTAAGCATCAGCCTACATAAAGAATAGATGTTTTAACAGAAGAACTGGAAAAAACTTCTTTCAAAATGTTCACAAACCAAAAACCTGATATAAGTAATATGCATACGTTTGGCACTGCATACTTTGCTTCCATTCAAAATAAAACAAAATTAGATCTAAAAAGTGAACAAGGAATTTTCGTTGGATACGATGTTGGAAGTCCAGCCTATTTCATTTACTTTACAGATAGAAGAGAGATCAAGAGAATAAGATGTGTACTCTTTCATGAATCTCAACAATCAGACACAGAGGAAGATGAGAATAATTCCTTTGATTATCCCAGAGAATAAACAACTCGACCAGAAGAATATAATACAGAAGAAACAACAACAAAAAAAAACAGATGAAAAATATGAAGTATCAAATACAGATGAAAATGAAACTGAGAAAAGATGTTATCAACGAAAAATCAATAAACATAAATATCTAAATGATTACGTGCTAGATTCTGATGATTCGGACACAGCAAATTGTTCTATCGACTATTGTTATAGATTAAAAGACATTCCTGAAACTTATGAAGAAGCGGTGACATCTACCGAAAAATTCAAATGGAAAAAGAGCTATGAGTGAGGAAATAGATGCTCTTAAAAAAAACAATACTTACGAACTTACCCTTGCTCCTAAAGACAAGAAAATTATTGGAGGCAGATGGGTCTATTGTGGTAAAGTTAGGACCGAACAATGAGGAACAATTTAAGGCTAGATATGTAGCTAAAGAATTTTCCCAGATACAAAATATCGATTATCAAGAAATATTTTCTCATACAGCTAAGATCACATCTATCAGAATGTTGATGCAAATAGCAGTACAAAATGATTTAATTGTGCATCAGATGGACTTTAAAACAGCATACCTTAATGCTAATATCGACTGTGAAGTATATACTGAACAGCTGTAATAAAAACTGGAAGCCGAACATAACTTAAGGATAAGTGTTATTTAACTATTCGTTGCTTTCTGCGACATGTACTATAGAAGGGAACGTGGAGATATGATCCAGACATTCAAGATCCTCACAGGCAAAGACAACATGGACCATGAGAGACTGCTACCCCTCAGCAAGATCACCAGGACAAGAGGTCACAACCTGAAACTGGAAAAGAAGCATAGTAGGCTAAACATCAGAAAGTATTCATTTGGGATACGGGTTGTGAAAAATTGGAATTCTCTGCCAGACTGGGTCATCGACACAACAGACATAACCGACTTCAAGTACAAGTTGGACAAACATTGACTTCACAGACAATATTCAGTCAGACCTGTGCACGAACTGATATAGTGGACAAGAAGGAAAGGAACGGGAGTTACAGGCAAAAGCCTTTTTCCCAAATATATGTTATGTTATGTTATGTTAAATAGTATTCAATATTTACACTTAATATATACACGAATGTAGAACATTCCATCATTAATCAAAGGGGTGAGACGGGCATCAATTACCTTTGATACTACATTCTCCCCATCTACCTTCTTATTCGTAGGGAACAAAATCATCCCATCGACCTGGCCTCCTACGGGTTCGTTGAAGACGTCTTGGTTGTTCGTGCCCGGCATCCATCTCTAACCTAGGCTCCTGGGGACCTGACGACGTTTCAGGACTGCCTTGTGTGGCTAAAATATGTTGCTCCGGAATGCTCTCGTTTTCTTCGGTGCTTCAGTCGCTTGGTGTCTGAAGATTGCGTATCTGTCTCAGATATTGGGTGAAGCCACTTTTGTGGTACCCATCTGTCGTCAGAACTAGAGTCAGATTGGACTCTGTTAGAATATTCAGATTCATTTTGTTGGGACTCTGGACTTGACATATATGGCGCACAATCACCTAAGTGGGTCGGACTTGTTCCACAAACCGGAGCTGTATATCCATCTGAAGCAGTTCTATGTTCATATACATTTCCTGCCGGGGCTAGATCCTTTAAGGAGACAATAGATTGCCTTCCTTCCAAATTTCTGACCAGTGCATACTGAAGGTTCGCTTCGATTAATTCTACCTCGCTTACCAATGGGTCATGTTTACTGTGACGAACATGGCGTTTAAGTAAAACTGTGTCAGGTTGTGTGAACTTCGTCGTGAGAACGAGAAGAATCTCTCATGTGGAGTAGCGTTTGTCGCTGTACATAATAGAGTCCTAATAGTGTATAAGGCGATGGGGATGAGACTTTCCCAATCGGAGATCGGACTATTGCGATTTGCGGCCGCCAACTGTACTGTCTTTTATATTATGCCATTGTATCTTTCGCACTGTCCGTTTCCTTGAGGATTGTGAGGAGTTGTTCTACTTACAGCTACTCTTTGTTCATGCAGAAACTGCTTGAGTTCGTCCGACATAAAAGCAGATCCACGATCTGAATGTATATATGCAGGCACTCCAAAAACGGCAAAAATGGAGCAGAGGCCTTGAATTACTGTTGCAGCCATTACGTCTGGGGAGGGGATGACGAACGGAAATCTTGAGTACTCGTCTATTATTGTGAGCATGTATTTATTTTTAGTTTTAGAGGGTAAAGGGCCCTTAAAATACAGGTTAAGTTTTTCAAAAGGCTGTGTGACCTTAATGAGTGTTGCTGGAGGGGGTTTGTAGAACCTGGACTTATTTTCTGCGCATATCCGACAAGAGTTTGTAATTCTTTTTACGTCTTCGACAGAATATGGCAAGTTTCTGCTCCTGACTACGTGAATCATTCTTGTGATACCTGGGTGACACAATTCCTTGTGTATATACTGAAGATCATCTGAGCCAGTTACCAGGCCACATACCCTTGAAAGCGCATTGACCGCGGCATTCTCCTTACCAGGGCGGTAAGTGACGTCAAAGGAGTAGCAAGAAAGCTCCATTCTCCATCTTGCTATTTTCTCGTTTTTTATTTTACTCGTTGTTTTTGGGTTAAACATAAACGAGACCGACTTTTGGTCAGTGATTAATTCAAAATGTCGGCCGATTAAGTAATGCCTCCATTTTCGCAATGCCTCAACTACGCTTCTTTTTCTATTGCCGAGTGTCGTCGCACAGATCGCGAAAGTGTTCTTGAAAAAAAAGCTACAGGACGCACTGTCTGAGGCATCCGTCTCAACTAATAGAGGGATAAAAGGATCCACAGCAGAAATGGCAGACTGAGCAATGTCCCTTTTCATGTTTTGAAATGCTTTGATGGCGGAACAGGACAAAGGAAAAGTAGATACTTGCGTCAATGGGTGTATTTTTCTGAAAAAGACGCAACCCATTGGGAGTAGTGGGCGAACATACTGAGGGCTCGTCGTAAAGAGGGCATGTTTCTAGGGATTGGTAATTCCATTAGGAGTTTCAGTCGCTTAGGATCCGGTGTCATGGTGCCATTTTTGACAATATATCCCAATAGCTTGATGCTTTTCAAGTTGTAGGAACATTTTTCACTGTTCAAAGTCAGATTATATTTCTTGACAGCAGCCATGAATCGTTTAAGGTTGTGGTCATGTTCAGCTTGGTTATGTCCGCATACTGTGACATTGTCTATATATGCAACAGTACCCTTCAATTTTTCATTGGAGATTATTTCATCTATTACCCTCTGGAAGCTAGCCACATCATTTGTTATCCCAAAAGGAATTCGGCAGAACTGGTATAAGCGACTGCAGGCCTCAAATGCCGTGTAGGGCTTATCCTCTGGCTTGATAGGTACCTGAGATCCAAAGTACTGAAAATGTGATATTTTGCAATATTAGAAATCATTTCATCAATACGAGGCAGTGGATAGGCATCGAGTGATGCGTATCTGTTGACGGTCTGGGAATAGTCAATGACCATCCTTTTCTTGTGACTTTCGGTGGCTGTTATGAGGACCTGGGCTCTCCATGGAGATTCACTTTGCTCTATAATTCCTTCCTTAAGTAGTTTTGTTACTTCTGCTGCTATGAACTGTTTGTCCGTTTGTGAATAGCGTCTTGATTTTACTGCTACTGGTTTGCAGTCAGAAGTTAAGTTTGTAAAAAGTGACGGGTGCCGCACTTTGACAGCTTCTAGTCCACATACGCTTAGGACCGGCTTGGGGGCCATCAAAAGGGATTTCAACACATGAATATTGTTTTAGAAAATTGTGATCCAAAATCACTTCACAGCAGAGGTTTTTAATTACCGATAATTTGATCCCTTGATAGGAGTTTCCTTTTAGTTTCAGATTAACCATGCAGTATCCAATTACATGGGACGATAAAGATGAATTTGCCATTGATATTTAGTTGGAACAAGGAAATATTTCCCATTTATTCGCTTTTACGATACTGGCATTAATAAAACTTTCGAAACTGCCTGTATCAATAAGGGCATGAATAGTCAATCCATTGATTTTAACCCTCACAATTGTTTTTGAAATGCAGCTGATATTGTAATTGGTGCTACAGTAGCAAGAGTATTGATTTACTCCTCTCCAGAAGTTAGGCACAAGGCCAGTTTTTATCTTACTCCCACAAGTAAGATGTTACCCAAGGTCGGGTCGGGAAAGTAGCAAGTAGCAAGAGTAGCCGAACGTTTTTTTGAAGAAGCTGACTGGCAAACTTTCGAAAAATGTCCCTGCTTATCACACTTGTAGCATCTAACGTCTCGAGCCGGGCAGGACGAACGAGCATGTATACGAAGGCCACAAAAGTAGCATGTGGATCCAGCTGAGGCGGCAGTGATAAGTTGTTTGTGATCGTTAGAAGGGGGTGTGGGAGCATCTTGAACAATGGAAGAATTTTGAACATGCAGAGGAGGGGCTACGATAGCAGCTCCCAAAATATCGGGTTGTAAATAGAAAACAGACTGCTTCTGTGCCATGTCCAACGTTAAAGCTTGTTCATAAGCTGTTGGCAAGTCTAGGTCTTTATTCTCTAGTAATCTTTGTCTTATTGGGTTGGACTGTATTCCATCAATAGATGCGTCCCTGATAAAAAAAAACTCTCTCGCTTGGTGTGCAGGTAAGGCTGTAAATTCACACACGTGACTTAATGTTTTTAGAATCTGAAGGTACTGTTCAAGGCTTTCTTCTGGTTGTTGACACCGGGTAGCAAGTAAATGTCTAGTAAAAATAGTATTTTTTTCTTGACAAACATGGCTTCTAAAATGTCCACCGCAGTTTCATAATTCTCACATTCAGATAAATTTCTATAAATAGCAGTAAAGACATGATGTAAAAGAAGGGTATATTTCTCAGTACCTGTTAAAGCCGTGTTTGAAGATAACTGTAGAGCTGTAAGGAATCCTTCGAACATTTTTCTCCAGTGCCGCCATTTGTCAGTAGATTCCGAGTTGGCCGACGATCGGGTTTCAAGTAACGTTCCATAACGAAGTTAAATAAATTGTAATAAAAACTGGAAGCCGAACATAACTTAAGGATAAGTTTTATTTAACTATTCGTTGCTTACTACCACAAATAGTATTCAATATTCACTCTTAATATATACACGAATGTAGAACATTCCATCATTAATCAAAGGGGTGAGACGGGCATCAATTACCTTTGATACTACAACAGCCAAAAGGTTTTGTATGAACAAAAATGGTGAGAAGCTTGTTTGTAAATTTTTAAAAATCTTTATATGGGCTAAAACAAAGTGGAAGAAATTGGAACAATTTGTTGCATAAATTTTTAACAGACTAAAATTGCAAACAGTCATTAAATGATTATTGTGTGCATAGGAAAAAATTATAATGATTCAAAAATAATTATAATAACTTGGGTGGATGATCTAATCATTGCAGCTTTAGATTCAGAAAGTATGAAAGATATAGAAAGTAACCTATCCCAAAATTTTAAAATGAAAGACCTTGGTCAATTATCTTATTTCTTGGGAATAGAATTTGAATTTAATAATGGTATTATTAAAATGAGTCAAACAAAATATTTACAAAGAGTTTTAAACAGATTTGGAATGAACGATTGTAATCCAAAAGCTATACCATGTGACCTAAATGCTAATAAGAGTAATACAGATTCAAAAGAATTACCAAATTACAGATTATTCAGAGAAATAATTGGCAGTTTCATTTATGCAATGACTTGTACGAGACCTGATTTATGTTATGTAGTTACCACGTTATCTCGATATTTGTCAAAACCCACAAATACACATTTGAATCTAAGTAGATTT